>JAZEWT010000055.1:17545-28897 GCA_036362905.1 Mordacia mordax | reverse complement strand
CTCACACCCTCCCACTCACTCACTCACTCACTCACCCACTCTCACTCACTCCACTCGCTCCACTCACTCCACTCACTCCACACTCACTCCACTCTCACTCACTCACTCCTCTACTCGCTCACTCCTCCACTCACTCCTCCACTCACTCACTCCTCCACTCACTCCACTCACTCCTCCACTCACTCCACTCACTCCACTCACTCACCCACACACTCACCCACATAGCACATAGCGCGAATTGTTGGGCACAAACACAGACTCCCTCAAGCTGGACGAACCTGGCTGTGGGACAAACCATCACTGTTTCCCTGCTCGCTGTGGGGGGTTTTCTACATGAATCACGCGAGTCTCTCCACACCTAACACTGGGTGAATCTAACTCTGCACCCACACAGGTGAGTGAGAGCCCGCCGTGTTGGACTTTCCAGGCCTCGTCCCGTGCTGTTTATAGCTGCGGGTAACGCGAGTTCACTTCCTCGTTCCTTGTTCGTCTCCACTGTGAGAGCTCCTCACGCAGCGTCTCCGAGACACAGGGAGCAACTCTGAGTGAAGCCACGGGTCATGGCGAGCGCGTCTCCCAGTGATCGTGTAGACAGTGAGTTCACCTGCTCCATCTGCCTGGACACGTTTGACTGCCCCTCCACGCTGAGCTGCGGACACTCGTTCTGCCTCAAGTGTCTGGACGGCGCCTGGGAGACAGCGCAGGGCTTCAGCTGCCCGCAGTGCCGAGCGGCCTTCCCTGAGCGACCCCAGCTGACCAGGAGCGTGACGCTCGCCAACCTGGTGGAGCAGCGCAGAGTAACTGAGACCATGGCCGCTGCTGTTGTTTTCTGTGACCACTGTCCAGAAGGCAAGACGCCAGCTGTGAGGAGCTGCCTCCAGTGCGAGACTTCCTTCTGCACGCAGCATCTGACTCCTCACCTGCAGAGAGAGAGGTTAATGAGTCACATCCTGGTGGCTCCCACTGTGAACCTGGAGGAACGAAGATGCCCTCAGCATAGAGACCCCTACAAGTTCTATTGCAAGCAGGACGAGAGCCTCGTGTGCAGGGACTGCACCATCGCAGGAGACCACGTAGGACACAAGGTCATCACTCTCAAGGAAGAGCACGAGATACGGAAGGTGAGTGGGAGCCACTCAGGTGCAGACAAACAACACAACACGAGGTGATGAAAGCTGTCACTGTGCATAACAATGTCATCTGATGTAAATCATCAGTGTGGTGAAATGACCTCTCCACTTTTCCTCGTCTCTTCACATTTTCCAGTCACTCTGATCAGCCCTCCTGTCCACTCTCCTAGTGGACGCTGTAGCCCCGTCACTGTGGAGGGGTCCGTGTGCAGTGAGGCTCAGATGAGCCGATGGTGACGTCTCGTCTCTTACAGAACAGAGTCGGAGTGGAGACGCGAGCGGTGGAGAAGAAGAGGGAGGAGGCGGAGGCGTCCGTGGGACGCATGGAGGCCGCTCGCCAGGACGTGCAGGTACCGCGTGTTGGCCCTGTGACCCCGTGACCTCCACCCTGTGTGCAGTCCGTGACTCCCTCTGTGAGGACGACTCCACTGATGCAGGTGAACTTCGGGAGCCGTGAGTCACGTGTGAGGAATTTGCTGAGTATTGCATTATTATGGATATGGGAGCTTGGAATGTAAATTTACAATTACAACCTTTGTAAGAATAATGTTCATAACGAGTGGCTCTAGCTGAGCCACTCCACTGAATGTTGCAGAGTGGCTCCAACTCCTCGCTGTCGGTGAGATGGTAGCACCCGTGTAGGGATTTTCTGGACCAGATGGTTTGTACTGCACGGAGTTTATTGCTTGGTATTGATTTGTGTTCGTGCAGTGTTGAGATTTTTCATACAACGTGGTTTATGACCCAGGTCACCCTTACACACGAGTCTCTCTCCTGCTCTCTTCACTTCCCACTTGGTTAAACGGAATCAACTCGAACTTAATTCAACCACGAGATGAAATAAACCAGTAGAGGCATAAGGCGAGGAGTAACACACCGGGGTGCTGCGGAAGTGGTAATGCATTGACTCGCTCTGTTCACGTGACACAGTCTCACTGATTGCCTGTGTCGGGTGGAGGTGGGTTTACAACACTCATGTGACCATACCCTACATATATTTACTATGGGCAGTATTGGTCACCATAGACGTGTTACAGGAACAAGATACCTTGACTTTTTGAAGAGACCTGGGTTTCCTGGAGACATTTCATTTACATAGACGATTTTAAACATGTTAAATTTTAACTGAACAAATGTTTAATTGTGGCACAGTTTGAAGGAATTATTCTCATAGTAGTGATTGAGTCCTGGTATCATGGGCATACGTGGAGATTTATGTAACTGTGTCTGTTTTAAGATATTTTTGCTTCTATTTTAAATGTGTGTTTATTTTTGTGTTGTACAAACTCACCTCCATGATAATAATAATATGAGGATGATTTACAGATCTTTGTTAATGTACGTGTAGACGAAGGCCTCCACACCCTGTGTTGTTGGACCACGCTTAGCCCCGCTGGTCAGAGTGGGTTGGTGAAGGGAGATCCCAGCACTGGTTCAGATCTCGCTCACCACCAGTTCGCTGATCATCGCTCCTCTGCTTGGTGTTGCCACCTGTCCCGGTTTGTCTTGGATAGCGTGAAAGTTGGCTTTTGTGTTCGAGTGGCAGGAAGTGATTTGTAACGAAATCTGGTCGAGTTGAGTCCAACTGCATTCCTCTCTACTGCACAGTTTTGAAAAAACACGGGTCGTCTGATACATGATCATGGTGACCGATAACAACCCTACCCCCACTCCTACACCAGGTAATAGAGCCCTGAATCTAAGATTAGAATCCACTGCACACCCGCACAGGATTCCATGGCTCAGACCAAGACTCGCATCTCACGCGAGTTCACCCGCATGAGGACGAAGCTGGATCAGGATGAGAAGCAGTCTCTGGATCGCGTGGACGTGAAGGGATGCGAGCTGCTGTCCCGGATCGAGGAGATCATCGCTCATCACCAGCGTGAGATTAGGGAGATGCGGGCAGCAGCTGCTCACCTGCGCGCTCTGGAGCAGGAGATGGACCCCCTCACCTTCCTGCAGGTGAGCATTCAGGGAGCCGGGGTGAGCACTCACCTTCCTGCAGGTGAGCTCTCAGGGAACCAGGGTGAGTGCCCGGTTCCCATCTTAATTACTTTTATAAACGCGGCTCTTGCAACATAAGCAATGTTCAAAATAATAACAGAAACACAATTAGTGATGAATATTTTGATTAAATGTGAAATACTGTTCACCAAGTGGATGTGTGGTATCTCTATGTGTAGTAAAGTTTCACTGAGTACGTAAACAATTGCTTCGTAATTTGTGCAGAAGTTTGAATAAAATATCTGAACTTGTTAAATGGCACGGTTCCAAATGTTTTTGAACTGATATTTACCTTCTCACTGATTAAACAATGAAACCAAATATAAACAAACCAATAAGACTGTACAACTGGACACAGCATGGCTTTGTCCAATAACATCAGCAATTCCAGCAGCATTTGTGGTTCACCACTGACTGCTGATGAGTCTGAGGAAGTGAAAACTAATCCGTAGATTTTTTGCTTCAACAAATGCTTGTCCTGCTAAACTACTGAGCCTGGTAACGCGGTGCTCTGGGTGTGATTCACCCAGCAGTGGAGAATTATTATCCTGAACGTTGGGTGATTTCACTGCCACTCCATGTTCAGTGCCATGGACACCTCTTGTCCATGACATCGGGGACCGAGTGGTAACGGTGTAGGAGGCCACGCCGTGCTGATGAGAACCCTTGAGTCGACACCAGTTCACCCGCATCACTGAGATGCGAGACTGGCTGAGTGCAGCCCGGCTCATCACGCCCATCAATCACCGAGTGTTTGCCGTGGCTGGAGGTGAACTGACTCAGGGCGCCTGTGTCTGACTCCTGCAGGGTCACTTGAAGAAGACAAATAGGTACGGACTCGCGAGCTCACACAGCTCGGCACACGCACGGTATTTGGGAGATGCGCTGTGTGTAAGATACTGTGTGTGGTGAAAATGATTGTGATGATGCTGTTGTGTGATGATGCTGTGATTGATGATACTGCGTGTGATGATGAAGTGATGATGTTCTGTAAGAATGTCTGTGTGATGATGAAGTGATGATGAAGTGATGATGTTCCATAAGAATGTCTGTGTGATGATGAAGTGATGATGAAGTGATGATGAAGTGATGATGTTCTGTAAGAATGTCTGTAAGAATGTCTGTGTGATGATGAAGTGATGATGACGTGATGATGAAGTGATGATGTTCTGTAAGAATGTCTGTGTGATGATGCTGTGATGATGAAGTGATGATGCTCTGTAAGAATGTCTGTGTGAGTCGCTGCTGGTTCTGGTCTCACAGCAGAGACGCTCAGCAGGGAGCTCCACCCTCACCTCCAAGCAAAGAAGATATCGCTAAGATCAGCACCATGGGTGGAACTCTGCTCAATCTGCTGCCGTTCATCTGTGAGTCCCACAGACTCGTACCACGTGTGTATGGGTGCGACTGTGTGTGTGATGGCGTCTGTGAGGAGCGGTGGCTCAGCGGTTAGCGCAGCGCTGGTCTACAAACCCAGCGACCCGAGTTCGGATCCCACTCACGGCCAACACCAGTAACGATTTTCTGAACCAATCCTGGGCCTCCCCTAGGTCGACTCAGCCTCAAGTGAGTACCTGGTGCAATGTGAAAATAATGCCACTAGGGAGACAAACGCAGCCGGGTGTGGTGTTGGTCACCCACCCGCTTGTGTTCCGTGTCGACCTTCATAGCTGCTCGCTAACGGCACTTGACCCCACAGACTGGTAGGGCTGTATTGGGGGATCTTTGTGTTTTGTGTATTTACGTAGGCAGAGTGATGATGGGATGGTTTGTGCACTGAGCTACCAACACGGTCACCCACACGTGATTCACCACCAGGGATAACGCGAGCACAGAGTGGATTCAGAACCAATTCTCAGCCTTGAGTGAGTACCTGGTGCATTCTCTAAACATCGGCACTGGGGAAACAAAGGCGGCCTGTATCGTCCCTGTGGTTCAGTGATACTGTCTAAGGACTATAGACCGAGACGAGGCTATGATTATCATCCTTAGCGATCAGTGTTCATGCCGGGTTTATCCGCTCTACGACACTGAGAATGGGCGGTACGGTGGCCCAGTGGTTAGCGCTGATGCCTCACAGCAAGAAGGTCCCGGGTTCGAATCTTTCGGCTCGGGTGCCTTTCTGTGTGGAGTTNNNNGTGTATTCCTGCCTTACGCCCTGTGTTTCTGGGATAGGCTCCGGCTCACCGTGACCCTATATAGGATTAAGCGGTTTCAGATAATGAGATGAGATGAGACACTGAGAATTCCCTTGGTTCAGTGTTAAGTGTTTGGGGCTCAGAGCCAGACCTAGGCTCCCCTAGGGATCGCGGGGTTCAGTGTTGAGAACCTCGAGCAGTCACAGAGCCGGACTAATGCGAGATCTCGGGTGACCTCGTGCATCTCTACAGAGAGATGCGTGGCTGCTACTAAACGTGTGCTCTGTTACCCAGATTGTGGCAGCGCACACGCGAGGGTAAATCACTCGGACACGAGCTCTGTTGGTGACAGAGCCTTCTCGCTCTGTGCTGCTCCCAGACTCTGGAACAAATCCCTTGCATTGGAGACTCGATCAGCAGAGTCCCTGGGAATCAGCTTCAATACTCGCCTCAACACTCACTCGTTCCCTAAGGCTTTCAAGTTCTCTGGCTAGGACTGTTGATGCGGCTCAATGTTGTCATGCCTGGATGATGGCTCTCTCCCAACCTGCACCTGCTCGGGAACATTTATCCTTTGTTTGTTGAAGAATTATGATTTTTAATCGCTTATCTTACGTCCTATAATTTATTGCTACGATGTGACTTTCAGTTGAACTGTCCTGATGCTGTTAACATTCTGTTCTCTCCACAACTCGGATTTGTAACAAAAAAAAACTCCCCAAAAAACCCGTTATTGTTGCTGATTTGCCGTTCTTATGTCATTGTTGTTGACGTGGCCGATTTCTCTGCAGCTCTGTGTAGCACTTTGTGACCCTCGGATGAAAAGCGCTCTAGATATTCAATTATTATTATTAAAACGCGTGTGCATTGCTCAGAGAGAAAGCTGTTGTAGCCATTGTTAGAGATGCATTGTGTTTGGCCACCTGTTTTTAGTCTGTATCCCTGGAGAGATTGACTTTGTGTGAAAGGATCGTTTCTATGGCGGGCCCAGGATCACTTTGCACCGGTCTTCAAACTTTTTTCACTTCCTTGCATCGTTATCCGAGTTATGCCTGCGTGCAAATTTCAGCTCTCCAGCTTTATCGGAAAAGCTTAAATTTTTGTGCTGAAAGATTCTAACCATTACACACATCCCCCAATGTAAGTTAAGTAAAAGCGGGTAACAAGTTTCACTCGACCTCGATGTTAATCCATAGGAGTCTCCACACACACGAGTGTGAGTCACCGCTCCACCCACAGGCGGCGCCACAGAGCCCCTCCCTGCGGTGCCCCGGCTCTTCAGAGCTCGCGAGCAGGGCTGGGCCCTGCACAGCGCCCGGGTGCGCGACCACCGTGCGGTACAGGGGCTATGGGCTGAGGGGCTGCGTGCTGGGGAGTGCAGTGCAGACTCTCGCACTGCTCGACTGCTCTTACTGTGCTGCATGCATTCACCAACACGCAGTGACCAGAGTGGTGAAGTATGGTCAAATACCCCTATTGACCCACGCAGCACAGAGCAGCCCTCATTCAGCAGTGGATTGACAGGGTGCTGTACATCTCATCACACTGGTCGTTGTGTATTATGATGTTGATCAGTTGCTCTATTGTAATGTATGAGCGTGTTAATGCGTGAGCGCTACTGTTATATTGGTGCTGTTATTACACGCGTAGTGTTATTGTCGTTACTACAGATGGACGCTCGCCGACTCTGGACACAAACTCAGCGAATAACTACCTCCAGATTTCCTCGGATCTCAGGACGGTGACGCGGAGCGATGTCTCCCAGCGTCGCCCCGATCACCCGCACAGGTTTGATTACCGGTCACAAGCGCTGTGCTCTGAGAGTTTCTCTGGGGGTCAACATTACTGGGAGGTGGACGTGGGGGACGCGAGGTGGTGTCGGGTTGGAGTCGCGTACGGGACGATAGCAAGGAAAGGGAGTGGTAATGAGAGCAGACTGGGACGGGACGACTCATCCTGGGTTTTATATAAATCTAACAACAGCTGGTCAGTGTATCATGGTGGAGTAGAGACCCCACTAGCGGTGGGGGATCCTCCCCGCACAGTCGGGTTTCACCTGCACTGGGAGGCGGGGCTGCTGGAGTTTTACCGCGCGGACTCCATGAAGCTGCTGCACTCGGTTCACCATGCATTCACTCAGCCTCTCTACTCCGCACTGTGGATGGGGGGTAGTGATGGTGACTCAGTGAGAATCCTGGATCTGAGTCGTGAAACCTGAGAGCAACGCGTGAACCCCAGAGAACACGCACAGGACTCACACAGACACAGAGCCCCCGTGTAGTCTCAACAGACTGTAGGGGCAAGTGCTGTTAGCGAGAGGCAGCTGCATTGCGTCACATTAGGGGGTGGGTGGCCATCATCACTTCTGACCACCTTTGTTTCCCGAGTGACAATGTTTACATACTGTACTTTGCACTCATTTTAGGCTGAGTCGACCTAGGGAAGGCCCAGGACCGGTTCAGAAAATCTTCACTGGTGTTCGTCGTGCGCAGGATTTGAGCTCGGGACACAGCCGGGTTTGTAGCCCAGCACTGCGCTAACCACTGCGCCACCGCTCCCCTGCCCACACCATCATCAGCACCAGAGCTCTGATCTTAACAATGCACATGAAATCAAATGAGGGGTCATCCCGCTGTGTACTGGAGTTGAACTCCTGCTCATGACCAATAACAGTGCCAAACACCGTCTCTGGGCCTCCCCCAGGTCGACTCAGCGTCATATTAGTACCTACGGCAATATGAAAATATTGCCACTCGGGAGACAAAGGGGGCCGGGCGTGGTGTTGGCCACCCACCGCCTCGTGTGCTCTGTCAACCTTCATTAGTGCTCGCTAACGGCACTTGAGCCTCCAGTCTGTTAAGGCTCTACATGGGATCTTTGGTAGGAGAAGATGGTGAAGATGATAATATTGATGTTGGTGATGGATCACTGCTTGACACGAGAGTCCGTTACGGTACATACGGATGATCTGTGTGGGCGTGTGTCGGTGTTTGACGAAGTGTGTCTGCCTGACAATGTGTGTGCGTGTGTGCGTGTGTGCAGCTGAATATCCGTACGACAAAGTGTGTCTGTGGTGGTCATTGTGCAGAAAATCAGCGCAAATCCGCGCTGCGAGTTTACCGACGCTCGTTTCGTGTCTTGATCCATTAGTCAGTTCGAGTGCTCGCTGTGCGGAAGGAATCCCGCATATATAGAGTTGGTAAGCTCTGTGCAGCGCCTTGTGATCCTCGGGTGAAAAGCGCTCTAGAAATTAAATAATTATTATATATAGAGGGGCGGCACGGTGGCCCAGTGGGTAGTGCTGTCGCCTCACAACAAGAAGGTCCCGGGTTCGAGTCTCGGCGCGGGTGCCTTTCCGTGTTGAGTTTGCATGTTCTCCCTGTGTCTGCGTGGGTTTTCGCCGGGCAAACTTGTTTCCTCACGCAGTTCAAAAAACATGCTGCTGTATAGTTTTATTGGCTTGCAGACTAAATTACCCTCAGTGCCCGGTGATGGACTTGCGTCCAATCGTGGGTATATTCCTGCCTTGCGCCCAGTGTCTGTCGGGATAGGCTCCGGCTCACCGCGACCCTGTACAGGATTAAGCGGTTCTGACAATGAGATGAGATGATACATAGAGATACATAGAGAGATACACAGAGACCCATAGAGATACATAGAGAGATACACAGAGACCTGTAGGGAAACACAGAGATTCGAGTCTAGACTCAGTACGGTGGTTGTGTTTAAACATTTGGGAGCCGTGGGTCGCAAAGGCAAACTGCTGGAGATAGTGTGCAGCACTCACAGATAGTGTGCAGCACTCACACGTAGTGTGCAGCACTCACAGGTAGTGTGCAGCACTCACAGGTAGTGTGCAGCACTCACAGGTAGTGTGCAGCATTCACTGTGCGGCACTCACAGGTAGTGTGCAGCACTCACAGGTAGGGTGCAGCATTCATTGTGCGGCACTCAAAGTGTGCAGCACTCGCATATATGTGAAGCACTTATTGTGGCATTCACAGATCGTGCAGCACTCGGCGGTGCAGCGAGTACAGATATAGTGCAGGAAGTGCGGATAGTGTGCAGCACTCATCCTGTAGCAATCAATGTGCAACACTCATAATGTGCCTCACATATGGATAGTAAAGAGTTCTCAGAAGTGTATAGTCGGCACAGATTGTGTGCAGCACTCAGAGTGCAGCACGCAGGGTGCAGAAAGTGCAGTGTGCAGCGCTCACAAACATGCACCCATCAGTGGTCCGCGAGCGCCACCTCGTGGTCCGTGGAGACCAGAGTGGACCTTGAGGTGTAAACGGTTGAGAAGTCCTGGTTTGAGACCCAGTCTCTGAAGCCTCTCGCTCTCTATCAATGTACCGTCACTGTACTTGTACTACGTACGGCGCGATCTCGTCTCTCTCTCTCTCTCGTGTGCGCGCGGTGTCAACTTTAATGGGGTTGTGTTCTGGGTTCAATAAAACCACAAATTCACCGCTTGCTCTGTTACTGATTCTTCATCCAGGTGACTCAGTGGGTGTGCGCTTGTATGTGTGTGTACGCTTGTGTGTGTGTACACGTGTGTGTGTGTGGACACGTGTGTGAACACGTGTGTGTGTACACGTGTATGTATACACGTGTGTGTGTGTGTACATGTGTGTGTGTGTACACGTGAGTGTGTGTACACGTGTGTGTGTACATGTGTGTGTGTACACGTGTATGTATACACGTGTGTGTGTGTACATGTGTGTGTGTACACGTGTGTGTGTGTGTACACGTGTGTGTGTGTACATGTGTGTGTGTACACGTGTGTGTGTGTGTACACGTGTGTGTGTGTACACGTGTGTGTGTGTACACTCGAGTTCATCGTGGAGATTGTAAACATCACGTGGGCTGGAGAGTGGTGAACCTCGTGGACACCGCGGATTGGGGGAGAGACGTTGCGTGATGTGGTGTCCGGGAGAGTCTATGAAGCGCGGGGTACGGAAGCGCGAGAGAATTCCTATGGGAAAGGGTGGGGAACCCGTGCCCAGCATGTAACGAGCCGCTTAGAGTGTGGGAGCACCAAGCGTGAGAGTAGGAGCTGAGTTAATAAAGCATCAGAAAACCCCAGAAAGCCTCTGCTGGTCCACTTGCTAAGTGACTGTTGGGTGCACGCTGTACGCTGTCGCTTCTGGGGGCCGCATGAAGCCCGCGCCACGTGGCCGCGCACGCACGTCGGAACCCGGGTACCTGGCGGAGATGCGATGAGTTCGACTCTACTAGAGAGGGTTCTCCCTCGGGCATCACAGTCTATTCACACAGTCTATTGTCGATACATACAGTCTATAATCTGTACTCACAGTCCATACACATAGTCTATAATCTATACTCACAGTCTGCAATATATACACACAGTCTATAGTCTATACTCACAGTCTATACATACGGTCTAAAATCTATACTCACAACCTATACACACAGTCTATAATATATACTCACAGTTTATACACACAGTCTATAATATATACACAGTCCACAATATATACACAGTCTATAATATATACACAGTCTACAATATTTACACAGTCTATAATCTATACTCACAGTCTATACACACAGTCTAGAATATATACACATAGTCTATAATCTATACTCACAGTCTGCAATATATACACAAAGTCTATAGTCTACACTCACAGTCTATACACATAGTCTAAAATCTATACTCACAGTCTATACACACAGTCTCTAATCTATACTCACAGTCTATACACACAGTCTGTACACACAGTCTATAATCTATATCCACAGTCTATTCGCAGTGTATAATCTACACTCAAAGTCTATACACATAGTCTGTAATCTATACACACAATCTGACATATGTATGCACATAGTCTATAGTCTATACTCACAGTCTATTCACACAGTCTACAATATATACACACAGTCTATAATATATACACACACAGTCTATAATCTATTCTCACAGTCTATACACACAGTCTGTAATCTATACACACAATTTAAAATATTTATGCAATAGTCTATAGTCTATACTCACAGGCTATTCACACAGTCTACAATATATACACAGTCTACAATATATACACATAGTC
>JAZEWT010000054.1:19155-22889 GCA_036362905.1 Mordacia mordax | reverse complement strand
CCCATGACTCCTCCCCGCCCCCCCCGAGTGACCCTGAGAGAGCCGCTACTCATGGCCCTCGGCGCGTCGCGATGATTGATGGCGATGATGGATGGCGCTGTCACGACGCGGTGACGTCACGATGACAAGGGGCTGCATCGTCATCGATCCGCCCAGAATCAACACTATGTTGTCGATGAGTCATCGCCACGGCTATCTCAAAAGAGCCATTCTCATTCGCCTCCATATCCGATACTAACGAGTAGAGGCTGGTACCGGGGCACGAGGGGGTGGGTGGCCAGCACCCCACAGCCTTTGTCTCTCTCCTAGCGACGTTAACACACCGCTCTAGGGTACTTAAGGTTGAGTGGACTTCGAGGGAGACCCGGGATCTGTTAAAATAATCGTGAGCGGGAATCGAACTCATGTGGCCGTGTGTTTAGCGCAGCGCGCTGACTGCCACGCCACTGGTGACCAGACGTTTAAAAAACAAAATCACTTTTAAAACCGAATTGCGACGCAAGATAAATCCTTAAAAAAAAAAGTCTTCTACTAAAATCTGATCTCATCTCACTGTCAGAAACCGCTTAGTCCTGCAGATGGTCATGGTGAGCTGGAGCCTATCCCGGCATACACAGGGCGCAAGGCAGGGATATGCCCACAATGGGACGCCAGTCCATCGCGGGGTACTTTAGTCTAAGCCAATTAACCCATACAGCAGCATGTTTTTTGGATTGTGGGAGGAAACCGAAGCGCCCGGCGAAAACCCACGGGGAGAGAACTCGCAAACTCTACACAGAGAGGCACCCGAGCCGAGATTCGAACCCGGGACATTCTTGCTGTGAGACGACAGCGCTAACCACTGGGCCACCGCGCCGCCCTAAACTTCCCCCCAGAAATACCGCCATGCATTAACACTCACGTAGACTGCGTTTCTGGATGGATTTCCGAATCGCTGCAAAATTCGACTCCCGAATCGATTCGCCCTTTAATACACCTCTACACTGCACGCTGACACGATTACACGCGCGACTCCATTACACGTGAGCTTAATGCGGCTGCGTTATAACAATTTCACTTCCAGAGCGCATTTCACCCGAGGGTCACAAAGCGCTGCACAGAGCTGTGGAGAGAAGAGAACGGAATGTTGACGACACGTGAATCAACATCAGAGAAGATCGATTCGAATTTTTAAAAAGATCGACTGTCCAAGACTCTGAGAACGACTTGTCCATCACGCTCGACCTGCTGACCCGCTGCGCTACAATATCGCTCGACCGACACCACACACAACAACAACAACAAGTCAGACTGGATGTTGGAGGAACTCAGAGACCTTTCGAGATCAGGACACGGTCGCATCAGTGAGCTCTTCAGGCAGGAGAGGAGGCCGCACTGGCTGGAGGGTTTTGTAAACCGCGACGTCTAACGGCCGGATTGCCCAAGCAGCTTCTGTTGGCCGGATAGAGGGGGAGCTGAACGGGTCCGGGACGGACTGGACAAGAGATGGAGCGATGTGGCACAGGAGGACCTGGAGATGAGTGGACTCGCTGAGAGACCGGTACCAGCAGTGTCAAGATCGACCACTGTGGAGACAGCCGCACACCTCACTCATGATTAATCAGCGGTCGCCCAGTCTCTCCGCTCTCACGGAGGCTCTTGACTTAAGTATGAAAGCTTTTGGGTCTGAGAACCCCGCTCTCCTCCCCGCTCCCCTTTCCCCCCTCTCCTCCCCTCCCTCTTCTCCCCCCTCTCATCCCCTTCCCCCCTTCCCCTACCCCTCCGTCTTCTCCCCTCTCTCCTCTCCCCCCTGTTCTCCTCCCCTCTGTCTCCCTCTCCTTCTTCCCTCGTCCCCCCTCCCCTCTCCCCCCAACTCCCACTCCCTCCTCTCCCCACCCCCCTCCCCAACCCCGAGAATAATCCTCATCAAGTGAGTGGCGTCGCCCGGGTTCGATTCCCGGCTCAGGTGCCGCTGTTCTCTTCGCTGGGTCCTCCGCTTCCCTCCCACAGTAAAAAAAACCCCCACATGCTGCCTTGCTTTATTGTCCTGACTGAATTGCCTCAGGTGCCCTGAGATGCTGTCCTGGCTGGACAACGGTTAAAAAGAGCTACAATATCTCCGAGTCGTTCTCTGTCGGTATCGTCCTCTGTACCACAATGTGCGCTCGCGGCTTTGCTTTACAAATCTCATCTCATTGTCAGAAACCGCTTAGTCCTGTACAGGGTCGCGGTGAGCCGGAGCCTATCCCGGCAGACACAGGGCGCAAGGCAGTGATATGCCCACGATGGGACGCTAATCCATCACCGGGCACTGCGGGCAATTTAGTCAGCGAGCCAATTAATCTATCCAGCGGCATGCTTTTTGGACACAGTCCAAACAACATGCTGCTGCATAGGTTAATAGGCTCGCAGACTAAACTGCTCGCAGTGCCCGGTGATGGACTGGCGTCCCAACGTGGGCATATCCCTGCCTTGCGTCCTGTGTCTGCCGGGATAGGCTCTGGCCCACCGCGCGACCCTGTACAGGACTAAGCGGTTTCTGACAATGAGATGATGATGTAGACGGCGGTGATGACTCTCCTGTCTTACCGTAGGTACGGTCGGACCGCATCCATTCTTCACACCTCTGCTGAACGCTCCGGAGAACTTTACTGCCGTCACGCCCGGACCGTACAGGTTTACTTTCACCCCTTTCCCCGGATCGCCACCCACGCTGGCGTCGGTGCCACCACCCTCGTCCCGTGCCCCGGGTGATGGATGGCGGACACCGCCGCCTCTAAATCAATAAGAGATCTGAGCGGACTCGGGGTCACGCGTCGATCAGTGAGGCGCTGGTCAGTGACGACGTCGCGATGGCGTCGTTTGATGGAACATCCGGGAGGGGGGGGGTCAGTGCTCGGGGTCACAGCGAGGTCATCGTCGAGGTCACCGCGAGGTCGCGATGGACCCTGGCCCCGTCCCGCAGCCTCTTTGCTCGGACAATCTCGACGTTTCGCGCCGCGTGCCTCGCAGTTGAAGCTGGCGCGACGCGTGATGTGGGAATTCAGACCACGTGGAGGAGTCAGAAGCCTGATGATGCCTCCGAAGTGGGAGGCGAGCAGGGGCGCTCGATACGGCGGTCGTGCCGGAAGAGCAGCTAGCTCCTGAGAGCAATCGTCTCTCTTCTTGAAGTCGGTTCTCGAAGAGTCTGTCTCGGCACGCGGAGCGAAATGTCCCCCGTATGGCCACAACAGACTTGGGAGAAGTGTTGCTTGGGATTAGCGCCTATGAAGGCCGGCACGGCACACCTACGAAGGGGTAGGTGACCAGCACCACGCCCGGCCGCCTTTGTCTCCCTCGTGGCAATGTTTACACACCGTACCAGATACTCATTTGAGGCTGAGTCGACCTACGGGAGGCCCAGGACTGTTTCAGAAAATCATCACTGGTGTTGGTTGCCGTGAGCGGGATTCGAACTCGGGAAGTCGGGTTTGTAGCCCTGGGCGCTAACTGCTGAGCCACCGCTCCCACACACACACCCATAATCAGACACACACTCACCAACCACACACACACTCACTCAATCACACACACACTCACTCAACCACACACTCACTCAACCACACACACACACTCAACTACACACACACTCACTCAACCACACACACACACTCAACTACACACACGCTCAACCACACACTCAACCACACACACACTCACTCAACCACACACACTCAATCACACACACACTCAACCACACACACTCAACCACACAC
>JAZEWT010000054.1:11655-14155 GCA_036362905.1 Mordacia mordax | reverse complement strand
GCGAGGGCCTAAGTTCAATGCCTGGCGCGGGATCGCACAGTTGCCCGAGACTCGGCCACTCCGTGAGCAGTCATCCGGAGCGAGACAGTGATGCTGGCGACATCGCCGCCTCTCTTTCACTTGCATTGATCGTCTCCGATGCTCTTGTTGTTGCTCACGCGCCGTTCTCTCCGCAGCTCTGTGCAGCGCTTTGTGACCCTCGGGTGAAAAGCGCTCTGGAAGTGCAGCTATTGTTGTTACTCGAGTTTGCGTGCGCTCTCCGTGTCCGCGTGGGTTTACGCCGGGTACTCCGGTTGCCTTCCACAGTCCACACACACACGCTGTTTGCTGCTGCTGCCACCGAGGTGAATCGACCTCCCAACTAAATTTCTCACGCACCGTGCGATGAACTGTCATCTCATCCTGCGTACAGCCCTGTGTCTGCCGGGACAGGCTCCGGCTCACCGCGACCCTATACGGGACTTGGCGGTTTCTGACAATGAGAAGACTACAGTGGAAGAAAGTACTCAGTGAGCTTTCAAGCTCTGCGGAATTCTTGCGACACAAGCAAGGTAACAACGCATAAATCAGTCGGTTATTTACACGCGCTGCAAGGAAACGTTGAGCTCTCGAGATGTTTTTAACAGTTGTCTCAGCTCACCGGAGGCAATTCAGGCAGAACAATGAACCTAGGACACAGCATGTCTTCATCAAAGGGCAAATATGCATGAAGGAATACTTATCCCCTGCGATGAGCCGGCGTCCCGTCCTGGTTACAGCCCTGCCTTGGCGACCTGCGTCTGCCGGGATAGGCTGCACCCACCCTCCGCTACTGACAATGATTATGAATTGTGGCCAAAGGAGATGCGGGAGGGGCGTGATGACGCGTCTGTAGCCAATGGCTACTGCGTGATGAGTTGTACATGTGCATGGTCGCACATAAATTAAAGTGCCGACATATCGCCATGGACACGCCCCCACGTAGAGTGAGCCACGCCCCTCCTTACGGACACGCCTCAGTGCACTGGAGACCCGGAGAGGGGTGCGAAGGAGATTAATGTGGCTCCGTGTGTTGGCACGTGGCTGGCGTTCGTGAAGCTGGTGCGGGTGGTGGTCGAGCGAGCGAATAAAGAGTTGTTTATATAAAAGAAGCGACGCGTTGGCATGGGTGGTGCAAGTCTGCGGTGACGGAAGAGGCGCACCGCAGCAGACCAGCGGTGCGCGCGGAGCACAAGGCGGAATTCACGTAAACAAAAATTACACAAACGCAGAATCTCACCATGTGAATATACTCTCGTGTGTTCGTGCACGCGTACGTGTTGTTCAGCCGCTCACCTCGAGTATTTTGGTGAACCGTCGCGCCGGTCTGTGTCTCTCGTACAATCACGCGGCCGACAATGGAAAGGAGAGGCGAGATGGGTGGCGTCGTTTACGTGACCGTTGTGCACGCGTGACATCACAGTGATGTCACGTGACCGAGCGCTGCTGCTGCGGAGGGCCGGGGAGGGGGGGGAGCGTGGGAGGAGGGGGGCAGGTTCTATCCACTGCACGATAAAGGCCTCTCCTGCTCCATCTTGCCATTCCATCGCCAGTCTAGTCCGCAGGCTCCCGTTCCTGCTGGCGACGACGTGAGCCAACCTTGTCTTGTGAACGTCATTGTTCATTATCAATCCCCGCATCGTTGTCTAGAGGGACGCGGTGGAGCCGCAGCCTATCCGGGCAGACACAGGACGCAAGGCAGAGCGGGTGAGTGGGTGGGTCGGGAAGTGAGTGGGCGAGTGGGTAAGAGGGTGATTGGGTGGGTGAGTGGGTGAGTGGGCGAGTAAATGGGTGAGTGGGTGAGTGAGTAGGTGAGAGAGTGAGTGGGTAAGTGAGTGAGTGAGTTGGTTAGTGGGTGAGTGAGTAGGTCAGTGGGTGATTGAGTGAGTGGGTGGGTGAGTGAGTGAGTCGGTGAGGAAGTGGGTGAGTAATGGGATGGTGAGTGAGTGAGTTGGTGAGTGAGTGGTTGAGTGAGTGAGAGGGTGAGTAGGTAAGTGGGTGAGTGTGTGGGTGATTGGGTGAGTGAGTGAGCGGGTGAGTGACTAGGTGAGTGAGTAGGTGAATGAGTGAGTGGGTGAGTGACTAGGTGAGTGGGTGAGTGAGTGGGTGATTGAGTGAGTGAGTAGGTGATTGAGTGAGTGGGTGGGTGAGTGAGTGGATAAGTGAGTAGGGTAGTCGGTGAGTAAGTGGGTGAGTGAGTAGGTGAGTGAGTGGGTGAGTGGGTGAGTGAGTGAGTGGGTGTGTGAGCACGGGAGTGGGTGAGTGAGTGGTTGAGTGGGTAGGTGAACGGGTGAGTGAGTAGGTGAGTCACACACCACTCTATACACACCACTCTATACACCACTCTACACACACCACTCTCTACACACCACCTACACACCACCTACACACACCACTCTATGCACACCACTCTACAGACACCACTCTACACACACACACCACTCTACACACACCATTCTACACACACCACTCTACACAACTC
>JAZEWT010000050.1:0-14553 GCA_036362905.1 Mordacia mordax | reverse complement strand
CAGGAGAGGGGAGGAAGCAGGGGGAGGGGAGGAAGCAGGGGAGGGGAGGAAGCAGGGAGAGGGGAGGAAGCAGGGGAGGGGAGAGAGCGGGCACAGGGGAAAGAGCGGGGAGAGAGGAGACAGAGGGGAGCCGAGAGAGGGCGGAGTCTTTGTGTCGTTTATTGAAACAGCACCCGGAGCGAAACAGTGACGAGCGGTGAGGGAGGGGGTGCTCGGGATGAGGAGTTTACACCACACTCACTACACAGCACCACACACACAGAGACTACACCCTGCACCGCACAGACTATTCACTTCACACACACCACACATATGCACAGAGAGCAAATCAACACACATCCTCCATCACACATTACACCGCACACAACTGCCGTTCGTCACTGCGGCGCCTGTGCCATGCCAGGTGCACCTTGAGGCTATCACGTGAAGTGTCGAAGGCTCGCTGACGGGAGGTTGGGAACACTCAGATGCCATGGGCTGTCTCTTCCAGATGACTGGCGGAGGCATCATCTCCCTATGCTGCCCACTTGCTGTATTTTAACCGCCCGTTGTTGTGAGCGCCGCTCCTCCGCCCTATGTTTTTGGAGGGCGGCTGCCTCCAACTGCCCCGAGGTGTCCTTCACAATCCTCCTCCACAGAGGACGATCTTGATTCCGCTGGTAGCAGTCTTCAGCAAGTCCACTCAGCTCCAGGTCCTCCTGTGCCACATCACTCCAGCTCTTCTCAGCCCGTGCTGCGCCCGTTTATCCCCCTCTATCCGACCAAACACAAGCCGCTTGAGCATGCGGTGGCTGGGCATGCAGGCTACATGACCCAGCCACTACAGCCTCGCCAGCCGGAGGAGCTCACAACTGGGACTTTGTGCAAATCGTTCGAAAATTTGTGAACTCCTCACCCAATGTAATCTGGTCAAACCCAGCGTGGATCATAGGCAGGCCAGCAGGAACATTTTGAAATGGCGTATGCACACACACGCTCGCCACACCGCACCACACGCACACTTCAACACACACCATACACTAAACTGCCGAGCGTATGATACAGAGCAAAATAGACTTTGGGCACCGACGCCACACACGGTTTGCCCTCTGACCTCTGCCAGGGTGGCGGTTGCTGCAGTGATTCCGGGAATCTGTGTGGTGGGAAGGGGCTCTCCATACTGCTCTGGGCAGTGGGGAGGGGGGGCTGCTGCGCTTAGTGGGAGATTGGGGGGCGGGGGGGCTGCCTTCTCTCACTTCTGTGGGGGGTGCGACACGGCTAGTACGGCGGTTGTCCAATCCGGCTGACCCCGCCAGATAAACGTGGAGTTTTCACCAGCAGCGTGGCAGGGCCAGCAGTGATGACACTGTCACGTGACAGCATGTGAGCGTGTGTGCACAGGTGTGTGTAGCGTCTGTTGGGAGCAAAGGCGCAGCGGTTAGCGCGCTGGGCTACAAACCCAGCTGCGACCTGAGTTCGAATCCCGCTCACAGCCAACACCAGTGACGATTTTCTGAACTGGTTCTGGGCCTCCCCTCGGTCGACTTAGCCTCCAATGAGTACCTACTGCAGTGTGAAACATTGTCACTTTAGAGACAAAAGCGGCTGGATGTGGTGCTGATCACTGACCTCCTCGTGTGCCATGTCAAACTTGATAGGTGCTCACTAACAAAACTTGACCCTACACTCTATTAAGGCTACACAGGGGATCTTTATTTGGTGTCTGAGATCGACCGGTCTCCTGTAGAGTCGACCTGTCTCCTGCAGATTTACATGTGTTCATCATAACTGGACGAGCTGTTGTCTTCCAGCAGCGTCACCCCGAGCTTTTCCTCTCCCACACGGCTGCCTGTCTGTCCGACTGGGAGCGTACCACTGAGTCCGCCTATCAGTCTGTATCTCTCCCTGTCTGTGCATCTGTCTGCGAGTCTCTCTGCGAGCCTGTACGTCTGCTTGTTTCCGTGTGCGTCCGTGTATGCGTTTGCATGTATGTCTGTGTGTGTGTTGCCCACGTGTCTGTCTGTGAGGCTGTACATGTGCGTTTCTGCGTGTAGGTCGGTGTCGGTTGGGCTGTGCGTGTGTATGTTCGTGTGTCTATCTGTGAGACTGTACGTGTGTGTATCTGAGTATCTTTGCGTGCGTGCATCCAGACGTGCACGCGTGACTCTGCTCGTCCCCGTGTCTCCGCTCGTCCCCGTGTCTCCGCTCGTCTCTGTGTCTCCGCTCGTCCCCACGTCTCCGCTCGTCCCCACGTCTGCGCTCGTCCCCACCTCTCCGCTCGTCCCCGTGTCTCCGCCGGCATGCATGGGGAGTCCCAGCGGGGGCTGTGCCCCCCACGCGGCGGCGCGGTAGTGCGCTTGCCAGGTGCAGCGGTAACCGACCCAGCGCACAGCGCGCAGCAGGACCCCCCACTCACTGCACCGTACACGGGAAAGGGGTTAGTGGGTCTGGGCTGTGTGGTGCAGTGTGTGGTGTGGTGTAGTTTGTGGAGTGGTGTAGTGTGTGGGGTGTGGTGTGGTGTGTGGTGCAGTGTGTGGTGTGGTGTGTGGTGCGGTGTGTGGTGCAGTGTGTGGTGCGGTGTGTGGTGCAGTGTGTGGTGCAGTGTGTGGTGCAGTGTGTGGTGCAGTGTGTGGTGTGGTGCAGTGTGTGGTGTGGTGTAGTTTGTGGAGTGGTGTAGTGTGTGGTGTGTGGTGTTTTGTGTGGTGCAGTGTGTGGTGCAGTGTGCGGTGTAGTGTGCGGTGCAGTGTGTGGTGCAGTGTGTGGTGCAGTGTGTGGTGCAGTGTGCGGTGTAGTGTGTGGTTCAGGGTGTAGTGTTCGGTGTATGGGACAGTGTGTGGTGTGGGGCAGTGTGGTGTAGTGTGTGGTGTAGTGTGTGGTGTAGTGTGTGGTGCAGCGTGTGGTGCAGGGTGTAGTGTTCGGTGTATTGGGCAGTATACGGTGTGTGGTGTAGTGTGTGGTGCAGTCTGTGGTGTGGTGTAGTGTGTGGTGCAGTGTGTAGTATGCGATGTATGAGACTGTGCGGTCTGTGGTGTAGTATATGATGTGTGGTGTAGTGTGTGGTGCAGCGTATAGTGTAGTGTATGGTGTGGGGCAGTGTGTGGTGCAGTTGTGAGGCAGTGTGGTGCGATGCGTGCCGCACTGTGCGGTGAAGTATGTGGTGCAGTGTGTGGGGAGTGGTTAGCGCGCTTGGCTACAAACCCAGATTCGACTAGAGTTCCATTCCCACTCATGATCACAACCACCAATGGTGATTTTCTGAACCGGTCCTGGACCTCCCCTAAGTCGACTCAGCCTCAAATAAGTACCTACTGTAATGTGCAAGCATTGCAGCTAAGAAGACAAAGACGGGTTGACGCGGTGCTGGTCACCTACCTCCTCGCACCATGTCGACCTTCATAGGTCATCGTCATTATCAATGCCCACTTAATCCTGTCCAGGGCAGAAATAGGGCACAAGGCGGGGCTCAACCCAGGATGTGATGCCAGTACATCGCAGGGCACTGGGGGCAATTTACCCAACAGGCCAATTAATCTGGGCAGCAGTGTGTCTTTGGACGGTGGGAGGAAACCGGAGTACCTAGCAAAAACCCACGGGGACACGGAGAGAAAGGTATCCTAGCCCGGAATCGAACCTGGGCCCTGCTTGCCGTGAGGCGAAAGCGTTACTCACTGTGCCACCGCGCCTCTACCTTCATAGGCGCTAACCGCTAATGGCACTTGACCCTGCAGTCTGTTAAGGCTACACGGGGGGACCTTTGTGTTTGTGTCCCAGGTCCCCATGTGGAACTCGCCTCAATCACTTAGCAGCCGCTCCAGAAGCGTGGCCTCCACCGCTCCTCTGTCGGCTCATCACGGACATCAGCTGGCTGATGTAGGAGGTCAGAAGGTCGTCCATCTTATATCCCTGCACAAACGCAGCATGCACCGTCATACATACGGTCACACATGTCATGACCCGCACAGTTACACACGGTCACAGGGTCACACGATCACACACACACGGTCACACACGTCATGACCTGCACGGTTACATGCATGATACGCATGGTCACACACACATTCACACACAATCACACACGATCAGACAGTCAATCGATCACACACGATTACACACGATCAGACATGATCACACACAGACACACACGATCAGACATGATCACACACAGACACACACGATCAGACACAGTCAATCGATCACACATGGTCACACAAAATCACACACCATATGTGACTGTGATTGTGTGTGATGATGTCTGACTGTGTGTGACCGAGTGTGACCGTGTGTGACTGTGATCGCGTGTGACTGTGTGTGATCATGTCTGATCATGTGTGACTGTGTGTTATCGTGTGTGATCGATTGACTGTGTCTGATTGCGTGTAACTGTGTGTGATCATGTCTGATCGTGTGTGACTATCAGACATGATCACACACAGTCACACGCGATCACAGTCACACGCGATCACAGTCACACACGGTCACACACTCAGTCACACACAGTCAGACATCATCACACACAGTTACACACAATCACACACGGTCACACACACAGTCACACACAAACACCGTCACGCATGGTCACGCACGGTCACACACGACCACACACGGTCACACACGATCACACACGGTCACACACGGTCACACACCGTCACATGCAGTGCATTCAACCCTCCATCAGAGGCCAGGAAACAATTTAAATCCTTTGCCAGAGTTACTCTGACTTTGACTTGGAGACAAATATAATTGAGTAAGATTAAAAATATCCATCCAGGAATCTGCAGTAAAACCTCGATATACCGGACCAGGAGGGGAAAACAGTGTACAGACGTCCCTTATATCCTCATATGTATGTGACGATCTTACACACAAAGTAATGACCATGTCTTACAACAATCTATATATTAAACAATCTAGTATACTATGATTACTTTTTGCCATTACAAAGATATAAAAGAGAGAAGAGATTTTACCATTTTTGGTAATACAGTGTTAAGATCTTAAAACACCATACACTTTTCACAAAGTGTCTAGTCTGCAAACATTCATGTATACTTGTGGCAAAATATGCAAACATAAATGATTTGATAATATATGCGTTGTCCTTTAAACTGATTGATCCAGACTAGAGAACGGCTTTCTGTGGGGCATATCTCAGTGTCATAGACTAAACAGCTCAACATGAGCTATTCATGCAATGATATTGCGTTGTCCTGAGCTAAATTGCCTTTTGGCAGCACCTGGCTGACACTGTTGAGACTACGCAGGGAAGCTTTGTCAGTGTTCGTACCAGCGACGTCTCGCAGAGCAGTTTGCTGCCGCGCACCAGATTGCCGATGGTCATGTGGAAGTAGGTGTTGCCGCTGCTCCAGTTCGAGATCTTGGTGAAGGGGTGCGTAGCCAGGATATCCTGCGCAGACAGATGCATGCACGCGCGGGTGAGCGTGGGTGAGCGAAAGTGAGTGTGGGTGAGTGTAGGTTAGTGAAGGTGATAGCAGCTCCTTGGCATCAGGGAGGGGGAGGAACGTTGTCAGCTCCAGCTGAAAACGACGATGACATTCTCGGAGTTTTCATCAGCTAGCCGTTGGACGCCCATCACTGCCATGGAAGAATTGAAGGTGGATCTCGTAGATGAAATGCCGATGATCACAAGGCAGATTAGTTCCTCAGTAGGTCCTGTTGTCAAGGACATAGGCCCCCATTCGCTGCTCTGCCACAGTGGGGTCCAGCTGTTCTTGTTTGGACCCAGTATGCATCCATAATGTTGTGTGGATACGCTGATGACAACAGAGTGTTGGCGATTACGAGCTTATGGGCTGCACAGGTCTTGCAGCCTCCTACCAGTGTTGTTGAGCTGATCTGGTCAATGCCTTCCACTCACTCCAGCCCAGGTGTCTGCATCATGACCTACTCGGGCATTAAAGGTACTTAGCAAGACGACTGTATCCCGAGGAGCCACTTTAGCCAATACCTGGGACTGGAGATCATACAAGGTATCTGACTCATCGGCCTTACTAGCATCCCTCCACTGATGTTCATCTTAGGTGGCGGTGTAAGCCATGACACCACCACCACCATCCCTCAACTGCCATTTATAGGGAGGTGAGCCCACAGCAGCTTTGGACTCACAGATTCCCGTAACTTACCGCCATGCTCCCAAGTCCCCTTCATTCTTGTATTCATAAGAAGAGTCACTCCCTGTTGTTTGACAGTTTCCTGTCCCGAGTGGAGGACTGTCCACACCTTCCTGATGATTGAAGCCAAAACCAGTCAAGCAGACATCCTGTATTCCACAGAGGTCCAAGCGGCACCAGTCCAGCTCCGGACAGTGGAATGGCAGCCTTTTCTCCGCAACGAACGTTCAAACATTCTACGTGGCCAAACGCAGCAGTTTTTTTTTTCTGGAGGAACCCCAAGGGTGGGTATTCAGTTTTATGGTTCCACCAAATGGAGTTTGGCCAGGAGATGTCATAAGCGTCTGTCCCCCTGGGGCCTCCGGCATAAGCATAGTTTTTTTTCTTTTCCATGTGGTTCAGAAGTAAATAAATTGAAGGTGGGGTGAGGAGTAGTTATCAGTCCCCCGCATTCATCTAGTGCCCCCTTGGCCACTGTGATGGCTGTGAGCACAGCCATCACAGCGTTACCGACCGGCACCACAAGGAGGGGGTGTCGTATTGCTGTACAGCACACACACACCCCCATACCCACACACATAGATTAAAGACAACGATCCCCCATAGAACCTAAATAGACTGTAGGGTCAAGTGCCATTAGCGTGCAGCAACTATGAAGGTTGACACGGCACACGAGGAAGTGGATGACCAGCACGATGCCCTGTTGCATTTATCTCCCTAGTGGCAATGTTTACATACCACACTAGGCACTCATTTAAGGATGAGTCAACCTGAGGGAGGCCCAGGACCGGTTCAGAAAATCGTCACTGGTGTGGGTGTCCATGAGTGGGAATCGAACTGCGGTCACCAGGTTAGTAGCACAATGTGCTAACCGCTGTGCCACCGCTCCCCGCACGTACCCCGCTACCTAAACAACCCCGTACCCCCCCTACACACACACAACCATATCCACACACGCCTACACCCCGTACACACACCCCACCCTACCCCCGTACCCACACCCGCCCATACCCCCATACCCACACACACCCGTACCCCCGTACCCACATTCACACCTTACCCCCGTACCCACAAGCACACCGTACCCGCATACCTACACGCACACCACACCGCCGTACCCACACACCACCGTACACTCGTACCCACACACATCCGTACCCCCGTACCCACACACTACCGTAGCCCCGTCTTCACAAACCCCTGTACCCCCGTATCCACACACACCCATACCCCTGTACCCACACGCACAACCTACACCTGTACCTACATGTACACCATACCCCCGTACGCACACACACCCATATGCACACATACCCGAAACCCCATTCCCCCGTACCCACACACACCTGTACCCACACACACACACACCCGTAACCCCGTAGCCACATGCACGCCGAACCCCCGTACCCAACAACAACAACCGTTGTTCACCACTAAGTGGCGGTGACGTTACCACGCCGCCTGTGCCAGGCCATATGCACCTTGAGGCCACGTGAAGTGACGAAGGCTCGCCGACAGGAGGTCACGGGACAGTCCCCGGTGTTATGGGCTGCCTGACTAAGATGACTGGCAGGTGCACCACCTACGCTCCCTACTGTGCCAACTTGCTGTATTTTAGTCGCCAGACGCCCCACTCGTTGTTGTGAGAGTCGCTCCTCCGCCTTCTGTTTTTGTTGGAGGGCATCTGCCTCAAACTGCCCAGTAGCGTCCTTCACGATCCTCTTCCACAGAGATCGATGTTGACACCGCTGGTACCAGTCTTCAACAAGTCCACTCAGCTCTAGGTCCTCCTGTGCCACATCGGTCCATCTCTTCTCTAGCCCATACCGCGCCCGTTTAGCCCTCTCTCTCCGGCCAAACAGCAATTGCTTGCCCGTGCGGTGGCTGGGCACGCGGGCGACATGACCCAGCTACCGCAGCCTCGCCTGTCGAAGGAGTTCACCAATAGGACCTTGTCCAGATCTTTCGAGAATTTGTGAACTCCTCACACAATCCAACCTGGTTAAACCCAGAATGGATCGTAGGCAGGCAAGCCAGAAAGTTTCAAGGTGGTGCAGATGTTCCGCCAGGGGGGTCCACGTTTCGCAAGCATGGAGAAGAGAGGACATGACTGCAGCTGAGAAAACCCGAAGCTTCGTGAAGAGCGACAGGCCAGGCAGCTTCCACACAGCGTTACGTAGCCGATGAAACGATAATGCTGCCCGACTGATTTGGAGCGAGACCTCCGCTGTCAAACCGGAACCGGCCATAAGCACACTGCCTTGGTATTGAAATTTATCCACTCTCTCCACAACTGCCCCATCACTCATGGAGAGCTGAGGAGGTGGAGTATGATGGCACTAAATACACAGACAGGTGTTTTGTTTTTGCGGGACTGATGGTAAGACCCCACCTTTTTGTGGCATTCTCCAGGTTCAACAGCAGAGCCCCTAACTACTCCTCAGAATGAGCAGCGATCACCAAATCGTCGGCATAGATAACATGGTTGACCAATAGGGAGCCATCCCTTGACCGCACCGGAGCATCGATCAGCCTCCCATTATACCTGTACCAAATGGAAATTCCACTGGAACATCCATGGAAAGCCTCTCAAACTACGTGGTCAAAAAAGATGTTAAATAATGTAGGAGCCAGAAGGCATCGCTGTCGCACCCCAAGGTGAACAGGGAATGGCTCTGACTCCCAACCATGTAGCTTTACCTGGGCTTGCCCACCCTTATGAAAATCCTTAATGATGGTGAGCAGGTTATCAGGGATCCCGAAAGTACCAAGAACAATCCACAGCCCTGGCCTACTGATGGTATTGTAGGCCTTGACCAGATCAATAAAGCAGAGATGCAGGTTCTGTTGGCATTCCTTACATCTCTGCTGTAGCAACCGGACAGTAAATGGTGTCTGTGCAAGACCACCCCGGCCTGAAACCACATTGGGGTTCCACAACCCTCTCCTCAGTGTGCACTGACAGGGTGTGGCTACTTCTTCCATTATTTGACGTACCACAGCCCCAGCAGGGTCACCCCCATGTTGTACCATGGTTTTATCTGATCTGGGAGGGTTCCCCTCAACCAAGACCTTACAGAAATGCTCTGCAAATCTGCAAACTTGTTCCTGGGGGTCAGAGATTGGATCACCATTTCCCCCTATAAGAAGGCTAATCAGTGCATCATTGCAAGTCAATCTTTTGATGGAATAAAAGAGTGATTTTTTATCATGGATTACCGAGGCAGACTCCATCTCCTCAGTAGTCTGCGATCACCACTCATCCTTGCAATGCCGCACAACTCTCCGAACTTCCGAGCGAAGCCTGTGGTAAGCCTCCTCGTTTTTGGGCGTAGGATGTTGTAGGCGGTGGGAGTGGGCCTGCCGTTTTCTCTCGACTAGCTTGCACACCTCCTCCATCAACCAGGGTTTCTGGAGATGTCTGGACCATGTACCCAGTGCAGCAATTCCAGTTGCGTGAGCCACAGTCCGAAACCTCACCCATTTCCCTTCAGCATTGGGAGGAGTGGGGGACGATGTCAGCCCCAGCTGCAAATGATGATGAAATTATCTTTTTTACAGCTTTCCTCAGCTAGCCGAGACCAGGCCACTGTGGGTTTGATTGGGGTCCTTGGTGGACGCCCACCAGTGCCTGGGAAGAATGGCAGGCGGATCTTAGAGATGACAAGCCGATGGTCACAGGTCAGCTCAGCTCCTCAGTAGGTCCTGGTGTCAAGGACATGAGCCTGCATCCGCTGCTTCGCCACTACGTAGTCCAACAGATGGTCTTGCTTGGACCTGGCATGCACCCAAGATGTTGTGTGGATGCGCCGATGATGGAACAGCGTGTTAGTTATTACGAGCCCATGGGCTGCACAGACGTCTAGCAGCCGCCTACCTTTGTTGTTGAGCTGATCTTGCCCATGTCTTCCAATCACTCCAGCCCAGGTGTCTGCATCATGACCCACTCAGGCACTAAAGTACCCACACACACACCGTACCCCCAGTACCCACACACACCTGTGCCCACACACACCTGTACCCTCGTAGCCATACGCACACCGAACCCCCGTACCAACACACACCCATACCCAGACACCCGTGCCCCCGTAGCCACACACACACCCATATCCACACACCCGTAACTTCGTATCCACACCCACCCGTACCCACAAACACCCATACCCCTGTAGCCAAACACACCCATACCTCCATAGCCGGGCATTAAAGTCACCTATCGTAGCCACATGCAACTATACCCAAATACACCCATACCCACACACACCCATACCCCCACGCACCTTGCTCTTGGGGTCAATGAGGCTGACCCCGTTGCGGTTGATAGCTATCAGCAGCACCTCGGGGTAGTTGGGCTCCGTGGTTTGCTGCAGAGACAAAGCGCTCGCATCACCACCACCTCGTCACGAGCCACGATCTATCCACTGCTGGATCGTCATCAAGATGGCCGCCGAGATGGGAGGGTAGTGAGGAGGAGAAGGAGGTGCGGTGGAAGAGGAGGAGATAGGGAGGAGAAGGAAGCAAAGGAAGCGAAGGTGGAGACAATAGAGGAAGAGGTGTAGACAGGTTAAGGAAGAGGAGGAGATGAGGAGGAGGAGATGAGGAGGAAGAGGTCTGTTCACCTTAACTTCAAAGAAGGCCGAGCCAAATGTGGGCCACTTGTAGATGATCTTGAGGAACGCGAGTTTGGCCTCATCCCGAGACTTCCCCGAGTGCTTGTTGTATGCCGCGATGATGGCCTGACCCCACCACAAAGACAACGATGCCACGTGTAGCCTCAGCCGACCGTACGGTCTAGCGCTGTTAGTGAGCAGCACCCACACAGACCGCACCACTTACACTCCCTTCATTCTTTTATTCAGAAGAGCCACTCCTTATTATTTGGCAGTTTCCTGTCCCAAGTGGAGGACTATCAACCCCTCCTGATGACTGGAGCCAGAACCAGTCCACCAGACCACCATTGCCCACAGAGGTTCAGGGGGTACTGGTCGAGCTTACTACAGAGGAGTGGCAGCCTCTCCTCTGCAACCATGCCCTGTGTGTCCTCAACAGGTCGTATGGTTGAGTTAGCAGAGCCATTACTTGTTGGCACGTCGCACGCAGAACGAAAACACACAATCCCACGTGTGCACATGCGCAGGTGCGCCTACTCCTCACCCTTTTCCACTCGTCAGGCGCCAGCTGCTTGACGAGGTCGTTGGGCAGCAGCTCGCGCAGCATTTTCACGAGGTTGGTGTACTGTGTCTTGTCGTCGTGGAAACGCGCGCGGAACACCAGCGACGCCAACTGCGCTGCCTCCTCCCGCGAGCACTTGTGGTACCCGCGCAGGTACTTGGGCAGTTCCTACCACAACCACGCACAGCGACAACAACCGGCGTTCGCTACCAGGTGGTGGTGACATCACCGTGACGCCTGTACTAGACCACGTGGCACATTAAGGCCAGGTAGCACATTGAGGCCACGTGAAACGTTGCTCCGCTCATTGTTGTGGGCATCGCTCCTCTTCGCTCTGCTGTTGTTGGAAGACGACTGCCTCCTACTGCCCAGTAGCATCCTTCACGACTGTTCCACAGAGGTTGATCTTGACACCGCTGGTACCGGTCTTCAGCAAGTCCACTCAGCTTCAGGTCCTCCTTTGCCACATCAGTCCATCTCTTCTTCAGCCCATGCCGAGCCTGTTTAGCCCCCTCTATCCGACCAAACAGAAGCTGCTTGGGCATGCGGTGGCTTAGCATGCGGACTACATAACCCAGCCACCGTAGTCTTGCCAGCCGGAGGAGCTTACCCACTCACCTGGTGGTAGTGAAAGATGGAGTCGGCCATGTGGTCTTTGCCAGGGACAGCATTGGTCCAGAGCTTCCTCATGAAGAAGATCTGGTAGGAGAGGGAGGGTGTTGCACCTTCCAGGCAGCACACAGACACAGATCCTCCATACAGCATCAACAGAGCGTAGGGGCACGCATGCGTATGCGCAAAATCTGCACGCACATCCACGTACATGCAGACACACGCATGCACACACATGTACAGGTACATACGCGCATGCACGCATATATGCATGGATACGCACACACACGCACACATGCACGCACCGGCACGTACGCACGTACACACACATGTGCGTGCATGCACATGCACGGGCACATATGCGTGCACGCATGTGCACACATACACACACAAACATACACGCAGTACACAATATGGTCATTGTAGTGTCAGAGTGGGTTCAGGGTGGGGTCAGGGTGGGGTCAGGGTGGGGTCAGGGTGGAGCAGGGTGGGATCGGAGTGAATCTGGGTGGAGTCAAGGTGGGTCAGGATAAATCAGGGTGGGGTCAGGGTGGATAAAGGGTGGATTAGGGTGGGGTCAGGGTGGGGTCGGGGTGGATTAGGGTAGGATTGGGGTAGATCAGGGTGGGGTCAGAGTGGATTAGAGTGTGGTCGGGGTGGATCAGGGTGTGGTTAGGGTGAATCGGAGTGGGGTCGGGTGGATAGGGGTGAATTCGAGTGGGGTCAGGGTTGGATGTGGGTGGATCAGGGTGGGGTCAGGGTAAATCAGGGTTGATCAAGGTTTGGTCAGGGTGGATGAGGGTGGATCAGGGTTGATTAGGGTGGGGTTGGGGTGCATACCCTCCTTGCTGGGCCGAGTCTTGCGGATCCAGTCGGTGAGATGTCTCACAAAGTCAAAGAAGAAATCCCCCTCCGGGACACTGATCACCTGAAGAGAGACAGCGCGGAGACAGCATGAAGACAGAGTGAGACAGATGCAGAACAAGACAGAGACAGCGTGGAGGCAGAGCAAGACAGAGACAGAGTGGAGATGGAGACAGTGATCCTTCAATACTTTGCATTGCCTCAAGGTGTAGCTGCCCTGGCACAGCCCCCATGGGAACATCACCGAGGTTGTTGATGCTGTGGGGGGGGGGGGAGGGGCCCTGTGGAGGATCCAGGGGGCGCCCAGGGAGCACCTTGTCGGCGATCTTGACGAAGAGGCTGAACCCCTCGGAGCTCTTGAGGTGGAGCCGCGATGCGATGCTCGCACAGAAATCCTTGGCTCTCGTGCATGACTCAACCTCGAAGGCCTGCAGACACACGCGGGATAGTAGCCATGTCAATGAGCGATCCTCCTCTCTCATTTACAACATTTCTGATTGACTTTTCTGACACGGATTGTGTTATATGATTTATACATCTGTTATATTTCTGTAATGCATGATTGTGTTCTTGTGATGTTGAAATATCCGAATATATCAGAGTATTGGCAACGTCATTGTTATGCACTTTTGTAATGGCAGTCAGTCGGGGAGTGAGAGGTGGGTGAGGGGTGAGTGAGAAAGAACGAGTGAGCATGCGGATTAGCAAATGAGTGAGCGAGCACGTGAGTTACCATGTGAGTGAGTGATTGGGCGAGCGACTGTGTGAATGAGCGAATGCGTAATTGAGCGAGCAACCGTGTGAATATGTTTGTGAGCATATGAGTGCGCGAGTGACTATGTAATAGAGTGAGTGATTGAGCGAGCGTGTGAGTGAACCAATGAGTGATTGAATGAGTATGTAACTGGGTGAGTGAGTGAGCGAGTCAGCGAACAAGTGTATGAATGGGTAAATGAGCGAGAGAGTGAGTGAGCGTGTGTGGTTAAGCGAGCAAGCGAGTGTTTGAATGGGTGAGTGTGCAGGTAAGTGAGCCATTGAATGAGAATGTGAGCAAGTGAGTGTGAGCGATTGTGAGCGAGCGAGTGTGAGAGAGTGTTCACCTCGTCAGTGTCATCAGGGAAGTAAACCTTGTGGAAGATCTGAGTCGTCTTGTGCTGGATGGCTTCCACCTCCACCACGTGCGGCGGGGACTTCCGCGATCCATTACTGCACCGCACGCCGCACCGTGCACCACACCACAATGTGCATGGTACACCGCACCTTACACCACACCGCTCATAGCAGACTGCACCACACACTCCACCCCACGCGCTGCACCGTGCACCACACCGCAACGTGCACTGTACACCGCACACTCCACGCCACACACCACATCACATACCGCATTGCACACCACACTGGATACCGCACCACACGCCACACGGCGCAGCGACGCACACTGCACCACACCGCGCAGCGTGACACACACCACACCACACGCCACACCGCACAGCGTGACGCACACACCACACGCCACACCGCGTGACGCACACCACACCACACGTCACACCGTACAGCGTGATGCACATCACACCACACCACAGGCCACACCGCGCAGGGTGCCCGTCCAAACGCAGCGCCCACCGGAGAGTCTTGTGCAACCGCTGCACGCAGTCGTGAGCTACAGGGTGGTGGCGCCGCCGCGCCTGCAGGTAGCGCTGCACGTGTGGGAGCAGCAGGTTGCTAGGCGGGAAGCAACCAAGAGCCAGCCACAGCAGCTCCCAGCAGCGCTCCTCACTGTACCTGCACCGGGGGGGGG
>JAZEWT010000046.1:39713-50000 GCA_036362905.1 Mordacia mordax | reverse complement strand
CTGCCGCTTAAAACAACACGAGGAGCAGGATCAACGCGGGCTTTCATGGGGGTCGCAAGCTCCGGTTTAGTCTGGAACAGCAGTAACGCTTTGACCCCGTTAAAGGATTTTGCGTCGATTGGCGTGTGCACGCGTTTTATGTTTTATAGAGCGAATTCATAAATAAGGTCGCTGTGCCCTTTTAAACAAAACGAAGCACACAAAAAAAACCTCACGTTCGCCTTGCTCTCAATTATAATCCAGTTGTGTAATCGGCGTTACATAATGGTGCAAAAAAAAAAACTTTTGGAAGTTTCCCTGGGAGGTGTGTACCACCTTGTGTCGGTGAAATGTCCCAGACAATAACATCACGGAACGACTGTCATCGCATTTGCCTGCTTGGCATCACGGCAGGAACTGGAAATTGTTGCGTTCCGAGCCCCTGCGGATGGCATTGCACCGCCGCTTCAGAGAAAGGTCCTCGTAGATCTGATGTCAGAAAACTACTGCTGAAGCCACTTCAGTTGGCCTCTTAATCCTCACAGAGGAGGGACACACGTTGTGTTGTGCAAATGCGCACCACTTGCAAATAAACCCAACATTCAAATTTGAAATCTGAAAAGATTAATTTTGTGACAAACTTGACTTAACGTTATCAGAGTCGTTGATGTAGCCATTGGTGACCGGTACCTCTCAAGTCCAGTCTCAGAATCCCCCCTAGCAATCGCTGCCTATTGCTGATTTCTTCTATAAAATACGCACATCCACCGTTGTGCCATCATTTACACACTCGATACATACTCAGGTCTCCAGCATTCATAACGCAATACGCTAACCGCCGTGCCACAACTATACCAGAGTTGCATTTAGGTTCTTAATCATTTACATTGTGTTGTATTGTAACTGAGTAGCAGAAATATTTATTTACAACCAGGGGACAGCGCGATACAACTGACTCAGACGTAGGTAGCCCGGATTATCGTGCATGACGCACTAACCACGGTGCCACCGTTCGCCAGTGTTTCCGGAAGAACACTCACTTTTTTTTGGCCGTGTGAAACGTTTACTCGTGCTTACGTCAACTTGGGCTGGGTGATGGGATGGGGGCCCTGTGTTGTTTTTGTTACCGGGGCCGCTCTTTTAGCCTCCCGACCAGTTTCATCAGACCCGTGTTATTTGTTCCACAGCGTAGCAGTCAAGCCATCTGGTGAGACTAAACTACACTGCTCTGGATCGTTCCTGCAGTGCTAGGTGTGTCACGTGATGCTGAGCGTCTTCTTATCTCATCTCATTGTCAGAAACCTCTTAGTCCTGAACAGGGTTGCGGTGAGCCAGAGCCTATCCCGGCAGACACAGGGCGCAAGGCAGGGATATACCCGCGATGGGTCGCCAGTTCATCGCCGGGCATTGTGGGCAATTTAGTCTGCAAGCCAATTAACCTATGCAGCGGCATGTTTTTTGGACTGTGGGAGGAAACCGGAATGTTCGGCGAAAATCCACGCGGACACGGGGAGAGAACATACAAACTCCACACAGAAGGGCACCCGAGCCGAGATTCGAACCCAGGACCTTCTTGATGTGAGGCGAGAGCGCTACTCACTGGGCCACCGTGCCGCCCATAATAATAATAACTGAATTCATAGAGCGCTTTTCACCCGAGGGTAATACAGCGCTGATAAGATACAGAGTGCACTGAGATGCCCCAGTGTACAGAGCGCTTTGTGATGTATGATTCATTAATATTATTGTCCTACAAGGTTTCTCCAGACCTTGGAAGCTTAGTAGAGTTGAGCCTGGACAATGCATGATTGCGTGACCATGATGCACATCAGATGCTAAGAGGCTGCTGGAATACAATGGGAGCAGTAGAGGGCAATGCAACAAACGCCATTGTTGTACTGCACTTGTCTGTTGCTATGCATTCAATGCTACCCACGTTCACTAAGACACACTAATGTGGTGAACGGTGATTAAACAGCCGCGGTGATTGACTTGTCATGGAGAGTCCTTCATCCAGCGCTGGCTCGACGGGGGCTGGCCTATGACGATGATGGTGTTGATGGTGGAAAGTGGAGCTCGTGACCATCCATTAATCCTCCACATTGCCCCCTCTGTCCACTCCTCCGCCCCTTCACCCAGGTCCCTTACCTCCCTGCCAGCCACCAGCAGGTGAGCAACGTGATGAGGCTGCTCGGGGGAAGATCGGGACCCCTCGCCGACCTGGGGTCCGGGGACGGCCGGATCGTGAGTGTGCACCCCTCCGCACCGGCACAAGCGGCGTGATCCGCACTCCGCTCGTAAACGCCTCCACCGCGCTGCGTAACGGAGCTGTATCGAGGGGTCATCGAGCTCAGTGCAAGCCGGGCCAGGCCCAGTCGGCACCAGGTTATTTTTCGACTACGGAAGCGGAGCCATGCTGCTGACATCGCACGCGATCTGCACGTCGTTATGTCCGACCCTGGCCCTGTTTGGCCGCCAAGCCCGATTTGGATGACTCGTGAGGCCAGCCTGCCGTGGTTCGGTTCTGGCTCAGCACAAAAATTAGCCAATGGAAAAACGCCCGTGCCCGGAGGGCTCCTCCGTGCTGGCTCGGATCTGTGGGTGAAACAAGTAGCGTGCGTAGACACTCGCAGTCTTAACCACGTGGCAACTGCAGGCAGGAGGAGGGGGGAGGTTTGATTGCCGGCCGTTTGGCCAAGTGATGTACGGCATAAAGACGGGCAGCACGGTGAGTAGCGGTGAGTAGCGGTGAGCAGCGCTGCTGCCGCACAGCGTGGAGATCCTAGATTCTATCCCAGCTCGGGCACCTCTCTCTCTGTGTGTGTGGAATTTTCACGGTCTCCCCGCTTCAGTGTAGGTTGTCCGCAGGTCGTCCGGTTTTCTCCCACATTCCAAAGAAATGCTGCCAAGGTTAATTGTCCTGACTAAAATGCCCCCGGTGCTCTGAGACGCTGTAACTTTCTTACTCTTCCCCACTGGACAACTGTTAACAGCTACATAGTCCACTAGGGGAGGTGTTATCATTGAATTTAGCCTGGGGCCCCAGAATCAAGTCCGCCGCTACATACAGTGTACATATACACAGTTCTACAACTATTAACTGATCGTCACATTCCATTACTGTTCACGAAGGTGCATGCATCATACCAATTGTGAAGATTCGCCTGATGATGCATCCCAACGTGGGAGGCAAAACGTCGCTTAGGAGAGAGGGAGAACACTCGACATGACTATCCCGAAAGAGCAACTATTGAGAGCGATTCTCATACACCGAGCCATGAAAACCTACATTAATATATTGCGGTTTATACCACGTGATGAGGGCAGCCTGATGGTGCAGTGAGAAGCGCTGCTGTCTCACGGTAAGAAGGGGTTGGGTTCGATTCCGGGCTCAGGTGCCATTATGTGTGGAGTTTGTGTGTTCCCTTCCGTGTCCACGTGGGTTTTTGCTGGGTACTCTAGTTTCTTCCCACCGTCCAAAGACACGCTGCTGTCTAGGTTAATTGGCCTGCGATGTACTGGCGTCACTTACTGGGTATAGCCCCGCCTTGCGCCCTCTGTCTGCCAGGACAGGCTCCGGCTTCCCGCAACCCTGCGAAGGACTAAGCGGGCATGACGTTGCGAGTGGCGGCCGTAAACCTGACGCTGGCGTCGCGTGTTTCCCGCCACCTGCCGGTGCCGCGCGCAGGTACTGGAGGCTTGCCGCCGCGGTTTCTCCCCGGCCATGGGCTATGAACTCAACCCGTGGCTCCTCGCCGTCTCACGGCTGCGGGCGTGGAGAGCCGGGCTGCGCGGGAAGGCGAGCTTCCAGCGACGCGACCTTTGGAAGGTGCGTTAACGGAGCCATGTCCCCCCCTCAAAAAATAAAACCTTATTGCTGCCGATTTTCCGTTCTGGTGCCGTTGTTGTTGATGCGGCCGTTCTCTCCGCAGCTCTGTGAAGCGCTTTGTGACCCTCGGGTGGAAAGCGCTCTATAAATGCAATTTTTATTATTGTCAGCTCTCTATTAACTCGGGTGGCCACCTCTGTTTCTTCCCAGGATTGTCGCTCCTTTTTGAGAATGTTTTGGGAAATCTGTAAGTTTTAACGGAGCAAGTAATTAAAAGTCTGAGTTTTCGCCAGTTACACATAGAGTTATTTCTCTTATTCTGCTTACCACCATGGTATGTCCCGGTTTGTTGTGCCTCCATAGTGGCATCGCTATCTCTAACCCAGAACTCGTCGAGCCTCAATATATTTTCTCGTGAGCCACGTAATAAAGTAGGCATTTGTTGTTTATTGGTTTAAAAACGTATTAGAGACTATCACAACACTCTGACCAGGCTGCTCTATACAGTACAGGTCAATTGTAAAAAAGCAAAGGTGCAACACTGCATTGTCCTACTCAACTGTCATTGTGGGTATAAGGGCCTCCACAAAAGTAAGCAGTAGAGAGGCCCTCTGGAGAGTGTTTGGCCTACTATTCCACGCTTGCCAGACATCTTGGACATGCGAATCAACTAATTTTCTTTGTGCCACCTGTAATCAAGATTAATGTCTGTTACAGATAATCAAATATTTGAATTGCCTGAGGTGCTGACTTTCCAAATATGGGAACTGGGTAAGCTTGCAAAGTATTCATGTATTTTTGTTTTTTAAATCACGCCACAGTTGTATTTAAAGAGCGTCGCCCAGTGATTTTCTCTGAAAACATGCTTGTGGCTCATTAGATTGCAAGGGACACACGGCCAAGGTGTGGCGTTATAATGCGTGTTTGTTTTTCGTCCGTTGCTTGATAGCTTACGCGTGAAGTTATAAATATGCTTGGTGTTTACCTCACCTCTTTCCTCCGCTGCAGGTTGATCTGTCTCACTACAATAACGTGACCGTGTTCCTGGCCCCGAGTGTGGTGAGTGAAGGGTCGATGATATGAACGTGGTGTTTACTCGGTACGTGCGTTAATTTAGATCACTCGGAACAATAACTTACCGTGCTTTGTCAGTCCACTGTTGAATAAAGGCTTTCGCAAGTCGTGTCATTTGGTCATACTTCTCCACCCTGGTGACTGCATGTCGGTGAAGGGTTGGCAGAGCATCAGTTCAGCTATAGCTCCCTAGTGATATTCACTGTGGCTGGGAATTGACCTCAGGTCACCTGCATTTGAGCAGTAATAACCAGTGCCACTGCTGAAGAGATGCACTAGTCTTGATCTTCCATTGATATAGTTTAAAGCCGGTCATTGTAATACTCAACATGCCCTCGGTCCCCCCTTCACCAACACACATTGACTAGCACAGTGATTGACCAATGGTTGTAAATAAAAACATTACATCCACACATACTGCGTTGTGTGGCCTTACGATATATTTTCCAGTCATACCACGCGTTAATAGGCATGGCGTATAACGTTTGACTGTTCAGGTTGGCAGCATCTTTAACAACCGAACGTTGAAGCGCGAAATGTCGGACGTCACTGAGAACCCAGAGCCCACTGTGCGTGCATGCGCGTGGTGTTTGTGCCACCGCTCACCGCGTCGGCGTGCATTCCGCAGCTGCACCAGCTGGAGCGCAAGCTGGGCACCGAGCTACCCGACGGGGCCCGTGTGGTCGCCGGTCGCTTCCCGCTGCCCACGTGGGCCCCCATGGCACAAATCGGGGACGGAGAACATCGGGCCTGGCTTTACCACGTGCAGCGAGCCGGCGAGACCCACGCGGAGCCAGGCAGACCCCCAGGGAGCCACGGGAATCCCTAGTTCTCCTTTTACGCTGGCACATCCGTGCCGAGCCAGCATCGGGCTCGTATGGAACAGAGTTTTCCACTGGCTATTTCACACGCCTGGTCACCCAACCATAACACACCGGCACTACAAGAAATCTGAATCTACCCCGGGGCCAAAGAAGGACCAGGATTAATAATGCGTGCAACGTCTCAATGAGTAACACCGCGCAGACAGCGTGACCACGTCATTAAATGCGTCTCGCGTGCGACGTCACGGGACTGGTTCGTGCAGCGGAAAAAACAATCCGCGAATCTTCAGCCACACGGGCTTACCTCGGCGTGGTTCGGATCTGACAGTGGAAGAGGCGAAAGAGAGAACCTGGCCGCTCTATAGACAGAAAGTTGGACCCGAGTGGATAGTGGTGGCAGTCAATGTGGAGCAAACCTAGTTGTTGTATTGGCTCCAACAACACTGCGATAAGGTGTTCTGATAACAGGAATTTCAGGTTTTGCACACACGTGGACATTGGCGATAATTAGAACACGTCTTATACTTAGACATATTTATTAGTATTTATACATGGCATGGGTGTAACATTTCATTGCATAGAATTTCAAAGGTATGGTTTTTGCACAGATTAGTAAAACTGACAATTTAATATTTGCCTAAAATATACATGAGTATTTAATGAGTTACTGTTCATGTTTATACTGTAAAGCTATTTTAAACATTTCAGAGATTGTTCGCTTGCTCTTAGTGTTGTGGGATTTCTATTTAAATGAAGATGTTGGTGTTGGTAAATCGTGCACTTAATGGAATGTAAAAGTGTGATATATTTAAAATTATAATGTACGTAAAAGGATACATGTACAATAAGTACATCCTGTGTTCGTTTTTTCGATCTGTGCTGTATGTTCTCTCATCATCATCATCATCACAAGCCACGATTAATCCACTGCTGGATGAAGGCCACCTCGAAATCTTATCCCCAATGGTGGTAATTCATAAAAAGTCATGCACCCTATCTACTGACTACACAGTTAGCAATGGTTTGAAAAGCTTATAACATAAGAATTCCCATCATTGGCGAAAGTTTGTTAACAGAAAATATGCAGTGTCCTGTGCTTGAGTAACACAGCCATGATGTTTTGGATCAGAGTTACATCTCCATGAAATAGCCAAAACACAAGTACTCTCGTCTGTGACAAGGACAGCCAGATACGTTTAGGTAACGTTTGTCAATCTGATACTGGATGAGAGGCTCCCCATGCTGGGTGCAGTGTAAGGGTTGTCTGATCAGAAAAGTTCATAACAAATATGAACACAAAACAATAAAGTGTGGAATTAAAGTCTTCAGTTGGGGCCGATCATGCTTTGGACCCATAATCGTGATTTCTGCAGAGAAATATTTTTAAACCCCGCTTGCTCACGTGGTTGATGAGCCTCTAAACTGTTCATTAGTCCATTCCCAAAGATCGTGAATAATTCGTAGTTGTGCCATGAGAGGCTAATTGCATAGTTGGTCCTTGAAAAGAAGCTTTTGTCGTTGGACAATGCCAATGATAGAGCTCGCACCCGGACGGCAGGGTCAGTACTCGCGACTGCGCAGGGTGACCCTGCGTCTCGCTGCGCGGCCCGGTGGCTCGGGCGTGGAGGCGCTGGAAACTCGTGGTAGCCCGGCCTCATGGCCCAACATTCCACGCAGCCGTGTCACCTCCTGCTTGTACCTGCGAGAGGGCAGCCAAGAGTGGGAGAGAAGGGACGGCAGTGAGAATACCAGCGGTCCGGTCCCGTGTAAGCGGCATGATAATGGATGGATGAATTCCAGGTGACCTGGTGGTGCAGGATAATATTTAGTCGGTGCTGAGCTGGCACTACCGATATCACTGGTGAATTTATGTTTCAGCCACTCGTAATTAAACTGGGTTCTCAAGTACGGTAAGGTGGTGGTGTCAACCCGATCCCTATAGACGAGATATAAAATTATCACATTGTACTGTACTATACTCCAACACCTGTGCTCACTGCCAACAAGGTCCCACACTGAGCTGTGTGGAAAATACTCATTTTGTTACTTAAATTGGCTTACAGAAGGGAGATCTGAAAATTACAAATATTGGATTTAATGGTATATGGAAAACAATGTGGGGTGGCACGATGATGCAGTGATTAAAACAGCCACCTCACAGCAGGAAACCTGTATTCGATTCCTGGCTCAGGTGCTTCCCTGCGTGGATTTGCAGTAGTCTCTACGTGTGCTCGCGTAGATTTTCGCCAGGAATTCTGATTACCTCCCTGTCCTGAGTAAATTACCCCTAGTACTCTTAGAGTGCACAAATAATGTCTCCTGGGACCAATCCTGGCTCAATGCAACTCTCTTACAGCATTAAGCAGGTAGTCATAATGAATGACATTCTCACCTGACCAGGTGTGTGTCCACGTACTCCTGCAGCTCTGCAAGCTGCTCCTCCGCCACGAGTGCTCGGCTCAAGAGCTGCGCGCGCTCCCTCTCCAAGTCCTCCTGCGCCAGGACACACGGTCGCGACGGTTCGCAGTCGCCCGCGCGCTCTCTCTCTCGTCACGCTCGCCGGCTACTGCCATCGCCTGCTCGGCTCTCACCTGCGTGGTGTGCGTGAACTCTCTCAGCTGCTTCTTCAGCTCGGCCCAGCCGCCGTGGCCAGCGCTGTGGATATAAAAACGCGAGTTTTCGATTACAGGGGGGGTGCAACGCGAATAACAAATTGATGACATTCACAGATATGTACCTGGACATGTCTCTTTTACGAGTAAGTGAAGCTTTGTTATGTGGGGTGGGGAGGGGTGGGGAGCGGTGGGGAGCGGTGGGGAGCGGTGGGGTGGGGAGCGGTGGGGAGCGGTGGGCCAGCGGTTAGCGCGCTGGTCTACGAACCCGGCAACCCGAGTTCGAGTCTCGCTCAAGGCCAACACCAGTGACGATTTTCTGAACCGATCCTGGGCCTCCCCTAGGTAGACTTAGCCTCAAATGAGTACCCAGTACAATGTGAAAATATTGTCACTAGGGAGACAAAGGCGGCCGGACGTGGTGTTGGTCACCCACCCCCTCCGTTTGCCGTGTCGACCTTCATAGGTGCTCGCTAACCGCACTTGACCCTACCAGCCTGTTAAGGCTATATGGGGGATCTTTGTCTTTGAAGCTTTCTTGTGTACGGCCCTTGGCCTTATCCATTGCTGGATAGAGACTTCCTCATTCCGTATTGGTTAATACAGTTGCTTGACTATATTTTACTGGATTGGGAAATAAGGAGGGTAGAGGACTGTCGGTCCTGGAGTGTTAATACACTTCTGTGGATCGTTTGTTCTTTGAAATACGACTTTGTACATTTCCACAAGGGCAGCAAATACGTTTGTACTTACTCGATGTTTCCTACTGGAGCACCTCCCGAGACCTTCAGCTGTAAGAGGTTACATAAGCGACAATTACCGTGGGCCACATTAAATCCAACACTGAAATAGGTTCTATTTATATCTAACCAGGTACGGGAGAAACTGACAACAAAGTTCTTTCTATAGAGTGCCCATTGACTTGCATAAATATCCATAGACTTTCACGTAGGACTATAAACCTACATAGAGCTACAACGCTACCCACAGACTTACACTGACTTATTTAGGGGCTCAGATGACACCACCGATACCAGCCGTTTCTGATTTACGAGAAATCTTTATGCATTATAGCCTTTTGTTCGAGAGAAAAATAATAGACTGCAAAAAAAGTAATCGATTAGAATGCAAAGTTGGTTTATCAGCTGACTTGATGAATCATCTCAGCTCTAAGTATTACTCATCTGTTGGTTGCCAGTTTGAACAGCCCGTTATCCAGCTTTACGGGGGCGGGCCAGTTGCCGCCTCGTGGTTGCGATATTAGAGCGGCATTTTATAGCCGGATGTCCTTCTTGAAAGTCAACCTTCTTCAGTCAGAGCGTCTTGGGATTGTTATTTGTCTGGGACCTCCCCCAGAGCTGTTCTCCAGGTGAGACCCTAGCAGGAGTGCCATATTCTAGACCTGTCCACCAAGGGAGACTCTATCAGGAGTACTACTCTCCAGACTTGTTTACCAAGAGTCACCCGAGCAGGCATGGTAGACTTCTGTCCACCAAGGGAGACTCTGTCAGGAGTACTACTCTCCAGATTTGTTTACCAAGAGTCACCCCAGCAGGCATGGTAGTCTCCTGATCACCAAGGGAGACTCTATCAGTAGTACTCCTCTCCAGACTTGTTTACCAAGAGTCACCCCAGCAGGCATGGTAGACTCCTGATCACCAAGGAAGACCGTAGCAGGAGTTCTAGACTCCAGGTGGCCTAGTTCTGAGGTTCACTGGAACACGCGAACCCCCTCCGTCCCCCAAGACGCACCTGCTCGCTCAGCTCGTGCACACGCCCCTCCAGCTGCGCCTTGTCCTGGCGCAGCTGGGCCAGCTCCCGCGCGTGAGCCGTCTGCAGCTCGGCGTCCGTGAGCGAGAAGCGCGCCTCGGGGGGGCCCGGATCCATGTCGGAGCGGCCCAGAGACACCACCTGGTCCCGCAGCACCCTGCGCACGACGGCGGGCGCAACGGCCAGACCACGCTCGTTT
>JAZEWT010000046.1:23549-39677 GCA_036362905.1 Mordacia mordax | reverse complement strand
CTCTTGCATGTGGCTTAAATAGCAACTTGCAGGTCAATGTCTGGAGCGGCATGATGGGACGGTAAATGGCGCTGCCGCCTCAACCAAGAACACCTGGGTTCGATTTCCCGTCCGGGTGTCTTTCTGTGTGACGGATGCATGTTCTCCCCATGTCAGTGTGGGTTTTTGCCGGGTACTCCGTTTTCCTCTCACCATCCAAAGACACTACTGACCTGCTGACAAAAATGCCCGCGGTGCCTAACAACAGACTGGGGTTCCATGCTGAGTAAAGCTCGTGCACCCTGTTCGTCTCTGCCTGGATGAGCTCCGATTGCCCGCGGAACCTCCACGGCATCAATCGCGTACCGATGACAACTAATGACACGAGCCTCGTAGCGCCTCCCGCTGACCGCCCTCCCCGCTCCACACCTGTAGGCAATGAGCAGCGCTTCGTGCTGCTTGAGCAGGTTGCGCGCGCGCTTCTTGTAGGAGCGCGCCGCGGCGGCGAGCTGCTCCTCGCGGGCGCGGTGAGAGGCCCGCACGTCCTGCAGCATCGCGTCCACGTAGTGCCGGGTCCGCGCACCCTGCAGGCCGCCCTCCCCCCCCGCGCCCCGCGCCGCCGCCCCATCCACGTAGTCCTGCCGAGAGATTGTGCCACGCGCGCTGTGACGGTCGCAGTGCCGGTGTAGGTTCACGCGGTTCGAGTTACCTGTGAATTGCTCCTTATAAGAGCTTCACTTGTTCAGGATTGGCTGTGGCGAGCGCGTGCCCTCCTCATTCATGTCATCTCATCGTCAGAAACCGCTTAATCCTGTAACAGGGTCGCGGTGGATCGGAGCCTATCCCAGCAGACACAGCGCGCAAGGGAGGGATATACCCACGATGGAACGCCAGTCCATCCCGGGCACTGAGAGCAATTTAGTCTGCGAGCCAATTAACCTATGCAGCAGCGTGTTTTTGGACTGTGGGAGGAAACCGGAGTGCCCGACAAAAACCCACGCGGACACGGGGAGAGAACTCGCAAACTCCACACAGAAAGGCACCCGAGCCAAGATTCAAACCAGGGACCTTCTTGCTGTGAGGTGACAGCGCTACCCACTGGGCCACCGTGCCACCCATCCACATTCATAAAAATAATAATAATTGCATTTTTAGAGCGCTTTTCACCCAAGGGTCACAAAGCGCTGCACAGAGCTGTGGAGAGAATGGCATGTCAACAACATTAGAACGGAAAAAAAAAATTGGGTTTTTTTAAAATATACACATCGCTGCAGAACAACATGTAAAATATGATCTGACTTTCAACTATAATTTAAAAAATTCAAAATTATCAGTGTTAATAAAACATATATTGAGAAATGGTTTAATGTAACATTAATCGTATAATAATAATTGCATTCTAGAGTGCTAATCACCCGAGGGTCACAAAGCGCTGCACAGAACAGGTAATGCTGTGAAGGGGAGAGGAGACACACTCGCCACGGTTATCCCAGCTGACCAGCTCTTAAGACCGATTCTAATAACCGTTGTGCTAATGTGTAGGTGTGCGTGGATTTGCCATGCAGCGCGCCAATGGATTTAATGGCTACAGCAGGTGTTGTTAAGAATTGAGATTTGAGTGTTTTCGGGTTGTACCACGTGTTGATCAGCATGGTGTCAGAGTACAACCAGGAAAAATACAGCAGGGAGCAAAATCAGCCCATGTCGCCCGTGCTCAAATAAACAAAATCCACATCCCGTGAAATTGGCGCAACAGCACTTAGATGGAAAGCAAGTAATTTTGGACGATAGCTATAAAGTTGATGCGTGAAAGTGATTGCCGGTGACCGAACGAGTCTGAACATTGCCGCGCGCCGGCTCACAGCAAGGTCGCGCACGTAGCGTTGCAACCGGGATCGGTACTCCTCATTGAGCTCCTTGAGCTGCAGCTGCAGGCGAGAGTTTTCCAACTCCACGTCCTTGCAGTTGCTCTCCGAAGTGAGCAAGGCCTGCAAAGGGGGGGGGGGTCCGCGAGAGAGAAGGTAAGGACAAAGGGATTAGACAAAGAGCATATGAACGGTAACCAAGCAGGCTTGTCTTTCCCAATTTTTAAACCAGAATACCTTGAAAAAAACTTACGAAGATGATTGCTTCGAAAAGCTGCTCTCTGAGGATGCCTCTAACGTGCGAGGCGAAACGTCGCGATGGAGGGAGAGGGAGCGATCGACGCAGCTGTCCCGAGAGAGCAGTTTTTCGAAGCAATCATCACGCATCGAACCGAGATAATCTACATCATTACAAAACCTACGAAGCTCAAAAACAGTTAACACTCAAAGGTCTGCACAAATGGGTTCACGAACCCACTTGCTATCCTAAAACCTCCTGTAGAGTGCACAGCTGTACGTGCTTGGTATCGTCAAGATACATGTCATATCCTTTCCTCAAACAACACTGCGTTACAAGGGTGAGCCACAACTCCTGGCTCAACGTGACGGACGAAAGCACGGGCTTTTGAGCCGACACGGGACCACTGTGCACGACGCGCCGTGCAATGTCACGCTTACTGCGGCCTGCTCCGCCAGCTTGTGCTGTGCTTCACGGGTGGCCCGGCGCGCCTCCTGGAGCTCGCGTCCCATCGACACCCTGCTTCGCGCGGAGACAGGGCAGCGGCGGCGGCGGCGGCGGAGTTCGTAAACGTCGCGGAGCGCGCAAAACATCGGCGCGCGCCACCACGCGCAAGGCTTGCTCTCGTCAAGGGCTGCGTCGCTCGTTTTCGCCGCGGCGAGCATATTTATCATCTTCTTCCGTGAGGCTCTGCCTCTTTTGTTGGAGGCGCCCCTCGAAGCGGACACGGGGAGAGCATGCAAACTCCACACACAAAGGCACCCGCAGCGAGATTCGAACTTGGGACCTTCTTGCTGTGAAGCGACAGTGCTACCCACTGGGCCACCGTGCCGCCCGGGTTTTTTACACTAATTGTAAATTGGTTATATTGTGAAGAAGCTTTGTAAACGAGGGTACTGTTGCGACAATAAGGATCGCGGCAGTGAGAGCGACGACTCACACTTTGTCCTCGAGCCTCTTCTGCTGCTCATCGTACGTCTTTTTCAGAGACTCCAGCTCGCCCCTCATTTGGTGCTGGTTGCCGAAGAGCTGCTCGCACACATGGGGCATCAACGACAACAAGAGCACGGTCCCCGCCGCTCACGATGAGCGCTTTGGTTTAAGCTACGCAAGACAGAGCTGCGAGGTCGGTTCACTCACGCTCCTCTCCAGCGCCCTTCGTTCTCGCTCCGACGCGATGATATCTTCGGGCTGCAAGAAGATATCAAAACCATTAGCGAGCCTTACCGCAGGACACAGTGCAATGCCACACTACAGCATAGATACATTGTTAGGGTGTGCTTAGGGGTCACCAACCTCAGTCCTTGCAATTAAGTTAAAATGTTTATTTTATGGGCGGCACGGTGGCCCAGTGGGTAGTGCTGTCGCCTCACAGCAAGAAGGTCCCGGGTTCAAATCTTAGCTCGGGTGCCTTTCTGCGTGGGAGTTTGCATATTCTCTCCCCATGTCCCCCTGGGTTTTTGCCTGGCACTCCGGTTTCCTCCCACAGTCCAAAAACATGCTGCTGCATCGGTTAATTGGCTTGCAGACTAAATTGCCCGCAGTGCCCGGTGATGGACTGTCGTCCAATCGTGGGTATAGCCCTGCCTTGCGTCCTGTGTCTGCCGGGATAGGCTCCGGCTCACCGCAACCCTGTACAGGACTAAGCGGTTTCCGACAATGAGATGAGATGTTTATTTTATGTATGTAGACAAAATGTTAATTACAGCTCCCGAACAGCGTACAAAACTCGTTGCTCATACACACAATTCGCCGCTCATCTCCCTTCATCCCAACACTGCCACATGAACACCGTATTTCCTTTCACCTCCCAGGCTCTACTCCTCTACCCCTCCTGCGATCTTGCCCCTTTGATGGCTCCCTCCATCTCCTCCGTCGCCTCCGTCTCCTCGTGGCCCTCACCTTGATCGCCCTCTCGGAGAGGCGGCTGACGAGCGACCGCACGCGCTGCAGCTCGGCGGCGGCCTCCTGGTACGCGGCGTGCGAGCGCGCGAGGCCCTCGTGCTGCCCGGCCACGCGCATAAGTTCCATGCTCAGCTCCTCCGTCTTGGCCACCTGCGAGTGGCCGCAAGGCACGCGGAACGCACGGCGGACGGGGTCAGCATTGAATGGAGCAACGTATGAGGAACACTCTTATGAGCCGCTCTTTCGGGATAGCCATGTCGAGCATACCTCATCAGGCTTCTGACGATGCTTTCAAAGTGGTAGGTGACATTTCCTGAAGGAGACAGGATGAATGTTCGGTACGACTATCTAACAAAAACAGCTCTTAAGGGCGGGCGGTACGGTGGCCCAGTCGGTAACACTGTCGACTCACAGCAAGAAGGTCCTGGGTTCGAATCTCGGCTCGGGTGCCTTTCTGTGTGGAGTTTGCGTGTTCTCCCCGTGTCCGCGTGGGTTTTCGCTGGGTATTCCCGTTTCCTCCCACATTCCAAAACACATGCTGCTGCATAGGTTAATTGGCTTGCAGACTAAATTGCCCGCAGTGCCCCGTTGGTCATACCTGACCATATTCACAGTGCCGGTCAGTGTCAAGTTAGTTGCGGTGGGCAGCACTGAGTTGCAGTGCATTGTTCAGCGCAATGCAGTGGTTACCGGAATGAGACCATCAGACTCGCTGCACGTGACAACCCAGATTAACCACGGGCAGCTGAACCCCAGAACCTCAAAACTCAAGATCCCAGCGTTGTCAGCCTCCAGCTTCTGAGACGACAGGCAGCCCCCGTGCGGGTGCGCGCGCGCGGCGCGTACGCGCAGCGGTCCGCACCTCCTTCTCGTGCTCCTTGGACAGCGCCATGTAGTTGCCCTTGAGGGCGATGTACTCATCCGCCAGCTGCTTGCGGTTGCGCTCCACGTCCCCGAGGCGGGTGCGCAGCGCCTTGTTGTCGCGCGCGATCCGCTCGCGCTCTGACTCCAGCGCGTGCACGCGGCTCTCCAGGGACACCACCTGCGTCACGGGGGTGGGGGGTGGCGGCGGTGGCGGTGGCGGTGGCGGTGGCAGTTCAAATACGAGAGCAACGTTACGGTGCACCGCCATGCCCGCGATCCACGTGGGAATCAGATTCGTCTCCGGCGGTTATCGATCAGTGAAAAGAGCGCTCACCGTGTTTTTGAGCTCAAAGCCCTCGGCCTCATAGTGCTCACGCATGTGGTTCGCTTGGATCTGCAGCTCGATGAGCTCCTTGGAAATCTGTGCAGGCAAAACACAAACGCACGTGTGTTGTGGGGGGTGCTGGTGTTCCAGACAGACTATTGGGGTCAGTGGTGTCAGCTGTCCAGTAACGCTCTAGACAGAGTATCAGGGTCAATGGTGTCAGCTGTCCAGTAACACTTTATAGACTATCGGGGTCAAGGTGTTAGTTGTCCAGAAGCACCGGCTGTAACTTTGTTAATACCCTCGCTCTATCCACACCTGCATGCACCCTACCCCTCACTCACCATACCTGCATACATCTTGTACCCCACCCACACCTGTATCATTCGCCCCCACAATCACCTACATGCACCCTGCTTCGAAAAGCTGCTCTCTCTCGACAGTCGCGTCGATCTCTCCCCCTCTCGATCGACGCGGCTGTCCCGAGAGCGCGGCTTTCCGAAGCAATCACCGTGCGTCGAGCCGTGAGAACCGACATCGTTACAAAGTCACGCACCTTGAGCTTCTCCTCCTCGCTCATCACCAGCTTGCTGGACAGATCACTGCGTGAGCCGGCCATCTGTCCCAGCCGCTCCTGGGCCTCCTGCAGCTTGTTGTACACTCGCTCATTCTTGTCCCGCAGTTGCTCCTGCAGTGGAAAGCAAATAACAACGTCTGCACATACGGTGTTCGTGCCATTGTGAGAGAGCGCAAAGCTATCACTAAAAAGCTCGGTTACACAGATGATTATAGCCTGCGCCAGTTTGGCGATAGGTCATGGTGTTAGTATGTTGCTGTATCCAATGAGATAAATTGTGAGCAGTTTTTTTTTTTTGGCAGATTTGGCCCGTGAAGGTGCAATGGTGGAATAAATGGCCATGGTGATTCCAGTCGAGTCGCCCAAGGTTACTAATGGATGTTAATTAATGTGGCTATTGATTGGCTATTTAATTAAAGGACATGGGGCTGTAATGTGGTAAGAAGGTAGAAATATTACCGCATCATTGAATCTGTGGGGAGGGTCGATTGTTACCATGTCATTAGCAGATATTTTCTTTGTTACTCAACCTCTCACAGGAATCCCACAATCGTGAAAGTGATCAAACATTCCTCAATGCAGGACACCCCTGAGAAAGTCTTACGACTCACTGAGGTTTTCTCGGATAGTCATTATAATTAGTTACAATAGCAAGACTGTGCCGTCAGATTGTATTTTGCTATATGTTGGGATAGTGGGGAGCACATGTGGTCATCTGCCAATCATCTAAGTAAATTAGCCCATTACACCTGGGCCTGTTAAGTATCCTCCTACCAGCGAGCAAGGGACATTCCCATGGCCTCAGAGATATATTCACTCTGAAGAGAAACCAGAGTTTGTCGTCACCGCCATTGAGTGGGGAATGGCGGCTATCGTTGTTTCTTGTTGCCGCCACTGCTGCTGTTGTCGTACGTTCTCATTTGTGAGCCGTCGCACGTGCTCCCGCAGGGCCTGCGTGGCCTCATCCGCTTTGGGGCCCATGCCGAGCGCCGCGACCCCACGGGCCGCCTGCAGTCGCGCCCGCAGCTGTGTCAGCAGCGCCTGCGTCGCGACGCGGAGCAGAGGACACGGAAAAAACTCAATGCCCGTGTACGTTAAGTGACATACGGTTGTCCGCACAGTGCAGCAAAATTAAAAAATAAACCCAATGCTGTGCTGTACCTCGCTGTGTCTATGCTCCTCCCTGCTGTCACCAAGCCGTACAGGTCAACTTAGTGGGGAATGAGAAAACAACCTCGATGATCTGCGTAGTCTGGCGAGGCCCGCATTCAGCAGTGGATTGACAAAATGGTTGTGCATATGCATAAATTTCAGCATGCGCACAACTCGCAGATAAATACTTGTGCTGTACAAGGAGTCAGCTGTTTCATTAATGCGACAAAACGTACAGCCCTTTCGTGAATCTAATAATAACAATTGCATTTCTAGAGCGTATTTTACCCGAGGGTCATTACTGAGGATCGCCCTACACCACGTGAAACAGTGGCTATTGTATTTGATAAGTCTGCATAGCCGTGCAACCTGTATTAAGGCAGTCACACATTCAAGCACGATCTCATATTGCTCAGCTTCTAAGGTCTGATAAACTCTGATAAATTTCGCATTTTTTGGCTACCTTGATATATTTTAGTATATAGGAATGATGAGCCAGTGATGTCACTCTAATGCAGTGGTTCTTAACCTTGTTGGAGGTACTGAACCCCACCAGTTTCATATGCGCGTTTCACCGAACCCTTCTTTATTGGAAAAATAAAATGTGATCACCTGCAGCCAGTGATGGCCAAGCGGGGCGTGTCATCACGAATCATATGAGTGAGGTGTGTGTCTTGACCTCCACCGAACCCCTGAGACTAATTCACCGAACCCCTGGGGTTCGATCGAACCCAGGTTAAGAACCACTGCTCTAATGGAGAGCCTGACCATCTCTCAACTGTTGATGATGCCTCTGCAGTCAGTATAGGAGAGCATTTTGCAATGCTGATATTCATGACCACACCACAACCACAGAAGACATTCTTTTTACTCTGACTTAACCGGGGGAGAGCAGAGGCCGGTTTCAGAATCATTGATTTCATCAAAGCAAAGTTTATATATCAAGCAATAATATAGATCACAATTAATGCAATCTGAGCGATAAAACGTAAACTTTATAATGAATTATGACACATGACATGACCATTATAAATATACACTAATGCATGAACTTCAAGTTATTGTTGCTGATGTGCGTTCTGATGTTGTCGTTGTTGTTGAAGTGCCGTTCTCTCCGCAGCTCTGTGCTGCGCTTTGTGACCCTCGGGTGAAAAGCGCTCTAGAGGTGCAATTATTATTATTATTATTTATAAGCAAGTAAGAGACCACCCATGCAGGCAAGGCCCAGTTCCACAAACTCTTGATGTACGTGCCAGACGCTTTAAAGATGCGGATAATCATTGGTGTGTTAATGAAGTGGATTTTTTATTCGGCGTGGTATGTAAACTAATTGGAACCGTAATTCAGAAGTAACCTGTCCACATTTTTGATGAAAAAGGAATGCTCGACAAAAACACAGCATTCGTTCGCACCCTATGTCTACCCTTGCTAAATGAAACAAATCGAATTCATGCAGGTAAGTGGGAATTATCTTCGGAGAGTACAATCACATGAACGTATCTTTTTTTTCAACGTAATACTTTAACGCTATGGGTACTTTTTACCAGTGTACATATGTAATTAACTTCCTGTTTGCATAGTTTGCCACAAGTATTTGTGGCTTTTGCGAACTGGACACATTGTGAGATGTGTCTATTTTGGTGTTTTACAATCTTAACACCTGCATAATTGCGAGGAATGGTAAAAACCTGTTCTGTTAATTACGCAATACTTTAACACACCCAAGCACGAAACGCACATACACACAAAAAAACTGTGTAAACGTACCTTTGCATCCAACGTCTGGTGATTATAACTAAGCACGATGGTCTAGAATATATTGCAGGAATCCACAATAGATTATAATTTTTAAAATAACTGCCAATGTTTATCGTTTATGTCGCATCCCGGTCTCACAATCTGTGCGCGGAGCCCCCTTGTCACAATGGTACGGACAGAAAATTCGCGAGGACGATTCCAGTGCCAAGAGGACGGAAGTTAAAACAAGCCGCGCTACAAAAGTGGGTAAAAAGATTTAATAAATTTAAAAGCCGCAAAACTCACCACCCTCTTCTCTCGGGGCAACCCTAATACAACACGACGCCTTGCTACGAGGTAACGAGGCAACCGGACGGCCAAAACTCCTGCCGGAAAGCGCTGCTGTTGACTCAAAGGTATACTCGATAAACCAAACAAAACTCCCCCAGAGATTTACTCTGGAATGCGCACTCACTGGGCCGTGCAATTGTGCACTCATGCACACAAGGCGAAGCTGTTCGTCAAAATGCTGACTTCTGACGTTTGTCCACGTACACTGCACAATGCGTTGTTTGTAAAAATCACCATAATGATGATCATTAGCCTCACTATAATTAGCGACAGCAGCGATTTCCCGTGAAATGCCAGATCAAAGCCTTCCCCACAACATTGTCATCCGTTGCATCACCCATTATTTACCCGTGCAAAGTCGTTAAGGAAGACTAAAATTAAATGCCGTATGTGCACTCCGCACATGCCAAAAGGATAAATGAACTCAGGTGTGCCAAGTGTCCTGTGCTGTGTGTGGTGCGGCGCTATTCTCTCTGCTATGCCAAACATCTGAAAAGTGCACTTTTCAAATGTGTTTGGTCTAATTTGAACTGAAGCAATCAGGATAGTCTCATCTGCAAATGAAACTGCGATCTTGTCTGAGTCCGTGGACCAAGGCAGGAAATGTTGCAACCTAATATTGGCAAAGCACATTTGGGTGACGCCCCCACTAGGGAAGGCCTGCCCCTCATCACCCTGGACACCGCACCGCTCGCGGTTACCCGTACCTGCACGTGGTAGTGGTTGGACGCCGGAAAGTTGCGGACCTGAGCCAGCGCCGCGCACAGGCGCAGCGTGGCCCCCACGAGGGGCGGTGCGGCCGCGGGGTCCCGGGGCAGGCAGCAGAGCACTCGCGTGGCGCAGTTGCCTCCCAGCGCGTCGCTCAGCAGCTCCGACAGCGCCGAGCCGCTTAGACGGAGGTGCACGGAGGAGTGTCACTCGAACAGGGAGCTCGGCGCTACGACCGGCGGTGTGATGATTCATCGGTTCATTGATTCAAATTCATTTGTATGCTCTCATGCACACGACTCTATGATTTTCTTTTTGGATGCTGCCCAGGTGTAGAGCTTAGCACAATTAATTTGCGGTCCAGAAGTCCCCCAGTTCAAGCTGCAAGCTTGGCAGGTGAATTAATGAGGCAAGCTTCTTCAAAATATAGGTTATGTAAATTTCACTCCACCCAACAATAGAATTTCATACAATAGTTATTTCATCGGCAAATCATGTGTGGTGGAGAAATGTGTGAGTATTCACACCTGTTCCAATATGTCTGGCTGGTGAGAGAGAGTAGATGAAAATACCCTCTAAAGGGACTTACAAGAGCCCGCTTAACTAGATATACGCCCACTAGAAAATGGCATAAACAAGTATTTGCAAGGCTGCACCGATACCTTGTTATAGTCAGAATCACTGTATAACCTACGTGTCTACTAAGGAACCATCACCTCTGAGGTGGCACTGAAAAGTTCAATATCTGGACGGGTTCCATAGACTCTATTATTGGTCGACACACGCCAGAGCTCCGGCAATTCTCCCACCCGCACACCTGTAATCGATGACGCGGTCGGGACCCGGCGAATCCGCCAGCGAGCCAGCGACCCGAGCCAGCGTGCGGAGGCTCCTGCTGCCCAACTGCTCGTGCCCGCCCCCCTCTCCCTCCGCACCGGGCAGCCCCTCGGTGCCGGGCAGCTCGACGAATCGGAGCCACGAGCTGGTGCCGTGCGGGTCCCCGTGTGAGTGCTGTGACGTGGAACAAGTGGGTGGCGACAACAAGCGTGGACAGGCGATGCCAAATAGAAACCTACGTCAATGCAATGGGCATTGCTAGTGGCACAACTGAGACATGAATGTAACGTCACGACGGCGCGATGAAGGCGCCAGCTCAAACAGTTTCTGCATCCCCTATTCACATGAAACCATCGCAACTCTCCGCGTAGCCTTTTGTGACTCTCGAGTGAAAAGCGATCTATAAATGCAATTATTATTATTAAAATGTACGCTTATTTTGCTCCATGTTAGAAGAATAACGCCTACCTAACCTGTTTTTTGTGCTAGGTGACAACCCATTTAGGCACTGCCCAGGTTTAACCCTGCTTAGCTTCGAAGGTCTAATGGGATTCCAGCACTCGACGGGTGATATGGTCATTGACTATATTATATTACATTACTCAGTACCCACATTACGTAGATGTAATTTTGTGACGACGGATTTAAAATCCTGCACAAGAGGTTATTCAAGTCTCCACTACCAAGGAATCTTAAAGCACTGTCGTCTGCTTCAGCAGAGCAGCGATTTGAGGGCGGTTGAGTTTTACCAGGTGCAGGTGCACGGTGAGGATGAGTGTGGAGCCCGGAGAGCCGATGCCGAACTCGGAGGGAATGGCTCCGGCCCGTCGCGACCAACCGCGGCGGAACACCGTGCTCGCTTCGGCCGCCGAGCTCACGGCCACCCGCCTCAACCCCTGCCATATGGGCACGCACACGTCCACGCTCCGTCAGCACACCGGCCTCGGGGCCCTCGTCCTGAGGGCTTCCTATTTACCACTACGCAGGTGTTTGCAGCAATGCTGTATGGGTCTCTGATGTAGCTTTAGCTTGGCAAGCAAGATCTTCACATATTTAAGGAACTGACTGCAGGAAAGCAGGTGTGGGCGTCGTACTGGTCAGGTGAAGGTGAACTCAATTATTTTGTCATGGCATTGCATTAGTACACGTAATTAGAGAATAACAATGGACTTGGCAGGCATCACATTAGTGCAAGAAACGTGAGGTCTTACTTAATTTTCAGGTTATTATTGGATAATGTTGAGGTGTGTGTTAACGTGCGGTTGTCTGCCAAACGCTTTTTAAAGTTCGATATGGTTCTCACCATGGAAACAAATCCTCACCCTTACTCTACCATTAATAAATAATTGAGAGATCTCATCTCATTGTCAGAAACCGCTTCGTCCTGTCCAGGCTCGCGGTGAGCCGGAGCCTATCCCGGCAGACACAGGGCGCAAGGCAGGGACATACCCACGATGAGACGCCAGTCCATCACCGGGCACTGCGGGCAATTTAGTCTGCACGCCAATTAACCTATGCGGCAGTATGGGAGGAAACCGGAGTTCCCGGCGAAAACCCACGTGGACACGGGGAGAACATGCAAACTCCACACAGAAAGGCGCCCGAGCCAAGATTCGAAACCAGGACCTTCTTGCTGTGAGGCGACAGCGCTACCCACTGGGCCACCGTGCCGCCCTAATTGAGAGATCCACAAGTATATTACATTTCAATGCATGATAGTACCACGTCTCAGTATCTGCATTTTGTTTCCGACCTAGTGTGGAATCTGGCACGTTACAAATTGTATTATTATCAGTATCATCACAACAGAGACTACAATATGTAAAAATATGTATATCACGTGGGCGGCACGGTGGCCCAGTGGCTTGCGCTGTCGCCTCACAGCAAGAAGGTCCTGGGTTCGAATCTTGGCTCTGGCGCCTTTCTGTGTGGAGTTTGCATGTTCTCCCCGTGTCCGCGTGGGTTTTCACCGGGCACTCCGGTTTCCTCCCATAGTCCAAAAGACATGCTGCTGCACAGGTTGTCTTGCAAACTAAATTGCCCACAGTGCCCGGTGATGGACTGGCGTCCCATCGTGGGTATATCCCTGCCTTGCGCCCTGTGTCTGCCGGGACAGGCTCCGGCTCACCACAACCCTGCACAGAAGTAAGCGATGTCTGACAATGAGATGAGATGTCCATCACTTTTTTTTATTTAAAGCAACGCGCGACTCACTCGCACGTAGATGCCCTCCTGTGGGCTGAAGTCGAGCTGCAGGATGCCCTCGTTCCCGGGGGCCGGCGGGTCCCACATCATGAGATCTCTCACGGCCTCATCGGCGCTCACCTCGCACAGGGACAGTGCCAGCGCTCGGCTCCCTTGAACAGTCAACGGGCACCAATCGCCATCGGTCAACGGTGGCGCAGTCAGCGTGCGTGTGTCGTGTGTGACTCCTATTCATACGCAGGTACTATGTACGTGTTAAGTCTCCTGTATAGAGTTGCTGCATTCCAGGCGTTCTGCTCTCCTGTGTGTTATATAATCGAGCTTGAAATCCATTTTTGGGTCAGGTCACGTCGAAAATTATAAAATAGTGTCGTTTAACCCTCCACCACCCGACACGGCCAATCAGCAAGGGGTTGTCACGTTGAACAGAAGACGTGACAACCCCTTGCTGATTGGCCGTGTCGGGTGGTGGAGGGTTAAACGACACTATTTTATAATTTATAATTTTCTACGTGACCTGACCCAAAAATGGATTTCATTGATAACATTGGTCACGAAAGCCTTCGAATTGAAATAATCTAGCCTGATGAATATGAGGGTTACAAAGTTTTGTACCTCAAGGCCAACTTGGGTCTATTCTCGACGGACCAATTGGTGGTGCTCGCGGCAATTGCGATTAGCAATTCATCTGCCTTGTTTGCATCATCGGAGACCTGAAAAAACAGCAACCTCCTTAAACTGGAGCCACGCACCGCCGCCGCCACCACCGCCACTACCAACAGAACCAACACAACTCCATCGCGGCAGTTTGTTGCGTCGCAGGAATCCCGCATCTAAAGCTTGCAAGCTCACTGTGTGCTTTGTGCTATAATAGGAAACATGTATCCATCCAATAATAAAGAGCACCTCCGCCGTACCAGGCGTGCCACCACTCTCCAGTGCGGCGAACAGCCTCTGCATTGCGAGTGGCACGAGTCCGGACGCTCGCTGCTGCCCACCGCCGACCCCGGCTCCGACCTGTGCCTGGTGGTGCCCCCCACCAGCCAGGAGCATCTCCTTATCCGAGCCTGTAGGCCCCAGCAGTAGCACGCAGCCATTGTGACCGGTAAGCAGCCCATCCAACAGTGGATCGAGCAGGTGGCCCAGGGAGGTGCGGCCTGCATCCCCGAGCAGTTCTCGAAAGCTGATTGTGGTCAGGGTAGGGAAGATCAGGAAAGAGATATGTAAATGTTTACAATGTCTTTTTGATGATTGCTTCGAAAAGCTGCTCTCTTGGGACAGCCGCGTCGATGGCTCTCTCTCCTCTCCTCGCGACGTTGAACGTATATTAAAATTCACCACTCCTAGTGTATTAAGGTATATGAAGTCAGAGAACATGGTCATGGAAGCATATAAGTACAGTACAACAATTAGTGCTGCTGCAACATGCCCTTCTGCCACAACTCTCCCCAGTAGCAGCCGGAAGCACCTATTGATATGGTAGTCATCCATTTAAGCACTGTTTAAGCTCAAACGTTCTTGCCTTTCAATAACACAGGGGGCACACTCTGGGCGATATTCCCACAGGCCTGCACACGCATTGCTAAAGAATAAATGTGCTGCTCACGTGAAGGTGAACCCGCCGGGACCCGGGCAGCTGAACGTTCTGTCATCTACGAGGCCACGCAGGGAGCGAACACTCTCCCCGGGTAATGTCTCGGGCAGAAGTCCCCACACCTCGGTGTCCATTGCAATCCTGCAGGAGAGCTTCTCTCAGCCGCGAATAGCGTGCCCTCCTCACTGTCAAAATATATATATACACACAAAGCTCAGAGTGTCTCGTGTTCCAGCACATTAGAAGGCCCGGTCATACGAGAGCTGGATAATGATAAAAAAAAAACTTTTTTTTTAAACCGGATAATGATAAAAAAACATTTTTTGTTTAAATCGTAGTTTCTCCCAAATTGTATTCAAATCGTGCTTTTGCTATTGGTGACATGGCATGAGAAGGTGTATGAGAGAAGAGTAGCGAATCTGTTTATGTTGGAAAGTAATAATAATAATTGCATTCCCACAATGCTGTGGAGAGATCGGCATGTGAGCACAACAACGACATAAGAACAGCAAACCAACAACAATAACGTTTGTTGTTAAAGTAGGTGTGAATAGTACAATTTAAAACGCGCGCAAATTCCTTGCCTGGTCATAGACGAGCTACGGATACGGATGTGCGAGGAAACCGCAGAGGGGTGGTCGGAAAACGGAGAACCCAGAGGAAACGCGCGCAGAACAGGGGGAGAACGCACAAACCCCACAGAAGAAAGGCGCCCGAGGTGGGGATCAAACCGCCTCGGGCAGGACCTTTTGTGAGTCGCAGATGATACCGCTGCACCACCACCCCGCATGTCTCCGAGATCCCATCCAGTGACCTGTGCTCCGAAAAGTTGATCCACACACTTCAGAGCCAATTTCGTAAGTTACAAACTGTAGAAATTATCCCTAAACGCAAAGTTAGCAGCAGCATTTGGCCACGTGCCCTACCTATCACATCACATGGAAACTTAAAAACAATTCATCAGAGGTACATTTAACACAAATCAGCACAGAACAAATTTTATACTTTGAATTTTTTTTTGTGGGCGGCACGGTGGCCCAGTAGGTAGCGCTGTCGCCTCCTCACAGCAAGAAGTCTCCAGGTTCGAATCTCGGCTCGGGTGCCTGTCTGTGTGGAGTTTGCGAGTTCCCTCCCCGTGTCCGCGTGGGTTTTTTCCGGGCACTCTGGTTTCCTCCCACAGTCCAAAAACACATGCTGCTGCATAGGTTAATTGGCTTGCAGACTAAATTACCCGGTGATTTACTGGCGTCCCATCGTGGGTATATCCCTGCCTTGCGCCCTGTGTCTGCCAGAATAGGCTCTGACAATGAGATGAGATGCATGTTTGTGTGTGTGTGTGTGTGCGATCCGTTAATGACTGGGCTGAGACAATGAAACCACGGAACTTAAAATCCTGTTTAAATCAAAGGAGTTCGATTCCAGGCCATGGCGAGCATCAGTAGCAAGCACGGTACCAGAGCCTGTCTTGGGTCGCCTCGAGGCCGGCTCAGCTTTGGGAACAGCAGTGTTTTGGGATGAAACCGTGCGCACGGCGGCTGCTGCTGCTGCTGCTGCTGTGGCCGGGGCACCAGAGGGCAGTAAGAGCACAACATGCATTGTTGTACAGTACCGCCTGTGCTCCCAACGTCTATGGCGCCCTCCTCCTCCTCCTGCACCCCTTCGGCCACCTTCAGCGAGCCGCACTGGTCGGCGTGGTGAAGTATGGTCATACCGTTGAATGACTCCCTCCCCCACCACACCACCGCACGCGCACGCTCGACGCGGCGAGGCCGTAAGCTAGCAGTGGATTGA
>JAZEWT010000046.1:0-15099 GCA_036362905.1 Mordacia mordax | reverse complement strand
ACCCGGGACATTCTTGCTGTGAGGCGTCAGCGCTAACCACTGCGCCACCGCGCCGCCCCGTTTTATACATATATTTATTAAAAAAACACACCAGCGAAAAAACAACCGGTGTCAAATGCCTGTGATCGGCACGTGCAAGCAAATATAAAGATCCCCCATTTAGCCTTCGCAGGCTGTAGGGTCAAGTGCAGTTTGCGAGCACCTATGACGGTCGACACCGCACACGAGGGGGTGGGTGACCAGAACCACGCACGACCGCCTGTCTCCCTAGCAGCAATATGCTCAAATTGCACAAGGTACTAATTTGAGGCTGAGTCGACCTAGAGGCGGCCCAGCACCGGTTCAGAAAATCGTCACTGGTATTGACCGTGAGCGGGATTCGAACTCGGGTCGCCGGGTTTGTAGCCCAGCGCTGCTCTAACCGCTGCGCCACCGCTCCCCACGTGCAAGCACACACATCCGCGCACGCAAGCAGACGTGCGACCATGCCTGGGTTAACGCAAAGTCTGGAAGGGGGCTGTGGCCCAGGACATTGGGTTTTGAGTGGCCCGAAAAAATATTTGCAGTTTTAAGATGGGTGCACAGCTGTACTGTTTTACCTCTCGTATGGTTGTGAACTGAGTAGCAACTATAAGTCAATGTTAAATGTAATAATACTAGAGCATGATGGTAAATTCTGTGGGTGATTTTGTGTTACTATCATTTATGCAAAGGATTTTAAAGATAAATACTTAAATTTAGTATATAATTCCATATTTCAAAACGACAACTTGAAATTGTCCCTGTAAATAACAATGGACTGTGTAGCACCAGTCAGTTTCTATTTACGCTGAAAGGAACCGGTGAAGCATCTTTTAAAGCTCTTTTTAACAGTTGTTCAAACTTGGGCTATACCTGGAATTGGATGCTGTTCCATCACAGGGCACCGAAGGAAATGTAGTCAAGTCAATTAACCTAGGAAGCATGTCTTTGAACTGTGGAAGGAAACCGGAGTATTCGGCAAAAACCGTGCGGACACAGGGAGCACATGCAAATTCCACATAGAAAGCCACCCGAGCCAGGAATTGAACCCGGAAGCTTCTTGCTGCGCCACTGTGTCGCCCAAACATGCGTGGTGATAAAACAGTAATAAACACTAGGGAGCACGTCTGAGAGGACGTATATCGTGGATATGGAACGATGAAATCAGTTCGGGTGCAGGTGTTTGATAAATTGTGACAACGCAGGATCGTGTAAGGCAGCAGTGGCATCGAGAGGCCTTCATCCTGCAGTGATATGACCCATGACTGCTGCAGATAATGATGATCATGCAAAGAGGGGACCCCCAAAATAACATCAGTCCTGGGCTTCTGTTAAATCTAATCTGGCCCTGCATCCAGCGACCCGCTCAACAACTCGTTCACAGGAGACACCGCTGTGAGGCACGTACGAATTCTGGTCAGCCCACGGCCCATCCACTTGCCGTGTAAATAAACAGACATGTGCAATAGCAAATAAAATGTGTCCGTTTGCATTGGTTGTAAGCAGCTGCTTTGTATCCTTAACTCAAACCACATGCCCGTGTTGCCACATTTTATTCGGACACAGATGGACGCAAAATTAATCCAAGAGTGGCAGTTGTGAAGAACGGATGCCAAGGCAGTTTTGTGGTTTTCCAAGTGATCGTTAAGTAAACCGCTTCACCTTGGAGGAATCTCCAGTTCTGTGTCCGCTGATCGGTGTAGATGGTGAGAAAAATATGTAAACCCTAAAAATATGAAAACCCTAAAAATATTTTAACACTAACAGAGCAATGGAGCGTTCGACAAGTAAAGCAGCATCAGCATGAGGTGGCACAGTGGAAGGGTCATGCCAGTGCTGCTAATTTGAAGAGATTGTGTTATCTTGATAAGGTGATAAGGGACTGTTTCATCACTAAAAATAAAATAAATGTAGGTCAATCAGCCAGTGGGCCTTCTCCTCCAGCACTTTATTTTAAGGTAAACACAAAAAAACAAAGAGGTCTTATCTTATAGCTGTGTACCAAAGCTGTGTGTTTCTAATATCTGTCGTGAGTTTGATGCTTCATAATTTAAGTTACCATTAGGGTCCTCCCAAATACTAACTTCAGTGACAACTACATCATCGCAATGCATTAAACCGGCAGGGGATGTCACAGTGACATCATCGGTATGCCGTAACAATGAATGTCATCATTATCCATCACGATCATTCCATTGCTGGATTAAGGCCTCCCCAAAAAACATCACCACGCCACGATGTAACAATCCATCTCACAACCCACACATGAGCTGATTTCATTGCTCCAACTTCTCGGCGAACAAACTATTGGTTATGTTACCTCCTCTGACTGCAACTGCCATTCATCTTGACCACTGGCCGTCATCAGGTCGCGTTATCCTGCACAAGTCCACTTTCTATTCAGTCGTTATACATCACTCAATAGTGTTATGTTTCCGATCGCTGACTCATTGACTGCACTCCAATCCACGTGTTCCCTTTTTCAACTTTCATCCCAATATATTTGTATCACGTGTTCGTGTGTCTGATCCACACACACGGATTAAATACGTTCTCATTTAAGCAGTCTGCTACCTTGCTCTTATTTAAGTTTTTGTACCTGTGTAGCATCGAGTATTTCTCTGCAATGGCCCTGGCCTTCGTCAGCACGTCAAGGGGATCGTACACAGAAGCTGCCTTCTCTGTCTGAAGCCTGTACGGCAGACCTGCAGTTGGGGGGGTGGGGAGGACGAGGAGGACGAGGAGGAGGGGGAGGGGGTATGATTAACGGAGCTGGATGCGCTGACAAAAAACAATGAATTTGATCCAAATGTATCCCACAGCTTGAAGTTGTGCAATGTCAATTGTGCGCAATTCTTAACTTTGTGCACACCAACACAAGTTGGGCCTTCAATGTCGATAATCTTAATCAGGTCACATCATTCCACACCCTACCACAATTTAAAATAGTGACAAAGTGCCCCCGTATCCACCGCAATGCATTTAAAGTGCCGCACGATGCAGCGAATGAATTAAAAAGGTCTTTCCATCTACCCGTCGCCAGGATTGTTACTCAGGTAGAATGTGGTTTATTTATGAATGTGGCTGCGCCGTATCAAGCGCCACGTGCACGGACGGCACAAGGCACACGGCACGTAACTCAAGTCGCAAAAAAAACGGCAATGGGGATACAGTAGCCTCTGGAAAAGACGGAGAACAGTGGTGTAGCATCAGTTGGTATGAGCCTTAGTCTGTGTGCGTGTGCGCTGCTGGTTTAAACGGTCGTTACTGAGGTTGACCCCGCTTGCCCCTGAGTGGCGGGGGGGTATCGGGGCACAATTTACAACCTTTCCGACGCTAACCTTTAGTCGGGAGGGTCTTCGAATCATCATTTGTTTGGAACCTTCCCTCAGATCTGCTCACCAATGATGACGCGAGTGGGAGCGAGAGCCCTCAGGTGACAGAGCTCAGGGCTTTACTACGACACACAAACCCCTCCACAACGATAATGTTACGTTCCCTGGGGAGACAAGGCGTGCCCCTTGGTGTGAGGAATTAAATAGGACCCCCCCACGATGTTCAATTGGCCCCCTCTCGATAACTCCGTGCCTCGGATCCCCGAGCCTGTGTGCCACTGGTGTACTGCAGTTGTGTCGCCTGCACATTCATCTCTGGCAATGCCATGAAGGCCCCGTTAAAGGTTTCAGCGTAGGTAGTTGATGTGCGCAAGGTGAAATGGAAGACTTCTGTCTTATCCAATACAGCATTAATAATAATTATTAATTAATTAATAATTGCATTTGTACAGCGCTTTTGACCAGAGGGTCACAAATTATGAATATTCATTGCAGGTTGTCTTATACACAGCAGTGGCTGTTGCTTCCCTTCCCTATGGAACGTAACTTTATGTTACTGGAAGAGTGTGCGTGTTTCAATGAACCCCTAAGCAATATCACCTGGTGTGTCTAGAACTCCTGCTGAGTTCCCATTTGGTGAACAAGTCTGGGCGATACGTCCAGACAATTATCCGAAGACCCTCTGACTCAAGGGGGTTGGAGTCAGGAAAGGCATCCGGCTGTAGAAAAATTCTGCTCCAATACCTTTGGGGGCTAACCTGGACACTGGCCGTTGAAACAGACAACGGTGGCCAAACAGTGGCTGCTTCACGGATTCCACTACCCGCTTAGCTTGTGGATGTCGTTGTTCAGCCAATGGTTTGGGGCTGAAAACAGAGGAGCGCAGTCGCCTGGTTTTCAGCGGGGCCAGGGAGTCGACAAATGGAATGGAGGAGAAGCATCGAAGAATGAGCAACCTCCCGGTGACTGGAAGTTGATTAAGTCTTGATACGAAGCCTTAGTTGATGTGAGAGAGGGTATAGAATGCTGAGTGGGGAACGGAGATTAGATGAGAGGGGAGAGGTCAGAGAACGTGTGGATGGGAGTGGAGTGAGGCAACAGAAGAGAGGTAGGCAGTGGAAAAATCCAAAGATGATCCTAATGATAAAGAGACGGATGTTTAAATGTATCCGGGATTGGTTGGTGAAGCCACGGAGGGATTGACACAGGGCTGTAGATTCACACTCAACGGGTATCGGTGCCTTACGGTGGCCATCGAGACTGACGTCATGAGCCACAGTGAGGCATAGAAGCTGCGAATGCGGGGATGCGCTGCCCGGGTCGTACGGGCTGATGATCATCCCCACAAACTGAGCTCCCCCCTGGGCAAAGTAGCTCTGCAGAGAGACGCAACGATCGTACGGCGGAGAACGTACGGCGCACACAGACACAGGGACCCGTGTTAGCATTTGGCAAAGACAACGAAAAACCGTATAGCCTTGACAGACTGTAGGGTCAAGTGCCGTTAGCGAGCACTTGTGAAGGTTGACACGGCACACAAAGGAGGTGGGTGACCAGCACCACGTCCGGCCGCCTGTGTATCCCTAGTGGCAGTGTGTTGACACACTGCACTAGGTACTCATTTGAGGCTCAGTCGACCTAATGGAGTCCCAGGACTGGTTCAGAAAAACGTGACTTGCGTCGGCCGCGAGCAGGATTCAAACTCGAATCGCAGGGTGGAAAGCGGTGGTTTAGCGAACCGCTAAACGGCGGTTTAGCGGTTAGCGGTTCGCTAATCCATTGCTCTCCACCGTTTGGCACACGTAGACACAGAAGTGACAGAAAATACACAACTGGTCGTTTGTTACGAGTGTCAAGTAGGGTGGCAGAGCGCCCGTTTCTCAGCGAGGTTATAAATGGGGCAATTACTACTCATGTTCCTGATCCAATGTAATAGGAGGAAATAATTTTGCACAGGGAAGCGAAATTATGAACAAGGTGTCACCACTTTCAATAACAAAATAACTAGCATGCTAATGGGCACTGCAATGAAAGTGGCAGTGAGGGGAGATTAATAAGCGAAGGTGGCAAATTGTTAAGGCAACGCGGACGCCGGTACTCTGTTTACTTTATGCGACAAAGCACTAGCGCGTCCGCTCGCAGTTTGCGAGGCCGGGTGGTGCCCTACCTGGTATTTGGCCTGTGTGTCGATGTCACGCAGCGAAGGGCTGGGTGGGAAGGCCGGGTGGGAGTGGTACCAACCCAACACCGCCCTTCCCTGCGCACGCAGGGCTTCGCTTGCTCGCGTCTGCGCCACCGCGTCCATCTCACACTGCAGCCCCGTGCTGACGCCGTCGCACGGCTCTGCCGCGCACACCTGCGCGGAAAAAGATCCCCCCCCCGTCCAGCATGAGCGCACTGTTGGGGCAAGTGCTGTTGGCGAGCACCAATGAAGACTACCACGGCACAGGAAGGTGTGGTGGGTTGGATCACGCCTGGCCGTCTCTGTCTGCCTGGTGGCGGAGGAGGCTTAACGCGTACATGGTACCGACGTGAAAACAGGAGGCACACGCGACACTCGCGCACAAAGCGACCGAGGACGCCTCCAACGTGTGACGCGAAACGTCGCGATGGGGAGAGAGGGAGCGATCGACGCGGCTGTCCCGACACAGCAGCTTTTCGAAGCAATCGTCACACTTGTTCATGTCACTGGCAGAGGGATATAATTTGCCGACTTGCACATACACGTACGGTGGTGGCACACGTACACTACACATACACTGTGCATGGGTCACTGGTGCACGAAACGGGCCCACGTGGAACAAACACGCATGCACACTGCCTGTGCACGCACAACACACGTGCTAGGTCTATACTCTAGCACGAGCAACACGTTTGTACTGTTAGCCAGAGATCTGTCTTGTGTGCAAGAGCAGTTCTTTTTAAATCCACTGCTGGATGAGGGGACCTCCGCATCACATGCAGGTCGTGGGGGTTATTTGACCATACTTCACCACGCCGGTCAGTGTGGGTTGGCGAAGACGCAAGCGGGAAACAGAATCGCTCGCTGAAGGTGGGGCGGGAACACAGCCATTAGAGCATAGAAGTACAATGCAACAAGAGATAGATGTTTCACCTTTTGAGAAGTGCTCTCAAGAGCTCCTCTTTCAGGACAACCATGTCGAGTGCTACACATCGACAGCAATTCTCAAACACCGCGCCATGCGCACCGACAACAATGCACTGCCTTCTCGTCTTCCGTTGCCACGACAACCCCGCGACACCAATTTTATGCAAATTCTCAAATGAGCTCCCAACGAGGTTGCTCACCTCCAGCTGCTGCCGGTCTGGGTGGTAGTGGCCGCCCAAGAGCCCGATGACCTCGGCGCTGGACGCGTGCGCGTGCTGCGAGACAAACGGATCAGCGATGATTGCGCTCGACCGCGGAGGCTGTCACTGCGGCGTTTGTTACGGCTGCTGCGTGCTGGGCTTCTGGTGCTGTAAGGCCGGTTCCAGAGTTTCAGCGGCGAGGACTGGAATTAGCAACCCAGCAAAGTAGCATTTGTCAAACGATCTATGGAGACGGGGGCGGCACGGTGGCCCAGCGGGTAGCGCTGTCGCCTCCTCACAGCAAGAAGGTCCCGGGTTCGAATCTCGGCTCGGGTGCCTTTCTGTGTGGAGTTTGCATGTTCTCCCCGTGTTCGCGTGGGTTTTCGCCGGGCACTCCGGTTTACTCCCACAATCCAAAAAACATGCTGCTGCATGGGTTAATTGGCTTGCAGACTAAACTGCCCACAGTGTCCGGTGATGGACTGGCGTTCTATCGTGGGTATATCCCTGCCTTGCGCCCGATGTCTGTCAGGATGGGCTCCGGCTCACTGCGACCCTGTACAGAACTAAGCGGTTTCTGACAATGAGATGAGATCTATGGAGACCTCCAGTGGCGTGTTCTTATACGTGCAGGTTTTGTCTGCCTACTCCGAATTCATCCCACGTTAGGAATGTCTTAACAAGTGTTCAAAAAAAAATCCCAATACAGGATCCTCCTGAATACACGTATCGAGACTCAGTGAGGGATGCTCTGGAAAAAATACATTTTAATTACTACACAATATGGAGCCTCAAATAAAAAAATTATGTTATTGTTGTTGAGTTGCTGTTCATATATCGCTGACATGTCGTTCTCTCCTGAGCTCTGTGGAGCGCTTTGTGACCTTTGGGTGAAAAGCGCTCTGAAAGTGCAATTGTTATTATATTGTCACTTGTGGCTGAATTAAAATGATTGATGCTGGCTAAACGACCGGTCAAAACACCACCATGTTCAATAGAGCATTGCCTAATATTCATCTCGACTCTAATTCCTCAACCTGCAGTAGAAATTCCACATTCCTATGGCAGGGATAAGAAGAGACTTTATGATGTTTAACATATTGATTTTCCCACGAACTCCCATTGGTTTTCAAATGGACAAGCCACATGCGTGTGTTTACACATTGTGAGCTCACAAAAAGCCATACAGGATCACCCCCTGCCACCACCCACCCCTTTCTCGTACACAGATGGGAGAGGCGATGTTTCTGCACCTGACTTCGCTTGTGAAGTTGCCGCTAAACCCGCTCACTGTGTTTGTTATTATGATGTCCCTCAGGCTTGGCCATTTCTCCACAGTCACGATGAGACGGACACAGTGGGAGTGCGGGGTTGCGACCTTGACTTCCCTCGGTGGCCCTGATAACAGAGTCCCTTTCAAACTCACGATCCCACCCACCACCCCAACCCACTCAACTTTGCCCCCAAAAAAAAATTCAACAAGATTCCCTTATTTTCTTTGTTTGTCTTGGTACTTCTCTTTGTAATTGTTCTGAAAAAAAAATATGTAGTGGTTTAACTGCCACCACCAAACTATTTATTGTTCCAAGTTATTAAGAAAAACATGTTGTGTCCGCTTGGGTCAATAAATCCAGCGCTTCACATTAAATTATTGTTGATGGTCGCGCGCTCTTGCCCCGCGGTCATTCGGCCCCCTGCGTGCCCCTGTGTTTGCCCGCTATTGCGCCTGGCTTTGTCCGCTGCTTTAGAAGATTGAGCGCTCCTCTGTTCCTGTTTTCTTTCTCCCAATGCCATGCCAACCCTACCGTTGTTATGAATGTCAAGAGATGACTAACATCCACTCGGAAATGTCATGGCGAGCAGTGCACCACCCTGCGTCTGAGTAAAGTCTCGTAAAATTATGGAAAGTGATGTTCATCTGTTCCGAACCTCCAAGTCGTGACTGGAGATATTTTTGCATTTTGCCATAAATATGCGTGTGACAAATTGATTATTATTATCGCTTCCTCAACTATGTAACGCTGTGTGGAGGCTCCCTGGCCTGTCGCTCCACACTAAGCTTTGGGTCTTATCAGCTGCTGTCATGCCCTCTCTTCTCTATGCTTGGAAAACATGGACCCCCCTGGCGGAACATCTGCGCCATCTTAAAACTTTCCGGCTGACCTGCCTACGATCCATCCTGGGTTTAACCAGATTGGATTGTGTGACGAGCTCACAAATTCTCGAAAGATCTGGACAAAGTCCCATTGGTGAGCTCCTCTGGCAGGCGAGGCTGCGGTGGCAGGGTCATATCGTCCGCATGCCCAGCCGCCGTATGCCCAAGCAGTTGCTGTTTGGTTGGATAGAGGGCTAAATGGGCACGGCACAGGCTTGAAAAGAGATGGACTGATGTGGCACAGGAGGACCTGGAGCTGAGTGAACTTGCTGAAGACTAGTACCAGCGGTGTCAAGATCGACCTCTGTGGAGAAGGGTCGTGAAGGACGCCACGGGGCAGTTGGAGGCAATCGCCCTCCAACAACAACGGAGGGCGGAGGAGCGACGCTCACAAAAAGGAGAGGAATGTCGGATGGCTGAAACACAGCAAGTTGGCACGGGGGGAGTATAGGTGGTGCATCTACCAGTCATCTCAGTCAGGCAGCCCATAACACCTGGGTCTGTCCCGTGACCTCCTGTCAGCAAGCCTTCAACACTTCACGTGGCTTCAAGGTGTACATGGCCTGGCACAAATGCTGTGGTGACGTCACCACGACATAATGGCGAATAGCGGTTGTTGTTGTATTTTTTCTGATGACATTTGAAATCACATTAATAAGCCCCTTTAGCCACAATAGGGGCAAAACTATTATTAAATGCCCTGCAATGAGTGTTCTTCAAATTAGTAAGGAAACAAATATTTGTAATAAAAAAAACACATTACGTCTGTCACCAAATTCATATTATCGTCTTATTATTTTGCAGCTATTCCTGTCCGGACTAAGGCCATCAGCTTGTAACGCTCGAGAATCTCGTTTAATCATGGATGACTGAAACCATGAATGGAACCAGGAATAAACCACCCCCACACCTCCCTCTGCAGTTACCCTGCTGCTTATATAAGATGTGTCTTTAATGGTATTGGCTGCAATCCAAGTTGACAATTCATTACCGTGAGGAAATAATATTTAATCGATTGACCAAAGCGTCTTGCCATCAAAACATAACCGCTTGCCTATTTCATTTTTTAAGTGACGAAAAATGTACGCTTTTATTTTGCCAATTTGCCAGCACTATTACCAACGTAATGATGTAGGTTTTCACGGCTCGATGCATGATGATCGCTTGAGGATGCCTCTAACGTGTGAGGCGAAACGTCGCGATGGGCAGAGGGGGAGCGATCGACGCGGCTGTGCCGAGAGAGCAGCTTTTAGAAGCCATCAGCACTGTTACCGTACGCGTGCCACCACTCACAATGTCCATGACGATCAGGGCGTCCGGTCGCACCACCACTCGGAACGGAGCCTGCGCCGCGGCAACAACGACGAGAGGAGTCAACCGACGAAAAGCGGCGGACGGGGGAGATCCGGGCGCTGTCAACGCACACCCAACATGCTCTCGCACGCGACTCCCGGAGCTGTTGGGGATTATCGACCGAACGTTTTTGGGACCTTGTGAATGACTGGGCACAGTAAATCAGTGAGGAGGAAGCAGCGATTGAGCTAATCGTTCGTTACTGTCGCCTGATGGTGGGCGGCGAGCTGGATCTCGATGTGCGATGACGCGGGGTGAAAAGATGCTGACGTGTATATTTAAAAAAATAAACACACGAAAAAATTGTTATTGTTGCCGATTTTCCGTTCTAATGCCGTTGTTGCTGACGTGTGCCATTCTCTCCGCAGCTCTGTGCAGCGCTTGGTGACCCTCTCGTAAAAGGCGCTCTATAAATGCAATTATTATTATTATTATCATATAGAATCCATAAGGCCGAGTGGAAACAGTGCACCTTATTCACTCTGTGGACATACCGGCCTGTCTGCTGTGAAGGAAGAGCATGGCACCAGCCGGAAAGGACACAGAGAGCTACACAGGGACAACAATTATTATTATCATCATCATAATATGCTGTAATCATACCCAGACCCCTTGTTACCTATCACCAGACCCCCGTTCTGGCGGTGGAGGTGATAGTAACGGTGGGATGGTGGCATGTACACTAACGGTTGTAGTTGTCTTGGAAATTATGGGTCAGGGATGAATGTTGGAGGTGGAAAGGTGACAGGGCTCAGTGGCGGTGGAGCGGTGGGGTAGTGAGTCACATGATGCTCAGGTGTGAAGAGTAGGGGAGTCAGTGGAATTGGCGGTAGCGTGAAGGCAGGATTGTCCGATGCTGGTCAGTGGATTGGGCAATTGGTTGGGCGGTAGGTAGCATATCTGGTGAAACAGTGGGCCAGTGAGATGGTGGAAAGGGCAAGGTTGTCGTTGCCAGTCTAATTGGCCAGTATCCAGTTCAATCCAGCTTGGCTGGTTGCCCCCTAACGGTGGAAGCATTGCAGCAGAATGTCACGGCTGTAGGTGGCATGCATTATTGGTGACAGGGTAGTGGCGAGGCAATGCTGGCGATGGCTCCTGGGTAATGGTGTGACTGTGATGGTCCGTTCAATGGTGGTACGGCGTGTATGACGAGTTGACGGTGTGTGGCCGTGGTGGTGTGGCAGCAGATTGAGAGGTCACACCCGCGCGACCGCTTTTGAGGCCGTGTGCCGCGCTGTGCTCGCCGGGCCTCCTCCTCGGCCTCCCGCCGACGCCGCCTCTCCGCCAGCTCCTCCGCCGTCAGGTGCTGTGTGGCCACACGCACTCATCACCACTGGCAAAAGCCGTGCTCTGTCCACCGGTGAATCTGTCCACCAGTGAATTAAGACCTCCTGAAGCTGTCGCCCATCCATCAATAACAATGGGTGCTGTACAGAGGCTTGAGGAATTGTTTTTATCAGTGGTGGAGATAAAAGAGTGTGGTATTACAATAACAGAATGCATAACATTAACGATATGATAAATTTAAAGCCCTTTGTCACTCCAATGCTGGATGAGCACCAGGCCACTCCGATAGGACATCGGGAGTTACTAACGTGTACTTTGACACGATGCTCCATGTGTGTTTGGTGAAGATTGCGATAATAGATATGGTAGCAAAACAGGGGAATTCGCTGCCTTGACCTCCGTGCCGCCAACGGAGCCCTGCAGTAAGTCGCCTACAACGGCGATTACGCACAGCGGTCGCCCACTCAAGGCACTAGCCCGGCTATAGCCATGCCATAGCCAGATTCAACCCTGCCCAGTGTCTGACATAGCTTAAGTTCTGTCTTGCCGACAATCTGCGCAAAAATACTGACGGTGGCGGACGACAGGCGTCACGTGACGGAGACTGCTTTGCCTGTTCTTTTGAAACGAGTGGTCCCGTGGAAAGGAGGAAAGGGAGCCGGACTGAAAGGTTCGGTACCTCGTACGTCTGTCCCTCGAGCTCGCGCTCGCTGCACCAGTTTCCCGAGGAGTCTCTCACGCGTCGCTTCCTCGTGCGCTGCAGAAGCCGCGGGAGATGAAAGTGAGGAATCGTTTTCGGTGGCACGTGAGTCAAGGGACATTGAACCGGCACTGCCGTGATTCTCCGTTTAAATGCACGCAGCCACGACCTGTGATTAAAGCGGATTCTCACGTGTAGTCAGTGTTGTGGGATTTATCTTTCACCGATGAATGCGCAAAGAAAGCCAAACCGTGCTAAATTTTATCCTGTTATGTATTTTTTGCAGTGTCATTCACAAATGGGACGTGTTTTATCCGTGCAATGTGAATATTTAATCCTTCTCGGGCTGATCGTCAAGCACAATGGAGTGTACGCCACCGCCCATTACACATCTTAACGTCATTAAGAAGCTGTTACTGATGAAGAAAATGTTTCATAATTGCAGTCCACAGCAGGCACCAGCTACGATCCGCTAGCTGACCGCTGTTTGAACCGTGTAAAAAAAAAAATGCAGCCCGCAGAGCGAATCGAACACAGCGGTCATGTAACCACGACCAGCTGGTGCCGCAGACTTTGCCTGCAAGTGGTGCCGCAGACTTTGCCTGCAAGTGGTGCAGCCCTCGCTGGCTTGGTCAAGACGATGACAGTCGATCCTGGTGAATTCGCCTGCCACCACATCATCATCGAAATCGCTGCCACTACCGCTCACCGTTGGAGGCTCAACCTTAGCCAAATCTGTCCGGCGTTGGCAACCCAGATAATATTGCGGTACCCAACACACCACATCCATTACCCCTTGTCATGGCTCTGGCTATAATTCGCAGCCATTGCCAGAAAAGTCGAAAGACCATTGCAAGGAGATATCAGTGAATGAAACGGTGATGCCTCAATGGCCTAAGAGGACAAAGGACTAGACTAAGAACAAAACTAGGCATGTATTTACTTCCAGCCGACCGGCATCCCAGAGATTATTCAGTAAGGAAGCAAACGGCCACTCACCATGGACTGGAGCCTGTGCGCCAGCGCAATGGAACCATCATCGTCTGCCCCATCCGGCCAGGTCGTGCCACGTCCCACACCGCCACGCACGCCACCCACCAACCGCGGGCGCTTGCACACCGCCAAGTCTGTGGTGGCGAGTGACACAGAGGGAGGGGGGGGCGGGGTGGTTTGGGGGAGGGGGCGGGGAGAACAGCGCCGACGCCAATCGACATTGAACGAACCCGCGGCGAAGCGAGCGGCGGTCGGGCAAGCGGGGGCGACGCGCGACGCCACGGAGTCCGTAACCCTCAGGGCCCTCACCACCTGCCAAGATCCGGTGTCTCGATCCGGCTATTTTTAAAATTGCAGCAATTCCCAAAGTAAATCAGGAGCTGCGCGGAACATAAAGTTTCTTGGCCGGGGACGTGTGGGCCCAGTGAGGCGCTCATGACCCCTCGCCCACTACTGTGTGGCGCCCACATCGCCACCGCCGCCCTCCCCACCCCCACCACAACACTACCACTGCTGCCCTCTCCCTGTCCCCCCCACTCACACCTACTGGCCACTTACAGCTTGCAGAACTGCCCACGCGGCCATTCACTGAGAACATTGCGATATCATTTTAAGATAATATGAAGCACTTATGATACAATTGTATTGATGTCCGTTTCTTTCTTATATTATTGCGAATACTATATCGTATGACACATCGTGGTTTGGTATTGCCATTATGGCGGTAACCCCAGGATGCACCTACCAACCTACCCGCACCCTCACCACACCAGCCACCCATGCACTCGCTACACACCCACCCAACCACTAACCGAACCTTTGCATCACCGCTCCACCAACTTACCTGCCTAACCCCTCACCGCATCATCCGCCCACCAATTCTGCCGTGCCCTCTCCCCGCGCCACCCACCCACACTACTCCCACCCACACGCCACAACAGCCGGCCGGCGGTGCGCCGGTGCTCACCGCAGCCAAAGTTGATGGCTCCCAGTCGCTCGAGAGCCGTGTGCACGCGGCCAATGCAGTTGACGTCGCCGCAATTCTTGAGGCCGGATCGCACGGCCGTCTTGTTGAGATAGCGCGGGCGGATTCGCTCCCTGGAAGCCGACAGGCAGAGCGAGGTCACATGGACAGCCCGGGTGTGTGGCTACAAGAGCGTCGAGTCTTCAATGCGCTCAGACCGCGGCTGAAAGCGATTGACGCGTTAGCTGTGCCTGCCTGTAATGTGGGAGGGGGCACCTGTAATGTGGGAGGGGACACCAACTCTTGCAGAGATAACACAACACGAATGAAACGGTAAAGTTGCGTCACTATTAAGTGACTTACCCTCTTGAAAACTGGTCCCACAACTTGGCGGCACGAGCCAGAGTAAAAGAGACTTTGTTTGCAAAATCTATTTTCCCTAATAGTTAACACGCTGCTAATTAAAAACTATTGATGACAAACAAACACTGGAAAGCATTGTATGATCTCTGCAGATGCATAATTTTCTGAAATTGCGTGGCTTGCATCTTACTGAACTACATACCATTCCTCCACGATGTAGTTACGAATCTTCAAATAGCGCTCGGGCGTTTTCGAAGGCCTCCCCTGGAAAAACTCTGCGCTTTGTCTCTTTTCTGCGTCGGTAATCACATCCGGCTTTAATACCAGCTCCTGCAAAGGCGCCGCCACCCCCTCCTCCTCCACCTCCTCACTCTCTTCCTCCTCCTCCTCCTCTTCCTCGTACTCCCCATTGTTTTTGTTTCGGTCATTCTGCCGTCCGCCATCGTCATCGTCTGCGTTTTTTTGCTGGGACTGCTCCGCCGGGCCTGTATCCGAGTCGTTTCTTCTCTCCACCATAGCTTTACAGCTGCGGTCACCAGCACCACCACCACCACCACCGTCACGGTCACCATCGTGCCCCTCTCTCAGTTTCTCTTCAGATTCCCCACACGGCGATGGA
>JAZEWT010000045.1:0-11659 GCA_036362905.1 Mordacia mordax | reverse complement strand
GTATGGAGTGGGAGCGGTAGAGTCGCGGTTCATTCGCTCCATTACTAACCTGGCTACGACCAGAGTTTAATTCACTCTCACGGCCAGCAACACCGATCACGATTTAATCAAACCGGTACTGGGCCTCCTATCTATCGACTCTGCTTCAAATCATTACCTGGTCTGGTATCTAAACATCGCACAGGGGATAAAAAAAAGCAGCAGGTTATTTTGGCTACCCATCTATGTACCGTGCCGGCCTTCAAAGAAGCTACTCGCAAGCCATATTGTATGCATAGGGGTCACTGCCCCTAGAAATATAGGGGTCACTGCCCCTAGAAATATAGGGGTCACTGCCCCTAGCCCCATCAATCCCTGCTGTATCCATAACGAGTGGGGTAGCGGCTGGGGAAAGGAGCAGAGGGGTCTCTGCTGCTGCCTCCCCACCGACAAGGCCCCCTGACTCTTAAAAGGGAGACCCAGCCCGAGGGGAGGGGGGTCCCACCGTGGCAAGACCAACGGGGCCCCACTCTCCAGCAGTTCCCCCCTTCATCCTTTTTGCAAGTTCTACCTGCATAGCAGGTACACACACGCGGCACTCCCCGTATGCGTGCTAATTGCTGGGCAACCGAAACAGTCGCACAGTGCACTAATCGATATACCACCGCTATCAACACACACAGCACATTAACCACTACGCTACCCATCCTCCCTCACGCCATGCGCCAATTGTTGCGCCTAAATCACCAACAGCATTTGCAGTGTGTTAACCGCTCCTCACACACACACATACATGACCGCAGCACCACTGCTGCCCAGACTCGCAGAACGCTAACAGCTTCGCCACCGCTCCACAGACACACATACGCAGCATATTAACTGCTCCACCACCGTTCTCATCACCGGCGTTAGGTTTTATACCGCACCGATGCTCATCACACTTACCAGCCACACAATTACCATACACACGGTGGGTGACGTAGGCAAACTTTATTTTCCGCTGCCTATCAGGTCCGTCTCTGAATTGGCTTCTCGTACATCAAATGGCGGCTGCCCTCCACGCCGACTCTGCCAACCCACTACGAAATGGTGGGCGCTTAGCCCTACATGTCTCCCTGTCTGTCTCTGCCACCCCGTCGCTCAACTCTCTATCCCGGTCCCCATCTCCATCTCTGTATCTCACATGCAGCCTCTTCCTCTGAAAATCTCCACGTCTCGCTCCCTAACAATACCTCTCCTCTGGGTGCGCGCGCTTCCTCTGAACAATGGCCACTCCTCCCCCTTTGTCGACACGTTTCTCCGTCTCTACACAAGCCTGTCTGACAACCTTCATCTCACTGTTCCCGTGTCCCTCGCCTCCTCTCTGTATCTGCTCCCCCCCTTCACTCCGTAGCGTTAGCGGTCATCTCCCCTCCCCTAACAGTGACCGTCTTCGCGACCCTGTCCTCTTTGGCCCTCTCAAATAGCCGTATGCCGGCTCCTGAGTGGTCAGTCCGTCATTTGTCTCTAACATGGCAGCTCGTTTCGTTGGCTCCAGGCGTGACCGCGCCAGAACCTGGCCCTTGGTGGTGCCCCCGGCTTAACGAAATTTTCACAAGTTGGGATAAACCTTGGAATTTATGCCCCTAGTGAGGGTCCTGGTCTACAACCCATGGTCGTGGTCTCGGGGTGCACCAATGTGGGCCTCTACATTGTTGTTGGGTGTGAGGTGCGTGAGGTCCATTGCATTACATATGTTTTATAACATTCAAGTGACCATTGTCTTTATGGTGAGGGTGGTAGGGCTGGGGTGGATGTAAACAGAAAATGTGAATGTAGCTCAGCATGTGCGAGGGATTCATTACCCCTTCACTTGGCACTTTTCCTACCTGAAGCAATGGTGAAAACTCCCAACCAAGCTTGTGCTGCAGGCACGAAGGGGACAGGCGTTCATGATACCGTCTGGTAAAACCCCACTTGACGACTCCAGACTTTACCCCCCTTCTCGGATATTCTACCAGCGATGGGAAAATAAGTGGTTGACCACAAGGAATGTTAGAATACTCTCGGGAAAGGAAATCATAGCTGCTGTGAAGAGCATAACTGAAGCAACATTCGCTGCGTTTTCAGAAAAGTTCAGTAAACGTCTTCAAAATGTTTTGGATGCACAGGGATCACGGATTTTTTTCACTTGAATAAAATCGACCATGCCCCATTGGTGTTCTAATATTAGATTCAGTGGTTTGAAACATAAGAGAGGCAATTCAAATTACAGCGTCTCTTTGATGACCCTTGTCGTTTTGGATATGTGAGATTTCATTTTTAATGTACATGTTATCGAAGGATCAATTACCTCAACATTAGTCATTTATCCTCACAGGAACAGCAGGGGCTATACTATCCTTGTAGAGATTAACACTTGTTTTGATAACACTTGTTTCATTTGACTTTCCGTTGAAATTTCCTGATGTTGTTGACATGCCATTCTCTCCGCAGCTCTGTGCAGCGCTTTGTGACCCTCGGGTGAAAAGCACTCTGGAAGTGTAATTCTTCTTATTAGCAACGTTCCAAACGAACATGGTTCGTTCGGATTTCTCATAAATGCAAGCAGTGTGAGAGCTGCCAACAAATCACACTTAGATACTATCTTAATACCTTTAATGATGAGCTACATTATTTTATTCTGAAAATGCACATTGCTCTGAAAATGCACATTGCTAATTTGGAAATCGCCCAATGTGTCCAGTATTCTGATGTTGATGTGCCGTTCTCTCCACAGCTGTGCAGTGGTTTGTTAACCTCGGGAAAAAGGCGCTATCTCATCTCATCTCATTATCTGAAACCGCTTAATCCTATATAGGGTCACGGTGAGCCGCAGCCTATCCCGGAAACACAGGGCGCAAGGCAGGGATACACCCGACGACGGGACGCCAGTCCATCGCCGGGCATTGCGGGACAATTTTAGTCCGCAAGCCAATCAACCTATCCAGGAGCATGCTTTTGGACTGTGGGAGGAAACCGGAGTACCCGGCGAAAACCCACGCGGACACGGGGAGAGCATGCAAACTCCACACAGAAAGGCACCCGAGCCGAGAGATTCGAACCCGGGACCTTCTTGCTGTGAGGCGTCAGGAAAAAGGCGCTATATAAATGCAAAATACTATTATTTTTAATAATCAAAAACCTGTCAATAATATGTAGACATATTACATATTAGTTACAAATATGTGTGATATGCCTTAACACTAATCAGAACACAGTACTTTTACACGAATGACGTTTGGTGTTGGCTAAGTTTCAAGGAGCACAATGCAAAGACAAAAAAGGAAGAAGTTTGCATGCCGCGTTGTCTGTGTTTTGCTCTGCGCCCTGTTCATATCATAGTCTACCAACAAAAAAACTAATAATGAGAATTATCTGCAACATTTGTATCAGGTGCTTTTTTGTTTACTTTCAAAGTGAAAGAGCTGGAACCGTGTGATAATTTGCAGACACATGGGGAGGGGGGTGGCTCCCCCCTCCCCATGTGTCTGAATTTTACAGCTTGGCTGGCTGCCAAGGTATAAACCAACACCAACATTTTCGAGACATTACTTCCTATATTTCGGCCAAATAGAGATGTTGGCATGACAAATTCGACAACACAGTATTGTATGCTAAACGTAAGAAAACTAAATGCCACAGCCATGCCTTACAGTTTACTCGTCTTGAGTACTCAGAAATCAATGTTTGTGCAGATGACACTACACTGCCAGTGGCTGGGCATGTCCTGGAGAATATAAGTCGTATCCTACAGGGCGATATCCTGCAAAACCAGCTTCTCTAACTTAAACTTGTCCTTAATGGCAATAAAGTAAATTTATTTTTTCTCATCCAAGAAATCAACATCGAAATCTCTAATTCAGATATATACACTATTTAAACAAAACATCGAACAAGTTGAGGAATACAAAATACATTGGCTTCATAATAGCTAACAATTGAAATTCAAGCCTCAATTGCTAACATTGCCAAAAAGATTACAATTAAAACTGGTTTCCTTGACAGACAAATATTGCTTTCCAAAAAATGTTCCCATAGACTTGGTGAAAGGGACTATTCCATAACTCCTCGATTAATGCGACATATCAATTGACATTTTAGCACTCCATTAAATAAACTTAACCCATAATTCTGCTCTCAGGGTTGCTTGGAATGTTCCCTAGAAAACCCACCATCGTGATGTATACTCTCAAATTTAAGCTAGCAACCCTAGAAAATTAAACTGGGCCAAATTCATACATAAGGTTTTACCTAGCAAGTTTGCAACATATTTTATAGATTTGTTGACAATAGAGATGAACAAACTAAACTTTAGAAGCTTATCCTACTGTCTGCTAAATGTTCTTCGGTGCACATAATATTCAGGCAAAAAGTATTTTGTGGTGGTACCCCCCTTGCTTTAGGAAACATTTTGCCACGAGCTTCAAGCTATAGTCACTACCATCATTGAGTCACCTTTGACCCCATTTATATTTACAGTTTCGGCCTAGCTGTAATTGCAAAAATTGTTAGGTGGTTTGAAGGGTTGCACATGATCTTTCTGTTTGTGATACAATAAGCATCTTTAATTTATTCACACTGCACTGTTACACTGTTACACTTCCTTGTCTTCTGTTATTTTATAAGAATAATTTCATTTTTGTGCTGTGCAATTGTGCGTTTTGCTGTTTGCTTTATGATTATGGTTGGGGGAAAAGGGCCCTCCAGCAGGTGGCGAGGGAAGGGCTGAAGGGCCCACCTCACCTTGCCTGACCCTTGGTCGATCCCAGGTGACCACGTCCACTTACATTGCCGTGACCCTAACCCCACCTGTTCGCCCTGACACGGGTGCCCTGGTGCACCCGTCCTAGTACAGCGCGAAGTCTACCACCACAAATCTACTTATGATGTCCAACAGTTAATTTATAGACTCAAAATCACTTAATAATTGACCAACAAATTATAATGCTAAATATAAAAAAGGCACCTCTACGACTTTGGAAATTGACAATCTTTCACTGCTGCATAGCAGCCATATTAGATTTAATCTCAGATGGATGATGCCTACACTTGCAGGTATTCTTGTAATCAGAAAAGACTGTGGATAATATGAACGCTGTAGAGATTCATTGCTTCGAGCTCCAGATTACGCACCTTCACAGACTCCATTCACATGTGTTGTGCCTCCTCCACTGCTCTGTCCAAAAATTCTACCCACACCTCCACATCCACAACCTGCTGGGGGTCACCTCGCTCATCCTCAGCTTCTGAATTGCCCTCCTGCTTCAAGTGGCCTCCATCAACCCAGAGGTGGGGACCTGGAGTCGAATCTTCATCTTCACATTTCACTTCAAAATTTTCAAATTCCACTTTGAGTTCTTCAAATTTCACCTGTGCTACTTCACATTTCACCTGCACTCCTGGCCACATATCAAAGCTGGGGGTTTCTTCTGGCTCTTGTTTCATGACACTTGGGATCTTTGCAGCAGCTTGATTTTCACGAGTAGATTTCTCCTTTGTTTCCTTGTGGATCTTCTCACGAATGTTTGGCACGACTGAAATTGCTAATTCCTTCTCACACATAGTGTACTCACATGACTCCTCTCCTATATGTTTTATCTGGTAAATAGGAATATTTTCTGACCATGTAAATGCGTTTCCATACAGAGTATGCTTATATGGTTTCTCTCCTATGTGTGCTCTCTGGTGCTTCATAAGATTTCCTGACTGTGAAAATGTCTTCTCACATGAAGTGCACTTGTAGGGCTTCTCACCCGTGTGAGTTCTCTGGTGTGTCGTAAGATGTCCTGAGCATGTAAATGTCTTCCCACAAGTACTGCACTTGAAAGGCTTTTCACCCGTGTGTGTTCTCTGGTGACTCTTTAAATTTCCTGACTCTGCAAACACCTTTCCACACACAGTGCATTTGAAGGGCTTCTCACCGGTGTGTGTTCTCTGGTGCCTCTTAAGAGTTTCTGAGTGTGTAAACCCCTTTCCACACACAGTGCACTTGAAGGGCTTTTCACCTGTGTGCGTCCTCTGGTGCCCCTCGAGAGTTCCTGATTGCGAAAACACCTTTCTACACAGAGTGCACTTGAAGGGCTTCTCACCCGTGTGCGTTCTTTGGTGCCGCTTCATGTTCTCTCTGAGATCTGTGCTGTATGAACACTGATCGCATTGGTGCCTCTTCGCATCGAGCTGTATTAGGGGATTCTTCTCCATGTTATTGATTCTGTAGACACACACATTACATAGAGCATACACACACACACACAACACACACATATTACATACAATATACACTTACATAATATATACAGGGCGGCGCAGTGGCGCAGTGGTTAGCGCTGACGCCTCACAGCAAGAAGGTCCCGGGTTCGAGTCTCTCGGCTCCGGTGCCTTTCTGTGTGGAGTTTGCATGCTCTCCCCGTGTCCGCGTGGGTTTTCGCCGGGTACTCCGGTTTCCTCCCACAGTCCAAAAGCATGCTCCTGGATAGGCTGATTGGCTTGCAGACTAAAATTGTCCCGCAATGCCCGGCGATGGACCGGCGTCCCGTCGTCGGGTGTATTCCTGCCTTACGCCCTATGTTTCCGGGATAGGCTCCGGCTTCACCGTGACCCTATATAGGATTAAGCGGTTTCAGATAATGAGATGAGATGAGATAATATATACACTAGTTACATATAGCATACTCACACGCAAACAGTCGCACATACGCCAACTCAGGCATGGGTGAGACGGAGAGGAGTGTGTGACTGACGTGAGGGGGGGGCTTCTGGGCAATGCATGAGACCCCACCCCACTGGAGGGTCGAGAACCTCAGAAGGTTCTGTATACATTGCTGCGGTGAGGCAGCAGCCCCAGATTAGGCAGCTCAAGGCAGATAAAAGCAAGATAGAAGATAGCTGGGGGATACAGCTTGAAGACATCAAGGGAATCGGGTGCAAACAGGAGAACATAACGACACAGGCTGGCACGTGGAGACCGGACCAGCAGAGTCCGACTGGATAAAAATAACTCCGAGAGTCCGTCCATCGACAGAATAGGCATGAGGGAGTGAAGGGGAAGAAATACTTACTTGAGCAGCCATAAGATGTGAAAGTAACCCGTTAACCGCAACGCAAGGAGAGGAGAGATACCGAGCCACGTAGTGCTACGCAGAGCAAACGGGCGCCGGACAAACACCCTCAGCGCAAGAACAGCAGGCCGACGACCGGAATCTCGGCCAACGACCAGAATATCAGCCAGCGCATGGGCTGGCTGCTGCGAGAGTCACATCGGAGCATCGTTCCAGTGCAGGACGAACGTGGGCCATCTCGTCTCACAACAGCTTGGCCCCAGGTTGGCGTAAAGAGGAGGACATGTCACTTGGTCGTCCCCCATCCCACCATTAAGTTGTGGCCGCCGCCGTTGCGCCCTGTTGTGTAGTGGCCTGGGCCTGCACGGGTGAAAGCGGAGGAGCTGGTGGCTCTCCCACACAGACAGGTAAACTTGCACCCACCACTGGCGCAGGACTGCACAACCACCATTCTAGTCAACACGCTGGAACCGCTGTCAGCCATTGCCAAGTCGCTACAGGTGAGACTTGGTGACGCAGGTGGGCGGCAACTCTGTGGCCTCACCATGGAATACCGAGAAGTGCTGAATGTATTCGATCATCTCTCTACAACGCCGTGGAGAGTATTTTTACGACACACACTGTATTAGACCTACACACCATTAACTGCTACGCAGGGGTTGGTAGGTGATAAGCCACCCAGCCAGCAGATTAGCACATACCCAGTACACCTGGGTAATTGGTTGTATGGACGAGGGTGCTGGTAATTGGTGTACAATCGGGCCAGTATTATTATTATTGTGATTGAGGAGTGTGTGAGTCGTTAATTCTGATTGGGCCACAGAGTAAAGGCACGGTTACAGAATATAATTACCCATAAGAGGGAGATAAGAATATATTGGAGTTAAAGAGGGATACATTTTTCCCCGCAGAGACATACGCAGTGTCGTTGAGTTCCGGATTAAAATGTTCCCGCGTAGAAATCTAAGTGAATTAACCAATCAGCGTGGGCAAGGGAGTGGCAGCAAGGTGCGGGAATTAACCCAGCCACGTCGTTGAGTGAAGGGAATGCGGCAAATACCACCTCCGTGAAACTGAAGAGGGGCGCCAGATTACGACGCTAAATCTAAAGATGAGATTATTGTTGTTGGATAAACGTTATATAAATACAAAGAGACTATACATTGGATGCTGTTGTGCAGATGCATGAGCGAGAGCGATAATATATAACTGCTGTATAAACCAGAGTAAAGGGAATTTTTATGTTATTCAGTTAGACGGACAATCATAATTTCAGGTCGGTTAATGCATGCCATAGAAGGATTATTAATTTGATTATGTTATAGACTAACTTTTGCTCGGACTCAATGTCCCCAGCCTCCCTCGGAATCCGTGAGAAGCTCTTCCGGAGGTGGGAGTTGAAGACCTCCCTGACAGAGGGCTCGGCCAGACGTTCCCAATAAACCCTCACAATACGTTTGGGTCTGCCAGGTCTGTCCAACTTCCTCCTCTGCCAGCGGATCCAACTCACCACCAGGTGGTGATCGGTTGACAGCTCAGCCCCTCTCTTTACCCGAGTGTCCAAGACATACGGCCGGAGATCAGATGAAACGACAACAAAGTCGATCATCGACCTCCGGCCTAGGGTGTCCTGGTGCCACGTGCACTGATGGACACCCTTATGCTCGAACATGGTGTTCGTTATGGACTAACTGTGACTAACACAGAAGTCCAATAACAGAACACCGCTCGGGTTCAGATCGGGGAGGCCGTTCCTCCCGATCACGCCCCTCCAGGTATCACTGTTGTTGCCCACGTGAGCGTTGAAGTCCCCCAGTAGAAAAATGGAGTCCCCAGTCGGAGCACTATCAAGTACCCCTCCCAGGGACTCCAAGAAGGCCGGGGACTCCAAGAAGGCCGGGTACTCTGAGCCGTGAAAACCTACATCATTAGAGTGGTGACCTCTACGCAGAGGAGACACTCAAATTGTCAAAGAATCTCAACAACCTCCACAGCAAGAAGATGACAATGCTCAGCAAACTCGCCTTCTTATAACGCTGCAGGGACAGCAACAACATCCCAAAATTCTACCAACTGAAACACACACTGCAACTGAGGAGGACTGAACGCATTCTACAGAGTGCAAGCATGGAACTTCTATAAGCATCCATCGCAGACACAAGACGTCAACTGGATTTCACAGATAACAAACTGTACCGCATACATCTACGCTTCGCAGAAACACTCACCAAAGACTTATTCAACAAGCTAAATGATATAACACACAGAAGAGAAGAATTACAAGAGACTGAATGCACACAAAGTAGAAAAAGTATGAACATCTAACAAACCACAGGCAGAAGACAGTACAGTGCTTATCACCTCAGCTGGTGGTCATTAACTTAAGTTCAATAACACTGGCGAAAAGCTTTAACTTTGCCCTAGCACCACAGAATGTACCCGTAGAAGAAATAGACACAGGAGTAGAATGTGCAATTTTTAACAGCAAAGCTCCTTGAAGTGAATGCTGAAGAAATCCACCAATATGTGTGCAGAATCATATGCAAATCGAAAGCACCAAAATCTAATTGCACAGCCAAAGAACAATGAGAGATTAACAAACTCAACAAGAATTTCATCTCATCTCATTGTCTGAAACCGCTTAGTCCTGTACAGGGTTGCGGTGAGCCTGAGCCTATCCTGGCAGACACAGGGCGCAAGGCAGGGATATACCCACGATGGGACGCCAATCCATCACCGGGCACTATGGGCAATTTAGTCTGCAAGCCAATTAACATATGTAGCAGTATGTTTTTTTGACTGTGAGAGGAAACCGAAGTGCCCGGCGAAAACCCACGCGGACTCGGGGTGAACATGCGGACTCCACACAGAAAGGTACCCGAGCCGAGATTTGAACCCGGGACCTTCTTGCTGTGAGGCAACAGCACTACCCACTGGGCCACTATGTCACCTCAACAAGAATAAAGATACTCATTCTGCAAGCGGACAAAGGAAACGCCGCAGTCATCGTCAACACAGATCATTACAAGTTGAAACTGCACCAGGAAGTCAGCAACACCACAGTATATTAAAAATTTAAACGGGACCCAACCAAGAAACTCGAAATCCGAACAAAGGCCATCAAGTAGAATATTCAAAATTAAGAAAAAATAAAAGAGTTGAACCCACAAGACAGAAGAATCCCCAGGCTATACGTGCTACAGAAGATTCATAAAGAGGGGATCCCATACCGACCAATAGTCAGTGCAACTTGCTCAGCAAGCTACAAACTCGCCAAATAAATAGCCAAAGAACTACAACCCAGTGGAGCTCGCACCTTCATATGTCAAGAACTCAAGGCACTTCATCGAAATACTTAAACAAATCACACTCGACGGAACGGATCTGCTCGTTAGTTTTGACGTGGTCTCATTATTTACAAAAATACCCATTAAAGAAGCCGTAAAAATGATTGAGAAACAGTTTGACTGGAGGTGACAAAGGTAGCCTATTTCCCTCTCAAACATAGCGTGACTGCACAACATCCTGTCACCTGCTGCTGACAAGCAAATACACATCTTCATCTCTTCACGAATCGACAATTGCAATGCACTACTCCCTGGCATCGGTCTTTACTTGATCAATCATCTCCAACGTGTGCACAATGCGGCTGCTGGAGTTCTCACTCGCACACCCATCAATGACCATATATCTTCAGTACTGGTGTCTCTCCACTGGCTGCCAGTAAAATATAGGATCGAATTCAAGATCCTCCTTGTCACCTACAAGGCTCTCACCGGCGCTGCTCTGACATACATCCCCGACTTACTTCAGGCACCTTCCTCAACACAACTTTGATCCTTCAATACGGGCTTTTTGCATGTGCGCGGATCCCACCTCCATTCAATGGGTGACAGTCTTCTCGCGCGCTGCTCCCAGACTCTGGAATGCCCTTCCATTGGATATTCGGTCAGCAGAATCCATAGGCATCTTCAAATCTCGTCTCAAGATTCACTTGATCCGTATGGCTTTGAAGTCCTCTCGCTAGGACTGTTGATGTGGTTCACTGCTGTCGTGCTGGGATGATGGCTCACTGCCGACCTGTGCCTGCTCAGGAACACTTATTCCTTCCTTCGTTTGTTGAAAAATTATTTTAATAGATAATTTTTTGTAATTCTCTAAATTATAGGTATTATTTGACTTTCAAATGAACTGCTCTGATGTGTTGTTGTTGACATTCTGTTCTCTCCACAGCTCAAATGTATAACAAATAGGATAAAAAAAAATGACCTACTTTTACCACACTCAACAGTAGAAATTTTTTTTTTGTTAACACGAAATAAAACTATCTAGGGTAGACTAAAAGTGGGTGGCCAATCACTGACAATATATAAATTACGATTGACTGATAATAGTGAGACTTAGATTTAGATGATTTTACTCGTAAATACGTGTTTTTCTAATGCTTTATAAAGGGAACAACTATCATTCATTCATTCATTCATTTTCTTCCGCTTTATCCTGGGCCGGGTCGCGGGGGCAGCAGTCTAAGCAGCGATGCCCAGACTTCCTCACCCCAGACACTTCCTCCAGCTCTTCCGGGGGGACCCCGAGGCGTTCCC
>JAZEWT010000044.1:34829-62200 GCA_036362905.1 Mordacia mordax | reverse complement strand
TCCGTATAGCCTGGGAATTCTGCTATCTTGTGGATTCAATTCTTTTCTTTTCCCTTCACTCCGAACATTCTGCTTGATGATGGCCTTTGTTCGGACTTCGATTCTTTTGGTTGGGTCCCGTTTGAGTTTCTCATATATTGCGGTGTTGTTGACTTCCTGGTGCATAGCTAGGGGAACCTATTGCACTTACTATTGGTCGGTACGGGGTCCCCTCTTTATGAATCTTCGGTAGTCCGTATAGTCTGGAAATTCTGCTATCTTGTGGATTCAATTCTTTTCTTTTCCCTTCACTCCGAACATTCTGCTTGATGATGGCCTTTGTTCGGATTTCGATTCTCTTGGTTGGGTCCCGTTTGAGTTTCTCATATATTGCGGTGTTGTTGACTTCCTGGTGCATCTTCAACTTGTAATCATCTGTGTTGACGACTGTAGCGTTTCCTTTGTCGAAATCCGAACAAAGGCAGCACGTGGACAGTGTTCTCTTTGTCCACAACCCCATGCTCCCTGACTGATCGCGTTTAACTCTCCGGCGAGAGACAAGGTGATCCGAGCTGCTTTCCTCGTTGTCACAAAACTTTAATCATACTACCCAACACAACACTGCACTCAACGCAACAACTGCTGGATAACTACCATTCGAATGCCACACTCCGCGCTTCGTGCGCTAACCACTCGCTACTTCGCTAAACCCTAGATTGCTCTCCACAGTCTTCCACACCAATGACCTCTTCTCAACTCCCATCGCGCACCGAAAAAGCCCTGAATCGCTCTCCCGTCTTTTTTCTACCACCACCCTCGTGCATGCGTAACATCTGACATCCTGTTTACCACCAATTAATGCACCTGGCATTCTGTTGGATATCCTGTCCTTCCCGTAACGTCTGACATCCTGTTTACCACTAATGCACCTGGCGTCCTCTTGGACATCTGGTCCTTCAGGCCATGCAGCCCCTTTTATCACTAATGAGTACACCTAGTTTCCTTCTGCTCTTCACCTCTCAATGACATCTCCTTGGTCAATCACCCTCATCAACATTGTAAGTCAAACCGTTGGCCTATCTTTACACCACGAGCGTCGAGATGCACCTAGCCTGGCATGGTGTGGTGCTTGGCACCACATCCTGCCTGCTTAACGGATCTGATCTCGGTTTATCGCTGTCGCCTAAGATTTTAACACGAATCATTGCTTGCCAGCCCACATTCCCACCTTGTTACTGATGGGGACCGTGCCTTCTGAGTTCTTACAGGTCGCTTGTGGAAAGACTTCCTTTAGGTGTCCGTGACTCAACGACTGTTGTGCATTTTAAACCAAAGTTGAAAGTATACCTATTCAATCTTGCTAATTATTTTATCATATATTAACGTCTTTGTTGTATACTGATGTATTAATCTTTTCATCATTTGTATGCGTTCATTGCCTTGCCAGGCCCCTTATGTTTGAGAAAAGGTGTCCGTTTAATTTAATAAATTATCATTAATAATGAACAACTGAAGAAGACAGAACATCCAGGATTATACAGTCAGTACTCTCACGTATTGCTCTGCTTGTCTGTGGAGTTTTTCTGTTCTCCCCCTGTTCTGCCTGGTTTTCTCCGACAAAAAAAAATCCACTCACCATTTGGCCGATAAAATAACATGGCGTCGCAAGGTCTGGTGGGTTGGCGCCAGCCAACCACGTGGCTGCGTTGCCTTCCCCTCCACCTATTTTCGATTTCCTGCAGTACTTTAGGGTCTTGGGGCAAAAGGTACTACTGTATACATAATGCATTATTAGTATCATTATTGATGAATTCCATTTTTTGGGTTAGGTCACGTAAAATATGTTTGTCGTAAAGTATCATCGTTGTTACAGTTATGGAAGATGCTTCGTTTATTTATCTGACTTCTATAGGCTTCTCACTGGGGAACACGGTGCAGTCGCACACCAAGGGCATCTGGGTCTGGCCAGTCCATCACCCACATGACGACCAGAAATGTATCTTGCTGCTGGACACAGAGGGACTGGGTGATGTGGAAAAGGTGAGTGGGTTATGCTATACAAATAATATAATAATACTTGCTTTCCTAAAGCACCTTTCATGTTAAAGTTGCAAAGCATAACACAGGTATGGAGAGAACGGCATGTCAACAACAACCTAAAAACACATCAATGAAGTAAAATAACTAAACAATGAGGGTCATCAACTAAAATTTTTAAGAATTGTTAAAACAAATGAAGGAAGGAATAAGTTTTCCTGAGCAGGCACAAGTTAACTGTGCCATTATTCAAATATAGAGGACTTTAAGGCCTTACGAAATAAATGAGTCTTGAGATAGGATTTGAAGATGCCAAGGGACTCAGCTGGCTGAATTTACAATGGAAGAGAGTTCGAAAGTCTGGGAGTAGCACGCGAGAAGGCTCTGTCACACGTCGAACGGAGGCACACTTTGGGCACATGCGGTAAAGCCATGTTGGAAGTTCAAAGTTGTGTTGAGGGTGCCTGAAGTCGGTCACAGATATATGTCAGTTCAGTGCCAGTGAGAGCCTTGTTTGTGACAAATAGGTGCCTATCTAGCAGGGCTGTGGAGAGAACGGCACGCTAACAATGACAGAACGGAAAATGAGCAACATTTTTTTAGGTTTTTTTGTACAAATCCGAGCTGTGGAGAGACGGGCATGTCAATAACATGAAGACAGTTCAATTAAAAGTCAAATAGTAGTGGTTAATTATAGGACACAAAGTCAGCAGAAAATAAATAAAATAAATAATTCTTCAACAAACAAGGAAGCAACAAATGTTCCTGAGCAGATGCAGGTCGGAAGAAAGCCAACATCCAGGCACAGCCCCATTGAGTCGCATCAACAGTCCGAGCCAGAGGAAGAAATAAATGTCCCGTGGAAGCACAGATCGGGAGAGAGCCAGCATCCCGGCACGACAACACTGAGCCGTATCAATAATCCTAGCCAGAGGACATAAAATGTTTATAGAACAAGTGAGTCTTGAGACGAGATTTGAGGATTGCCAAGGACTCAGCTGAACGAATGTCCAGTGAAAGGGCATTCCAGAGGCATCGGTGTGGTTTACTGGACAACGATTACAGTGAACTTTGGTAACAGAGACACGTTATTGAAAGCATTCAAACACTAAAGCGTTACGTGGTCTCACGAGGCTTGATGTTGACGAAAGAAGAGAGCAGTATGAACTGGACATCTGGCAGTCACAGTGATGGACAGATACTCGATCTGACTGACAGGAGAGTTAATGGTAACAGACTGAATAAAACTAGTGGAGGAGCAGCAAGCAAAGCCGACAGTCTCGTGCCAAATGACAGTGTGCAATTATAAAGGGTACAGTCAGTGATGGCGGTGCAATTACTTAGAGAAGAGAAGTCGATGCGACGATAGTGCTGTGAACAAACACTTGTGAGACAGTCAAGGCCCCAAGAGGCTCAAGCAGAACATCTGAGAGAGACAGTCCTTGCACCAACAGGACTGAGGCTTGGGGCCAGCAGCCAATGCACTTGAGATTTTCCACACATGGTTCAGCAAAGGACAGGGCGAGCGACCCCATGCCTGATACAGCAAGCGTGGCCAAAGCGGATGTAAGCAGTGTGCTTACAAAAACTGTGGAGGACAGACCGAATTAGTCTTAAAGTTCAGTAATTTTCACCCAGGCTTCCTGTGAGTCTTTTACAACGTGGTCCTCGTGGCACTCTTTGGCATTGTGGCCAGGTTGAGGGCAGCAGAAGAAGATTATCAGCTCCCGCTATCTCTCTGGTGACCTTCGTCCTTCCAATGGCGAGTCTGGATGATGGTCCAGCTCTGGGTGGGCAGTTCCCTCTGAGAGTTCTGAATTGGTCACCCCATAATTTGTTATAACATTAATTAAATAAGATGCAACACATATATTCACACCCAATGATGCACTCCTAATTACATCGGCTGAGGCCTCCACTACATTGGAGAAATTGGTAAACGCTTTGGTGATAGATTTATGCAACATCTCTCAGTTCGTTTTATAGCCATGGTCCACACCAATGTCTCGTCACTTAAGCAACAGACACCACAGCACCCATGACATGTCCTTGTGTGGGTTATCTTGATTTCTGATGGAAATAAGACTAGAAAAAGAACAGAGGGCTGTCTGTTATTTAACCTAAATACTGTTCAGCCGACAGGATAGAATGAATACCTCACTTTGACTATGGGCACCTTTTTTTCCAATATACAGATGGCATGAATAAGTTTTCCCTGTGTCAATAATACACGTGCCAATATCTTCAAACACTATACAGACACCGGGTATAAAGTTTGCAAAGAAACACATGGTTGTGGAAAAACATGCAATCTCTATGCTTAAATAATGTATACATTGTCACTGTGTGGTGCCAAGCCCCATGCCATGCCAGGCTAGGTGCGTCTTGATGCTCGTGGTGCAGAGGCGGGCTCATCGCCGGGTTACGGCGTGTTTAGCAGAGTAGCGAGTGGTTAGTGCGTGAAGCACGGAGTGTGGTATTCGAATGGTAGTTCTTCCAGTGGTTGTTGTGTGCAGTGCAGTGTTGTTTTGCGTAGTGTGAATGAATAAAGTTCCGTGATAATGACAAAGCATCTCGGCTCACCTTGTCTCACGCCGGAGAGAAGCAACCTCCACGTCAGCCCAATCGATCATTGAGCATGGGCCCACTGACGAAGAGAACAATGTCCACGTGCCGCCTGACAATTTGGTGTCAGTCATAGGATACGAACTCACAAGCAGGAAGTGAAAAAGAAGGTTCGGATGGCTCTGACGTTTGGAGGCATCAGTTTGGAGTCCTGGGATGACTTCCAGAGGCACGTGTCCAGCGCGCAACATCTGGGAGACTGGTCAAATGCGGAAACAGTGGAGAGCGTACCGCTGCAGCTGTGGGGATGCGCAGTGCGTTTCCTGGATGGACTAGCGGTCAAGATTAGGGTTGATTGGCCGCTATTCAGGCAGGCACTTAGGTGTGTGACTCGACCGAGTTATTCTGGCAGCTGTGCAGAAGGCATTCACATGGGTCGCAGGTTGCTGGACGAGTTATTTATGGACGACATAGTGGACTTGGCTACGCTAGTCGGGCAGGCGTACCCAGACGCGGAGCGGTCCTTTGTCCAGTGCATAACGGAAACGGAGTTACTCAAGATACCTCTGTATACAGACTGGTAGCAGGAAGACGTTGAGCACCCCAAGCTCTCCATGTTGTATCCAGGCCTGGGCGCTGGCCTGCAAAAACGTGGTGAGTGGCGCGGTTCATCAATGAAGGGGGGTGCTGTTAGCAATCGGCGACCCGGAGAGTCGGGACATAGCGAGCGACGGTGTCCTGCCTGGCAGAGGAGTGGCACAGGTGCAGCGCAGCGACCACAATGCGGCCCCGCCAGATCTGATCGCTGCACTGCAGGACATTCAGCGGTAGCTGGGAGAGATGCCATGCAGGGGAAGAATTTTGGCAGCATTTGCGAGCGCTGGAGTACCGGCAGTCAGCGGGATCTCGGAGAGGCGACGGGGGTGACATGGGGCCATCGCCCCACGTTTGGAGGCAACCCAAGTGTTTCGGGTGGCACCAAATGGGGCAAATATGGCGGGACTGCGCGCTGGAGGCCCCGCTCAGATCTCGAGGGTCGTTAAAGTACTGTGGCTACTGGTAGGCGGAATCTCCAGGGGCCTCGACGGGATTTTGAGGCGGTGAAAGACAGAGGTGAACACAGAAGGCGAGCGGCGTTCAATGGGACTCGTTTAGCCGCAGTGGTACAGGGGTCAGTGGAGGGGCAGCCGATCTGGATGCTGCTTCATACGGGGGCCACCGTGTCTGCTGTAAGCCACGAACTTTGTCGGCGGGCAGGAGTCGACCCCTGATGCCTTCTGCCACCAGACCGAGAGTTGGAGCAAGTGAGTGGGGGTGGGCTCTGGATCATCATGCAAGGCTTCTGCGAGATTTACGTCGTGGCGCAGCTCTGTCAGGATTCCATCCTCGGCACAGACGTATTCGCAGCTTTGGGCTTGGCGGTTTGCATATCACGGAAGTGCGCACGGATTGTGACAACGCAGGAGGAGGTAAGGTTCTGCGGTTAGGAGGGGAGAGCTTTGCCGTGTGAGTGTGCCGTGTCGACGGCGGCCGTGACGTCACCCGGGGGGCACAGACGTGACTTCAGTTCCTACGGGAGCAACCTTGACATTAGCTCCTGGGCCCACGGACGTGGCACCAATCGTGGGGAATAATAGCGTCAGCTGAGATTCTCTCCTTGCTCGGTCTCACCACGTATTACCGGCCTATTTGTGCCACACATCAGTACTGTCACCCAACCCCTCACCCAGCTCACGTTTAACAAGCGGCCCTTCGAGCGGGCCGAGGACTGTGACACCGCGTTACGGTACCTGAAGGACCGGTTGGTACATACCCCAATCTTGGCTTTCCTGGACTTTGCCCAGGAGTTTTTGGTCGACAGCGATGCCTTTGGATGTGGGCTGGGGGCAGTACTGTCGAATAGTGAAGGGGAGAACGAGTGAGTGATCGCCTATGCCATCAGGACGCTGAGCAGAGCTGAGCTGATCTATTGCGTCACTCGGCAGGAGCTGCATACTGTGGTCTTCGCATGTCGGCCGCTCTGGCTATATCTACACGCCCGGTGCTGTCGGATTCGAACCGACCACCATGCCCTGCAGTTCCTCTAAATTTTAAAAAAGGCATGGGGATGTCCAGGTGGTTGGTGCAGCTACAAGAATACGACTTGCGCAATAAGTCCCAGGAGGAGCGGGTGCACACCAATGGGGATGGCATCTCCTGAAGTCCAGCGATTCGCCTCGACATACCGGAGAAGCAGCTGAGCCCCTGCTCCACTGGGGGTCAGTGACGACTGCCAGAAAGTGGTAAAAGCCCTTTGGCAGTGGAACCCTGTGCCGTCGTTCAGCAATTTGGAGAGGCCACTGAGCCTAGTGTGGAACTGATCCGGAAGGAGGTAGGCTCTGAGTTCTTGGGGATGCCGGCTTAGCAGTTGTGGCAGGCCTCGGGGCACAACGCTGAGCTGGTACATTGAGGGATGCCATCTCCTGAAACCAGACTGCCATCAAGGGGCCCTGGGAGGGTCTCTACACTCATCTCGGAGGTAGTGACCTGGTAAAGGAAACCTGACGGGGTGGTCGGGAGCGCGTGTGTCCCAACGACGGTGCATCTGAAGCTGCTGCGCCGAGCGTACGACCACGTGCTGGGGGTGGGGGGGGACGCATGGCAGTGTGCGGCGCGCAAAGGAGACTTTGCACCAATGATACCTGTGGCCCGTGCTGAGCAGGGACGTTACAGCCTGGATCAAGGGTTTCTAGTGGTGCCAGCAAGTGGCGAAGGGCAGCCACGTTACACCACCCCACTTCGGCTGCTGTGGGTGATCCGGATGAACCAGTTGCAATGGCCACCACGTGATAGTGGTGGTGGAGTACTTCACCCGGTACCCAATAGCGGTGGCGATACCGAACAAGATGACCGCAATGGTCACTCGGGTGTTCCTAGAGGGCTATGTGTTGTGCAACGGGATTTCTGTGAGGGTCATTACTGACCAGGGGAAGGAGTTTAAATCAGAAGTGTTCCAGAACCTCGGCCGGGAGTTGGGGGTTCAGCAGGAGAGGACACCTACCACCTTCAAGCAAACGGGATGGTCGAATGCTTCAACCAGACTCTTGCAGGGAAGCTGAGGTGCCTCGTGGACTAACACCAGCAGGACTGGGATGTGCACCTACCATATGTTATGTTTCTGTATTGTACCACGGTACATTGCTCCACCCGACAAACGCGTACTTCCTCATGCACGGGCATGAGGTGCATCTACCGGCCGAAGTCCTGTTCGGTGTCGCACCACCCCAACCGACGGAGACAAAGGAGCCACTCGCCCAGCTCCTGGAGACCCTGTGCCAGGTCCGTGGCCGGACCTACGAAGCTGGTGAGGAGGCCTACATGATGCAGGTGGCGGTCGACCACGAGTCCACACAGTACCTGGCTGGCGAGTGGGTGTAGGTGGACTCGCCACGCATTCGAGAGCTGCTGGTGTGCGATACGAGACGAGAAGAGGACATTGGTGTGGAAGACTCCGGAGAGCATTCTAGGGTTAAGCGGAGCAGCGAGTGGTTAGTGTGCGAAGCGCAGAGTGTGGTATTTGAGTGGTAGTTTTCCAGTGGTTGTTGTGTGCGGTGCAGTGTTTTGTTGCGTAGTGTGAATAAATGAAGTTCCGTGATAATGAGGAAAGCGTGTCGGCGCACCTTGTCTCACGGCAGAGAGGAGCAAGCCTCAAACTTCAGCCCGATCGGTCGGAGAGCATGTGCCTGCTGACGAGTAGAATGCTGTCCGCGTGCTGCCCGACAACTGAAAGTTATTGGCCCACACGAGAGACAGCCTGCTTTATGGCTCAGTCTCACCAGTGTTAGCCAAATATTGCCAAATGATTAGAAACTCTGGGCAATGTAGATATCAATACATCAGTTTCTCAGGTCAAGCTGGTATAACTATGGACACCTTTTTACTAGTGTACAGATGATGTAAAAAAAGAGAGAGGCAGTTTTAACCTGCCGGGCAATAGCTCAAGTGTTTGCACACTTGATACCTTGTGAAAGTTGCCTATTTGGTGTTTGAAAATCTTAACAATTGTATTATTGTCATGTGGTGTAAGACATTTTCCAAAATGTTTGCATCACCTAACCTTAACTGAAAATAATGCTATTATAGACTTATACAAAACGCACACCTTAATTTTTATACTTTAATTTCATAGTTTAAACCCCCATTTTATTCCTTGGATTTCTCTTCCTCAAAAATGTAGTGCAGTTAAACTCCTTGTAATAAATTGTCAGTTGGACCAGGAATCCACTGCTAGGCCTTGCAAAAATAAACTTTTCCAAAATGCAATGTGCCATCAACATTTTTATTTTACTTTCAATATGTCAATTTATAATCGACCCTTGATATATGTGATGTATGTGGACAGCGTTTCAGTTTTTCACAGTGAATTTATTGCGACCCTTTTTCCTTTTACGTACCAACCCTTACAAAATGACTGCTTAGCATGGAGAAGTAATCATAAATTTCATTTCTAAAGCACCCTTCACTCAAAGGTTGCGAAGTGCTGGGCAAAACAATATGGAGGAAAAATACGTGAAGAGTCATTAAGAGGATGGCGCAGAATCATTGACCAGCTGGGCATGAAAGAATAGACTAAGGAGAAGTATAATAAATATATAAACAATAATCACAACACGGAACATAACTTGCAGCAGCAAGAGCATGAGAATGAAGAGCAATATATCAGAGAGAGAGAGAGTACAGGGGTAAGAGATGTCGGTGCAGAATTTTAAAGACCGTTGTTGTTCCACAGGCCAGTCACGAGAATGACATTTGGTTGTTCGTCATGGCACTGCTGCTGTCCAACATCATGGTCTACAACACCATAGGGACTCTGGACCATGCTTCCCTGGAGCAACTGCTGTATCCTTCACAGAGCGGTCAGTTACTCTTATGGTGGCACATTAAGCAGAGGTAGGTGAGAAAACTGTAGATGTATGGCCCAGGCCCTGATCAAGGTGGCCATTACGAAAATGAATCAATGGGACCTCTGAGTAGAGGTTAAGTAAATAGGACCACTTTCCTTAAGCTAAATCTCCACGGAACATTTCTTGGGTGATAGAAAGTTGATTATTGCTTCGAAAAGCTGCTCTCTCGGGACAGCCATCTTGATCGCTCCCTCTGCCCATCGCGACATTTTGCCTCCCACATTAGAGGCATCCTCAGGCACACACATTAAAGGCTGAGGATGCCTCTAACGTGCGAGGCGAAACGTCGCAATGGGTAGAGAAGCAGCGAATGACGCGGCTGTCCCGAGAGAGCAGCTTTTCGAAGCAATCATGAATCGAGCCATGAAAACCTACATCGTTACATCACACTATATAAGCGTCATCACGGATTATGGTCATGCGATGCCATTATCCACCTAGTTCTTTATCAAGAGTTGACTTCACAACGTAGATAAGCTTTTGCCTTTACATACGTTGCATGCAGAGAGCTATATTTCTTAAAGGTTAGAGAAATACATATAGCATAGCACGAAATCTTTGCATAAAAGAGTAGTAATCACATTGATGTAGTTATAATAATAATATTTTCATTTCTGACGCCTTCCACTCGAGTCACAAAGCGCTGCACAGAGCTGTGGTGAGAATGGCATGTCACCAATATCAGAACAGCTCAAGTAATATAATGACGAAATCAATGAAGGCCATCAAATAACTAATAAAACTATTATTAAAACAAATAAAAGAAGAAAGATGTGTTTCTGAGCAGGCACAGGTCAACCGCATGTTATCACCCAAGGACATAGTAATTAGCAGCATTAACAGTCTTAGCCAGAGGATTTTAACACCTTATGGAGCAAATGAGTCTTGAGACGGAATTTGAAGATTCCCAGGGGCTCAGCTGACCAAATTTACATGGAAGGGAGTTCGAAAGTCTGGGAGCAGTGAGCGAGAAGGCTCTGTCACCCATCCATTGGAAGTGCGATCTGGGTACAAGTAGCAAGCCCGTATTGGAGGATTGACGTGCTGGGGAGGATGTGTGAAAAACGTCACGGATCTATGTTGGTGCAGCGCTAGTGAGAGCCTTGTAGGTGAGGAGGGTCTTGAATAGGACATGTGCAAATGCAACAGGTTAACAAGAGAGGGATGGGCGTGGCATCAAGAGGTTAGTGATTAATGAGGAGAGCTAAATCCAGTTGTTAGAATATCATGAGACAGTCCACCAATGGATCGGACCTGGTCGTGGTGGGGGGGGGGGGCTTGTGTGTTGCAATGAACCTCAGATCTATATTGTCTGGAGTCCAGCACTCTTGGTAGGGTCACCCATGGCGAACAGGTCTGAGTAGAGGTTCCAAACTAAGTACGGTCCACCCAAAGACCTTTATGATGGTTCGAAAAAAGATCATAAGAACCCTGCCCGGACTAGGGTTACCAAGATCTAACCCTGGAGCCAGGCCTGGGGGTGGCATCCGTTGGCAAGTGCCTGGTGGCTCGGTGACCCACGTAACCCAGTCGGGCTCAGCCCAAAATGGATACGTGGAGCAGCCTTGTGGGCCCACCACCCGCAAGGCGAAGCGTGAGGGTCGGGTGCGATGCCGTTACGGTAGCGAAAAGGACGGATTTAGACGGACTAGACCTTTGCAATGGAAATTGGCTGTTGGGATGTGGAATGACACATATCTGGTGGGGAAAAAGCCGGAGCTTGTGGAGCAGGTGGAAAAGTACTGGCTTCAGATAGTTGGTCTTACCTGCACACATCGCGTTGGCTCTGGAACTAAACTTTTTGATTGGGGCTGGTCTCCCTCTTACTCTGGGGTGGCCCCCGATGAGCATCTCAGGGCGGGAGTGGGATACTCACAAGCCCCTGGCTTGGTGCTGCACAGTTGGAGTTTTTTCCGGTGGACAAGAGGGTCACCTCAATGAAACTTTGGGTCTCGGAGAGGAAAACTTTGACTGTCGTTTGTGCCAAATAGCAGTTCAGAGTATTCGGCCTTCTTGGAGACGGTGCGGTGCTCAATAGGGTTCCGTCTACTGACTCCATAGTCCTGCTGGGACACTTAAGTGCACACGTGGGGAACGATGGAGATTCCTGGAGGGGAATAATTGGGATAAATGGCTTCCCTGATATGAACCTAAGCGGTGATTTGTTACTGGATTTCTGTGCTCGTCATGGATTGTCCATAACAAACACCATGTTCGAGCACAAGGAGGCTCATAAGGGTACTTGGTACCAGAACTCCTTGGGCCAAAGGTCAATGATCAACTTTATAGTTGTTTCAGCAGACCTAAGGCCGTATGTTATGGACACTGGGGTGAAGAGAGGGGCAGAGTTGTCAACTGATCACCACTTGGTAGTGAGTTGGATCCGACGCACAGGGCACCTTCCTGGTAGACCTGGGAGACCTAAACGAGCAGTGAGGGTGGCCTGGGAACGCTTGGCAGAGTGCCAGGTGCAGAAGGATTTCAACTCGCACCTCGAAATGAACTTCTCCTGCATCCTGGGAGAGGTCAAGGACATTGAGTCCAAGTGGCTCCTACTCAAGACCTCAGTTGCTGAGGCAGCAGCGAAAAGCTGCGGCCTGAAGGCAATGGGTGCCTGTCATGGCGGCAACCCTAAAACCCATTGGTTGACACCATCGGTGAAGGAAGTCGTCAAGTCGAAGAAAGAGGCTTTCCAAGCAATGTTTGTGAATCGCTCTCCTCAATTGACTTTGAGGTATCGACTGGCCAAGAGGGGAGCAGCTAAATTGGTTGCTGAGGCAAATGCTCGGGCATGGGAGGAGTTTGGAGAGGCCATGAAAAACAACTTTCGGACGGCTTCAAAGATGTTCTGGCAAACCATCTGGTGCCTTAGGAGGAGTCGACGGGACATCGCCCAAGCTGTTTTCAGTAAGGGAGGGGAAACACTAGGGGAAACACTAACCTCTACTGAGGAGATAGTTGGAAGGTAGAAGGAACAATTTGAAGAACTTCTTAACCCAGTGGACACGCCCTCCTTCCAGGAGGCATTGCTGGAAACCTGCGGTGCTGTCGGGTCCATTACGGTGGTCAATGACCTCCAGAATGGTAAGGCTGCAGGCGTGGATGAGATCCTTTCGGAGATGTTGAAAGCACTGGACAGTGTCGGGGTGTCGTGGTTAGTGCGCCTCTTCAATGATGCATGGAAAGTGGGTTCCGTACCTCTGGATTGGCAAACTGGGGTAGTGGTCCCTATCTTTAAGAAAGGGGACCAAAGAGTGTGCTCCAACTACGGAAGGATCACACTCCTTAGCATCCCAAGTAAAGCTTATGCCAGGGTTCTGGAGAGAAGACTTCGACCATTAGTCGAACCACAGATTCAGGAGGCACAATGCAGTTTCCGACCTGGCCGGGGAACCATGGACCAGCTTTTTGTCCTCTCACAGATAATTGAGGGGCCATGGGAGTTTGCAAACCTCGTCTACATTTGTTTTGTAGATCTGGAGAAAGCCTATGACTGTGTGCCCTGAGATTTACTGTGGAAGGTGCTGCGGGAGTATGAGGTGCCGGTGTCTCTTTTGGGAGCAATCTGGTGTCTCTATTCCAAGAGCAAGAGCTGTGTCCGTATACTTGGCGTGAAGTCGAATCCGTTCAATGTAGCCGTTGGTCTCCGTCAAGGGTGTGCTTTGTCTCTCATCTCATCTCATTGTCTGAAACCGCTTAGTCCTATACAGGGTCACGGTGAAGCTGGAGCCTATTCCGGCAGACACAGGGCGCAAGGCAAGGATATACCGACGATGGGACGCCAGTCCATCGCCGGGCACTGCGGGGCAATTTAGCCTGCGAGCCAATCAACCTAATTAGCAGCATGCTTTTTGGACTGTGGGAGGAAACCGGAGTGCCTGGCGAAAACCCATGCAGACACGGGGAAAACATGCAAACTCCACACAGAAAGGCACCCGAGCCGAGAGATTCGAACCCGGGACCTTCTTGCTGTGAGGCGACTGCGCTAACCACTGGGCCACCGCGCCGCCCGGTGTGCTTTGTCTCCACTCCTATTCGTGATTTTCATGGACAGGATCTCAAGGTGCAGCTGGGGTATGGAGAGTGTCCAGTTTGGGGGCGTGGTGGTGGCATCACTGCTGTTTGCAGATGACGTTGTTCTTCTCACCTCATCGGATTGTGACCTCCGACGGGCACTCGAGCGTTTCGAGGCTGAGTGTGAAGTGGCTGGAATGAGAGTCAGCACCTCCACATCTGTGGCTATGGTCCTCTCACGCAAAAGCGTGGGTTGCCCTCTTCAGGTGAGCGGACAGCAGTTGCCCTTAGTGGAGGAGTTTAAATATCTTGGGGTCTTGTTCACGAGTGATGGTAAGCGGCAACGTGCGGTTGGCCAGCGGATTGCAGCAGCATCTGCAGTGATGCGGGCACTGTACCGGTCCATGGCAGTGAAGCGGGAAGTTGGTCCTAGGACAAAGCTCTTGGTTTACAAATCAATCTATGTCCCTATCCTCACCTATGGTCATGCACTTTGGCTAATGACGGAAAGAATGAGATCGCGGATACAAGCGACAGAACTGAGGTTTCTCCGCAGGGTTGCTGAGCTCACTCTCCGTGACAAGGTGAGGAGCACAGAAATCCAGGAGAACCTCAGAGTAGAGTCGTTGCTTCTCTGGAAATGAGAGGAGCCAGTTGAGATGGTTTGGGCATCTGGTAAGGATGCCCCCTGGAAGGCTCCCCCTGGAAGTCTACCAGGCACGGCCCACTAGGCAGAGACCTCGAGGCCGACCCAGGACACGCTGGAGGGATTACATCCTTTGGCTGGCCTGGGAACGCCTGGGAATCCCCCAGGAAGAGCTGGAATCTATTGCGGAGGAAAGGGATGTCTGGCCCACTCTCCTTGGACTGCTGCCACTGCGACCTTCACCAGGGCAAGTGGTTTAGAAAATGGATAGTCCTTAAAGGATATGTCGACATCACAATAAATACCTTATTTAAGAAACGACATAGGGTGTCATGACACAAACAATATTGGCTTTGCTGACCTATTGAACTTGACCATATGAGTCTATATGTACGGCAGAGAACAGCCAGAACAATGGAATGAGACAATTGCTGTAATTTCGAAAGGTTACCGAAAATTAAATAATATTCGTGTTTAGTTTCTAATAGACCAAAATAAGTCAAAATTTCCAGTTAAATGATAATTAAGGCTATGGCTGTATGTAGTTATCTTTATGCTTTTCAACAACAATATAGACTCAAGCGACACAAATATCAAGAATTTGGTAGACATGAACGTGCTCTACCACATTCCTTATCGCAAAATGAGGGACGCATTTAGATAAATAAATTGATCAACTTTATTGTCATCCGTATACAATGCCAGTATGTAGAGAAAGGAAATTACGATTCTCCAGTTGCAAAAACAAAATAAAGCTGAATATATATTCAACAGGGCAGGAAAAACACACTCAAGGAATTGAGGGGTTGGGCGAAATAGAGTGGATTATAGTAAAGATGTCAAAGACAAAACGGAAAGGAAGGATGTGCCTGGCTGGTATCTATATCTTTAACAAGAACATTTCTGTACCGAAGTACATTTACATTTGACCAATTTGATGTCATCTCCCTGTTTGGGAGTTAAAACAATGGGGGAAGTTTTTTTTACCCTGCCCCATTGTCTGTGTCCACGCAAAATTATAAGTGGGTAACCTCACAGGGAGTCCCATCAGCAGGTCATGTGTGGTGAGATACTGTATGGGCAATCCTACCTCTACCAACACCTCTCTTGAGTGTGGAAGAGTAAACAAAATAGCTTCCAGAGCTCCGTGTAGTGGAGACCCTTACATCAGTTGACTTCAGAAAGCAATTTCAAGATTGCGTATTTACTTTTTTATTGAAGAATGATTTAAATCGTTCATGGGCAGCATGGTGAGGTTGTGAATAACGTTGCTGCCAACAGCAATAAGAACGAGGGTTCGATTCGCTGCTCAAGTGCCTTTGTGAAGATTGCAAGTTCTCTGCGTGCCTGCATTGGGTTTCACCGAGTATTCCGGTCTCCTTCCTCAATCCAAGACCATGCTGCTGATTCTGTCGCCACTGGCGCTCCTGCCTCTTTTAATTGGTCTGCTGTCTAAATTTCCCCAGGCCCCTTATGATGGACTGGCGTTACATTTTGGGTATAGTCCTGCCCTCCACCCTGTGTCTACCGGGATAGGTTTTGCCACACCGTACCTCTGTACAAGATTAAGTGGACACTGATAACAAATAAATTCTTTTTTTCAGAGTATGCCAGATACATGCCATGAGCAGAGAGGCGCATTCCTTCCAGCTTCCGGAAGTTTTATTTTACGAACGTCTTGTATTTTGACAAACTTCTTCCAGACATTCCACAAGTGAAAGCCCTTCTGCCAGGAGTGTGACCAACGTAGTTCAGTAGCACATTTTTTTTGCCAATGTAAGAAGGATTTTATTATGTATCAAGTGCCAGCCATGCACTATAAGTTGAACGGCTCACATGTCCAGCTTTTAGAGGTTTGGCTTTGAGTCTTTAATACATCTTGTATTTTCGCATTCCTATTGATCCCAAGCGATTAAGTTACTGTGTAAGATACGATACAGCACTGCATAAAATGGTCTTAACGCTGACCTCAATCCAGGCATGTAAAGGATGTGGCGCAGTACGTTAAGGCAACGTCTTCATCGAGTAAAAAGGACTCGGAGAATTTGAAAAAATACTTCCCATCCCTCATCGTCTGCGTCCGGGACTTCGTCCTTGCTCTGGAATTGAATGGATCTCCTTGTACCCCTGACGAATACATGGAGCATTGCTTTAAAGTACGCAAGCAAGAGGACCAAACACACAGAGGAGAAGCAAACAAGACATTCAATGAACAGCGTGCATTGCTCTGCAAATATTTTAAGGTAAGAGATATCCTTAAATATGGATTGATCAGTGGGTTTTCAAGTTGTTTTTCAATGAGCTGTTGAGACTACTGTTCCCACTAATAGGGACCGATCAAATGGTCTGAGGCATGCCTTTCCTTAACCCTACCCTCTAACTGTAGCCTAATTCTCAACGTTATTATGCTTCATTATACAGAAAAGACCCACCTAGTGTGATAACTTTTTTGGAAATGATCTACCACGAGCAATGGGCTGTCAGGAGATTTGACCATGCATCTTTTCCCTATGTATGCAATTCATATTTCAAATCCAATTTGGAGCAGGAGCCGTCAGGGACTAATAATATTAATTACACTTCTAAAGTGCTTTTCACCCGAGGATCACAGAGTGCTGCACTGAGCTACGATGATATCGTCATAACAACATCGACATATGAATGGCACATCAATTACAATAACATTCTTTTTTGTTATAAATCTAAGCTGTGGAGAGAATGGCATGTCAGTAACAACAGCAGAACAATCCAATTGACATTCAAACAATGTCTCTAACTTATAGAACAACATAAACTAAATGATAGAATAATTGGTAAACATACAGGTGAAACAACAAAACTCCCTTCAGATGAAATTTGAAAAACTAATCAATGGGGAAACGTTCTCAGTGATGTTGAGAACAGCTTTCCATGTGCTGTATCGTTCAGAACTGCCAAAGTGTTTGAAAATCTAGTACGGATGAAATTGTGCTTTAAAAAGTGTTTTCCAGATATTTTCCAAGAGGGACACCCTTGTGCTAAATCTGTGCAGATTAACTATTGCTTTTGAGCCTACTATTACACTCTATATTATTGTGACACACCATTAGCTGAGTTGATAGAGATGTTCCCACCTAAACTAAAAATCACTGTGATTCTGCCATAGACATTGGAAGCCTCGTTAAGTGTTCTTTGTCTGAAGGACCTGTATGAGGCTGCAATGAACTCTGCAGGTGGGAATGCTCACAGGACCAGACAGTCTTTGTGGCTTTGGGACTGCATGTTTTGCAGCCTATAAATGTTATACTAAGTGAGGCCATCAGTTTCAAAGTTCTTCCTCTTTGAGAGAAGCCAGATATTGACTGATTCAAAAAGAAGATGCACATTTAGACGACTGCAAGAACTACCATCCGATCACACCATTGAACTATGTCTATAAGATAGTTTTAAGGCTCTGGCAAAGAGACAACTACTAGAGGTGATCTCCCTCGATCAAACAGGCTTTGACAAAGGCAGAGACATTGATATATAATGCTGATTCAAATGATGCAGCTTGGTCAAATGATGGATCAAAACAGCAATTCTCGATTGGAAGTTATGGAGTTTGGGGAATCCATTATACACTTATAGATGAAGTAAATTCCGATATCCATATAATACCGTATGTGGACGATTCTCTAATAATTATTACTGTCATTCCCGTATCTGTATCGATCAATACAGAAGAGCTTTGAAAAGCTGCTGTCTTGAGACAGCCGCGTCGATCGTTCCCTCTCTCCTCTCCTCGCGACGTTTCGCCCTCGCACGTTAGAGGCATCCTCAGGCGCAGTGTATGTGTGGTGCCTGTCGCTCCTATATATATGTGGGTACTATGTATGTGTGGAATCATCTTTTGTTGTGTGGGGTCTACATCTGAATCATATTAACACTAATCTCCTTATCTTATTCACACTCCGGAACTGTAATAACCGCCTCCCTGCTTTGTCTTTGGTTTGTCCCCTAATTTGCATCTCATGAAAGAAACCTCTCACATACCTGGCGATCCCCCTCTGATGTCCGCACCCAATAGTTCTAAAGCTGTGCATTACTGACTTCAATAACTGGCCTCCAGGATTGGCTGAGCTTTATTTTCATTTCTTGTTTTTGGTTCATGATCCTTTTAGTCTTATGAATCTAAATTGCTTCACACATTAATCTTGGACCTTTATGGCGGATGGCTGCTAGTATTCATATTTTATCAAATCGATTCTATGTTGTTTATCTCACACTATGGGCTGCTGTTGCTGATTTATCCGTGTGCCGCAAACACACTGCTGCCTCGTGTTCTCTTTTTCTTGTGGCTATTGTTCTTCCTGTTTGTCCGATGTATACTTCCTCACAGTTGCTGCAAGGGATGCAATATACGCCTTCTGTCTGTAGCGGTAGTCGGTCTTTAGGTGATTTGAGTACGTCTTGCATCTTCTGGTGGGTTGTGAAGACTGTTTTTATTTGACTCGACACATACATAGTACCCACATATATATACAGGAGTGACAGGCACTACACACACATACCGCGCCTGAGGATGCCTCTAACGTGTGAGGCGAAACGTCGCGAGGAGAGGAGCGGGAGTGATCGACGTGGCTGTCCCGAGAGAGCAGCTTTTCGAAGCCATCATCATGCATCGAGCCATGAAAACCTACATCATTACAATACAGAAGAGCCTCATAAAATGAATAGAGTTCCACAAGTCGACCATGATACCTCTGTCAACAGGCCTTCCATCCCCTCTTGACTTATACAACCCAGTTAATCTGGTCGCAAAATTAAATTACATATTTTCTATAGGTGTGATTATCACCAACTGCCCAGAGCGCTTTTTTACTCTTCAATTTGGCCCACGTTTTGGTACCACCATTGATCAGTTTGAAATCTTTAATTCCCATGGCTTGTCCACATATTGAACTCAATATTATCTTCATACACATGGAAACATGGAAACAATGCTTAAACTGGGCTGACGTCAAAACCTCAAACTCCCCGAAAAAATGTGATGGGTGCGACTTCCCAGATTTCCGCAAATATAAGAGCGATCACCCTTCACTTTCTACGGTCACCCTCTTTAACACTTACACCCTCTACTGATATAAGTTTTCAGCAGCTACATTTGAATGCCTCAGTACTCATAGGAAGGGTACCTTTTCTCCTTCGTCTGGTTCTCAGGCCTGATACGACCATCTTGTCTGAAGTTGAGTAGCTGTTTAGGGGTCTACTTCAGAATGACATTCCTATTGCTCAGGGGACTTCAGAGCAGGCCGTGATCTTGCCTGCAGACATCAACAGGTTTCACGTAATCGCAAACCAACTGAAAGTAAATACAGGTCAATGTTAAAAAGAGAGGATGAATGGTAGGGGAAAGACTCGGTGGCACGCCTGACATGCCACTGCGCACATATCAGCAGCAGTCAGGCATCCACACCGGCAGCCATCATTCCACTGATAAGATGCCCTGCTAAAAGGTCGTGTGTTCAATAAATTGTGTTTCAACAAATAACAAACCCGGGTTTTTTTTGTGGAAAGACTAATGTGGAATGATGAGCAATTTCGTTTGTTTCTTTTTTTTGTTACAGAAACGCAAGTGCTTTTTGTTTCCCATGCCAGTCAACCCAGACGTTTTAATCAAATTGCCGACCATGTCAGAGAATGAGATCCAGCCCCACTTCCTTAAGATTGTGAAAAAATTCACCTCCCACATCCACCAGGAGGTCAAGTACAAGAATATTGATGGAGTCATCCTCACTGGATGGTGTAAGCTCAGCAAACACACACACTAGGTTATTCCTGCATAACACAATCCATTATCATTTGGTAGCAGGCTCAAATTTCTCAGAAAAGAGATCAGGGCTTGAGTATCCACGTTTAACATTCACTGCCTTCGGGGAACAAATGGTGTCTGAAAGTCATCATCTGAGTCTTCCTGGGTGCTTGACTCTTCCTGTATCATTGGCTGAACCTGGCAGTGCTCAGCTCAGATAGCCCTGTCGTCCTGATCGTTAGTCATTGAAGCAGGATCTCTCATACTGGCCCTGTGACTGCTAAAAATGCATGTTGCCACCCTGATCACAGAAAGATTGTGCCTGCGCACATAATACGGCCGGCTGTCAGCCCTTGACCAAATTGCTGATGCATTAGTTCCACCTATAAGCCACTTGTAGTTTACATGTGTGGTTGTATGCCCATTGCCCAGACTTCCTTACACTGTATGAACCACTACAAGTCAGCAGAACTTGGGTTACCATGGGCCATCTTCTGGTCGTGCTGGCCTCTGATAATGAAGAGAAACTAGGCGGATGCGGTTCCAACACCGACGTGCCTTATTCAATGTGATACGTCCCACCCAATGCAACAACACATTTGCACAGAGGCCAGTCTTTTAAAAACACGCTTTTTTATTATTGTTTAATGTTTTTCTTTTCTTTTTATATTTTCACATCCAACGAGGTACCAAGATCCACTCAACAAGTTCCTGTAGCTAAGGTAGCTAAGCTCTCAAGGTATCCCACGCAAGAGAATGAGGGCGCATTCACCTGTAACATTTAATCGTTGCATTGTTTGGTTACCTGTAAAGGGACTATACAATCTATTCATACAGTCTATTGCGTAGTGATGCGTCGCATCCTGAGTGTGGCCCATCCTTGCGCCCCTTGTCTGCAGAGTTGGGCTCCGGCCTCTGTTCGAAATGATCACCTACATATCCACGGCTCTAAAGAGCTTGATTCCTGCATCAGTTCCTTGTAACCCCAACCTTCTGGCCATTTGCCGTGAGCTGATGATACTTCGATGTCCTCTTTACATCCATCAGGACGCCGGCAACACAAAGCCCATAAACCTGCCCACAATTGATTTCCCTACTCCATCCCTGTATTAAGCCCTTCACATCGGCTACCGAGGAAACAAGTTAGACTGTTTGCAGCTCGACGTTGCTTGCTAAAAATACTGCCCTTCTTCAAGCACACACTTTGCCTGCAACTGAAACACTGCTCAATGTATGCTCTTTGATGGGTGACAGAATGCTCTGTCACCCATCAAATGGAGGTGCAATCTGGGCACATGAAGCAAAGCCCGTATTTGAGGATCAGGGTGGTCGGGTTGAGGAGGATGTCTGAAGTAGGTCATGGATGTATGTTGCAGCAGTGCCAGTGAAAGCCTTGTAGGTGAGGAGGAGGATCTTGAATTCAATCTTGTACGTAACCTGAAACCAGTGGAGAGACATCAGTACTCGGGATATGTGATTGTGGAAGGATGTGTGGGTTAGGACACTAGCAACTGCTTTCTATACTCGTTGGAGACAGTTGATCAGGTAGGCAGGGGTGCAAGGGAGCAGTGGATTACAGTAATCGATTCGTGAGGAGATGAAGATGTGTATTAGCTTCTCAGCATCAGCGAGTGCCAGGATGTTGCACAGTCTGACTATATTTGTTGATGTGTGTCTCGAAGCTGAGTGAGGAATCAAGAGTCACACCTAGACTCTGGATTGCCTTATAAATCCAATGGTTTGGTCGTCAAGCATCAATTGGATAAGTTCAGCCTTGGACATTTGGTGTGGGGTTCCGACAAGCAAAACTTCTTTTTTTGTCGCCATTTAGTTTTAGGAAATTTGAATTGAGCCAGGTCTTCACAGCTGACAGTGAGGATGCCATGCAAAGACCAGAAGCACTGATGGATGACTTTGCATGGATATAGATTTGGATGTCATCGGCATAGCAATGGTAGCTGAGATTGAGGCTGCACAGGATATTGCCAAGAGGTTGTAGGTAGATGCTGAAGAGGACTTGGCTGAGAACTGAAGCCTGAGGAACTCCGGACAAAACAGAATGAATCTCAGAGTTTTGTCCTCCGAGGCTGATGAACTGCTTCCAGTCAGACAGGTAGGAGCTCAGCCAATGCAGGGCACAGCCAGAGACCCCTATACCCTCAAGTCGCTCAAATAAGATCAGATGGTCAGCGGTATCAAAGGCAGCGCTGAGGTCCAGGAGGACAAGAACACTTGGCAAGACTTCATCAGCAACGATGAGAAGGTCATCAACTGCTTTTACCAGAGCAGTTTCAGTACTATGGCCGAATCTGAACCCAGATTGGAAGGGATTCAGGAGGTCTTTATAAAGAAGGTGTTTCTGGAGTTGTGCGGCTACGGCATGTTTAAGGACCTTAGAGATGAATGGTAGATTGTCATGGGATAATACTAATCAGGGATGTGACAATCGAGGCCAAATTTTTTAAGCAGGGGGGTAACTGCGGCACATTTGAACAGTGGGGGAACGATACCAGAGTGAAGTGAGTTATTAAAGAGATTAGTGATGAACAAGGCAAGGAATTTGAAATTTGCGCGGATGATTTTGGATGGGAAAGGATCCAGGGAACAGTTTATGGGCCGAGATCTGGTAACTGAAGAGGAGACCTCGGATTCCATTAATTCGGAAAATTTCAGGAGTTTTGAGGTCAAGGAAAGATGGGAGTCACGGTGTTCAAGATATTAGTTACAGTCTTAGAGATAGGAGTCGCAGTGTTAGAGATGGCAGTGTTAGAGATGGGAGTCACAATGTTAAAGATATGAGTTAAAGTTTTAGAGACAAAAGTCACAGTGCTATATATGGGAGTCAAGTGTTCTAAATGGGAGTCACAGTGTTAGAGATAGGAGTCACAGTCGATGGATCCCATTTTTTAGGTTAGGTCACGTTTTTTGGGTTAGGTCACGTATAAACGTAAAAACGTGACCTCACCCAAAAAATGGAATCCATAGCTAACATTGGTCATGAAAGCCTTCGAATGAAAGGAGTCACAGTCTTGGAGATAGGAGTCACAGTGTTAGAGTTATGAGTCACTGTGTTCGATATGGGAGTCACAGTGGAGTTACAGTGTAGAATCTATCTACCTGTACATTGTGGCACTTAAATCTATCATCGGGTTTGCATATCTTGAGGGTTGTCGTGCTTTATTTGACCTGTCTGACCATACCAGTAGCCGGCTCAGAGAGAGGTCCACTGATTGATTGATATTGAGCAAATTGACCTGACTGTTATCATGCCCACATCGTGTGACACATATCCCGGCCATCTTTCACATCGGACCAAATACGTCTCGCCTTTCTTTTCATGGTGGTGGTTAGGCCTACCACCCAGGCTGGCAGGATCATTTTGGCTGCTCATTCATGGAGCCTCACTGCCTCCGTTTTCCTGCTCTGTCCTTGTCCACACCTATACAAGCAGTGAAATCCAACCATTCCTGCACCAGTCACGAGGCTTACATATACTCGCCATAAACACCTGCATGCACGCTCCACCAGATTGTAAAAATGTGGCTGTTAACAAATTACACCGGCTACCAATTCGTGGTACGCAGGTACTGCCTAAGCCACTGGTCCACTAAGTGACTGACTGATTGCGAGCCACACACTGTACATCGGCTGTGTGAGCAAACGGTTGTCCTGAGCATTGACCTGGAATTGCTCACCAGGCAGCCAAAATAAACTGGGCAGTGCCCTCTGCAAAATCGCTATTCCAAGCGGCTAATCACCTCGCGCCAATTGCGCAGGGTGGCTGAATTTGACCTCTGCCCTGAGACTAACTCCAGTCCTGTGGTATTCCATTTATGACAGAGCAATTAAGCAGCTGGGAGTAAACAAAAATGAGAACGTTAGTTTTCTCCTCATATCCCAAACCAGATGGTCACTTGCACTTATAATTATGCAGAAACCATTGCAGTAGGCTCCCCGAAGCTACCTACATTTGGAAAAGAAATGCTTTATTGGCTTTTACACATTCTTGTTCCACTTGGGTGTGGAGCATATGCGTTCTGCTTGTTATGATGAAGAATGGTGGGATAGCATGATATTGAGGAGCCTGATAGCTTGAGGGAATAATCTGTTGCAGAGTCTGGTAGATTTGGCCAGGATGCTGTGGTACCTGTTGCCAGATGGAAGATGGGTAAAGAGTTCATAGGAGGGGTGGTAGGGGTCCTTTACAATGCTGAAGGCCTTGTATGCGCAGCATGTCCTGGATGGAGGGCAGATGGGTCCCAATAATGTTCTCCTCTGTATTCGCTGTCTACTGCAGTGACTTACAGTCAGAGGCATTGCATTTCCCATATCAGACAGTGACGCAGCTGGTCAGGATACTCTCAATGGTTCCCTTGTAGAACGTGGAGAGGATGGGTGGAGGAAGGCTGGCCCTACTCAGTCGTCAGGAAGTGGAGACGTAGCGCTTTCTTGGCCAGGAATGCAGTATTGACTTAGCAGCTGAGGTCATCTGCAATATGCACACCAAGATACTTGGTGCTTCTGACTGTTTCCACTATGGAGCCGTTGATAAACAGCGGTCAGTGGGCAGCGTGGGCCTTCCTCAAGTCTGTGGTCATTTCTTTTGTTTTGTCAAAGTTAACAGATAGGTTGTTGTCTTTGCACCAGAATGCCAGGCCCTCCACCTCTGCTCTGTATGCAGTTTCATCATGGTTACTGAAGGGGCTCACCGCTGTTGTATCGTCCGTAAACTTAATTATGCAGTTAGAGCTATATTTTGTGGGGCAATCGTGTGTCAGCAATGTGAACAGTAGTGGGATTATCACGCAGCCCTGATGAGCACCGGTGGTCAATGTGGTGGTACTGGAGGTGTTGTTGCCGACCTGGACCTTCTAAGGTCTTTTGGTTATAAAGTCCAAGAGCCAGTTACAGAGGGAGGTGCTCAGGGCCAGCAGGTCCAACTTCCCTACCAGCTTTAGGGGGATGGTCGTGTTGAATGCTGAACTGAAGTCAATGAATAGCATTCTTACATGAGTGTTCTTGTTTTCCAAGTGGGACGGCCAGATGAAGGGCTGGAACGACCGCCCGGCCCAAAGAGATGTTGAGGATGTCAGTGGGGACATCTGTTAGCTGGTATGCAAATTCTCTGGGCACGTGACCAGGGATGTTATCGGGTCCAGTAGCCTTGTGTGGGTCCACTCTGTACAGGGTATGCCTGATGTTAGCTGTGGACAGGTAAAGAACCTGGTCACCGGGACGGGGGGTAGTCTAACTAGCAGGCGTGTCGTTCAGTGCATCAAACTGTGCATAGAAGCCATTCATTGTGTCCGGGAAGGAGGTATCTCTGTCGCAGGCACGTGGTGCGGTTTTACAGTCAGTGATGACCTGCGAGACCTGCCACATGCGCCGCGTGTCCACGAAACGACCATGGATGTTCCGCGCGTACATCTGCTTTGCTACCCTGATAGCGTGGGACAGGTCAGCTCTAGTTCTTCTGAGGGCTGCCTTGTCCCCCAATCTGAAAGACGCATCATGGGCTTTCAGCAGCACACTGACCTCCGCGGTCCATCCGTGGCTTCTGGTTGGTATGTGTGGTGATTGTCTTGGAGACAGTGACATTATCTGTGCACTTACTGATGTAGCCAGTCACCGATGCTATGTAATTCTCCAGGTTGGTTAGGTGCGCACAGGTGCAAATTTCTTGGACATATTTCAATCTGCATGATCGAAACAGTCCCATAATGCGCTGCAACGGGCCACACTCTGATTTGTTTTACAACAAGTCTGGCACGTGTGAGCAATGGTCTGTAAGCTGGAATTAGCAAAAAAGAGAGGTGGTCTGAGTAGCCGAGGTGTGGGCAGAGGGCAGCATTTTATGCGTCGCTGATGTTGGTGTAAAGCTCATCCAGCATATTTACCCCTCTGGTTGTGAAGGTAACATGTTGGGAGCATTTAGGGAGAAATAATTTGAGATTTGCACGATTGAAACCTCCAGCCACAATGAAACAGCTGTTGAGATAAGCAGTTTGCAGACCGCTGATGGCCCCGTAGAGTGTTTTTCACTCGAGGGTCACAAAGTGCTGCACAGCCACACAGCCACGATAATAATAGTGGAAAATTCCCTTGGTATACAGTCGGGACACCAGCAGAGAGTGGTGGCTTAAGACTACTGTAGCATTCGCACACCATTAGTTTTTCGATTAAACACCAATAACCCCGTACCCCAGGTCTTACCGGAGGACAAGGCTTCCTTTTCCGCACGGAAGGAGGTTAGTCGGTTTAGCTGAATGGCCGTGTCGCGGATATTGTTATGAAGCCATGTTTCTCTGCAAACAAGAACGCAGCAGTCCCTTATCTCATGCTGGGTGAACAGTTGTAGGCTGAGGTAATCGAGTTTGTTTTCCGAGTAACGGATATTGGAGAGCAAGATGGAAGGTAGAGCCGCTCTGGTGGGGTCAGCCTTCAGCCTGCCATTGATACCGACTCGCTTGCTGCGATAGAGTTTCCTCTCACACCACCTATGGTTTCTCGAAGTCATTCGGGCGGCCATGGTAAGCTGGGCCGTGTCTTCGGGCCTTGATCTCGTAGCAAGATTAGGCCATGCAGCACCTCCATCAGTGTGGTTTGTAGATCGGACGAGTGCCATTTCCCTATTTCCAGCAGGGTTTGGTGATCATAGACGTGTGTTCCGGAATTATGGCACGAAAAAATGGACGAGAACCAACATTTTAGCCAACATTTAAAACATTTAGCACCGTTTGTGCTGTACGCGAAGTGGCAGCTGTGATCGTGCGCACCACCATCGTGCTGATACAACCAGTATATTTCTGGTTGTGACATGGTTTAGAAACATGGATATTTGAACATTTTTAATTACACTTAGAAAGATAATCACTTAGTTTAAAGAACATAAACAAGTGTCGGGTTCAAAAAAACCTCGACACCTCGGATCTTTTATGTGACGTGATGGCCGACCTTCCACAGAGCTTTCACCACGACTTTGCAACTGTATGGAGATGTTTATTTCAAAAGCAACAAGGAAAGCATAATACGAATATAATTCTCCAATATAAGTACGGAGCAACATAAGCTGTTAGCGGCTAAAAAAACGTAACTGAGACTCTCCAGCAGCAGGCTTTGGGACTCACGTAAACACCCAAGTTTTCTCCCGATAGACTGGTGTTCCCCAGTTAGCTACCTGTCAGAATTTTTCTTGGGCGCTCGCTCGTGAGTCCCGTTCGCCACTCGAACGGCCCTCTTTATTCAGTTTTTCGCGGGGAGGCGTGCCTAACTCAAAACCTCAACTCAGCATTTTATCATGTCCTTATATGGTTGGGGGCAGCGCGGTGGCGCAGTGGTTAGCGCTGACGCCTCACAGCAAGAAGGTCCCGGGTTCGAGTCTCTCGGCTCGGGTGCCTTTCTGTGTGGAGTTTGC
>JAZEWT010000043.1:50298-63306 GCA_036362905.1 Mordacia mordax | reverse complement strand
GACAGTCACAATGAGTCGTTACGTAGAACATGGGTCTCCGTAAGATACCACACGCTGCAACATGCTTATCCTGGATGCAAGGTGCCAAAAGCATTTTATAATTTTTACCTTAGAATAGAACTGAAGGTATGCGTAAACATATTTTATTATTGGAGTGTTTGTTAATATTTGCTACTGGGTATTCGCATGTCAATTTAAAACTGTTCAATCGGAAACATCTTTAAATATTTTTTTTACGAGGTTCCTGCGGTGTAAAGTGCGGTTAGGGTGGCGCATCTGCGCCTCAGATAAGATCCCGCTCGAGGTGGTTAAATCCCTGCCTCGAGCGCCTTTCCGCGCGGAGTTTGCGCATTCGCCCCCCGACTGCAGGCGCCGCGCGGTGCGGGCGATGGTCGGAGAGTGGCATTAGCGGGCACGTGCGTCTGGACGGCTCACCCACTCCTTCGTTGCGCGAGTGCAGCAGCTCGGTGAGAGGCGCGGTGGCCCCCTCGGCCTCGATGGCCTCGGCCGCCTCCTTCTCCTGTGCCAGCTCGCACAGCACCCCGGCGGCCACGCGCTGCACGTTCTCAATGTTGGAGTAGAGCAACTGGCAAAACGAGCCAAACAGAGCAGCGAGTCAGGGGACAGAGGCAGAGTCAGGGACGAACTCAGCACTGCATTCACCTGACCGATGCAATGGTGATACCACTGTGGTGCACGGCAGGGAAAAAAAAAAACACCTTGATTTTTAAAAATATTTTCATGCCTATGCTTGCTTGCCTGGGAAAGCCTGAGTGAGTCTGGAGGCTCGTTTACAAGAGTCTTCTGCCATGTTTTTTGGATTGCGGGGGCAATGTGTGTCTTATCCTAACACAGTAAAATTGCAGGCGTCCCATCGTCGGTATATCCTTGCCTTGCGCCCTGTGTCTGCCGGGATAGGCTCCAGCTTTACCGTGATGCTGTATAGGACTAAGCGGTTTCAGACAATGACATGAAATGAGGAGATTTCAGCATTGACATGTTCTGGCCATGCTGGAAAATCCTAATTGAAAAAATTGTGGTTGAACGTTTAAAATTTGGCACATGTGAACCCTGATGCCAGCACAGTGGCCTCATCTTTGCAAATTACATCATGGGATTTTTTTTTTCATAATTAGATTTTATTTTTTTAAAAACCAGAAACAAACCACCATCTCAATGCAGGGACACAGCGAAATCCCAGTCAACAGACACCTCTCCCCAGTCACGGACTTATCTTTGTTCATTCTGTCCAATACAGCAAGGTGTAATATCCCTTGAGCGTTCACTTTAACCGCTGCTAGTATTTTGTGCTTATTTCTGGGAAGGGTGGGAGAGGGGGGTGGGGAGAAGTTCTGGAGAGAATTCGTCCCTGGAGGGATGGTGGATAGGGGAGAGGAAGGAGGGGGTGGAGCAGCCTGTTCCATCTGGAGGTCATCACAGTAGCGTTTCTGATGGTTTGTTGATATGGGCTCCAATTAAAGGTGAAGGTCTCCTCTCTCTCTCTCTCGCTCGGTCATACATTGAGGTGTTCGAGAGTAGCTATTTTGTCAAGCACAGCTCTCCAAACTTGATGAGACGATGAGGTGTTGTTTCTCCATTCCTTAAGAATGGCCTTCTTTGCAGAAACTTTAAAGATTTGGAATAGTGCATCGGCCCTTACTGTTAATATTTGGGGTTTCATAGCTAATGAACTCTCTGGGGAGGGAAGTATGCTCATTCCCATTAAGTCAAGAAAAGAATTTCTGGGCATTTCCAGAAAGCATGGATATACGTTTCACTGACTGCCAGAGGCTAAACCATAACTAAAAACATCACTTCATCTCATCTCATTGTCAGAAACAGCTTAGTCCTGTACAGGGTTGCAGTGAGCCGGAGCCTACCCCGACAGACACCGGGAGCAAGGCAGGGATATATCCACGATGGGACGCCAGTTAATCACCTGTCACTGCGGGCAATTTAGTCTGAAAGCCAATTAATCTATGCAGCAGCGTGTTTTTTTGGACTGTGGGAAGAAACCGGAGTGCCCGGCGAAAACCCACACGGACACGGGGAGAACATGCCAACTCCAGACAGAAAGGCACCCGAGCAGAGAATCGAACCCGGGACCTTCGTACTGTGAGGAGACAGCGCTACCCACTGGGCCACCGTGCCGCCCAAAAAACATTACTTTATTTTTTATGAAAACAATACATTTAATTAACGTTGTTTCCAATTAATAGTTCACCTTTACAAGAACGAACTACATTAAGTGAGAGCTTACTGTAATTTATAGTAAATGTATTAGAATGGAATCTCCGTAATAATAATATTAAAATTATTAACACATGCAAATTCCATGCCTAGTCATGGATGAGACACAGATTTGGAGGCACGACGGGACTGCAGTCATCTGGGGGATTTGCCGGCGCCAGCCTGTCAGACAGCGCTTCTTGCATATTATTCTTATCAGCCAATTAATTTGTTTTCTTTTAATAGCTATCAAGAGGAAATCGGAGAACCTGGAAGAAACCCACGCAGAACAGAGGGAGAACATACAAACGCCACAAAAGAAAGCCCCCGAGGCGGAGCTCAAACCGCCTCAGTCAGGACACTGAGGCACAGACGTCACCACTGCGCCACACGGTCACCCAACCCGCGCTGTCAGTCACAGCACAAGTTCACATCACACGTGTGTACATCTTTACGTGTGCAGAGAATTTGCGTGGCGAGATGAGACCTGTACTGCAAACCGCGCCTAACAGCTGACGCCACGATGCTGCACATGGGTGTAAATGACGAGCGTTCAGTCCAACCTGCACAAACAGGGGGATGGTGTTCAGTCCGCGGATGACGGTGCGGTTGTGGGCATCGCGTGCCAGGATGTGAAGAGCGCCTGTGCAGCCCTCCACTATCTCCTCCATGCGGATGCCATCCTGCAATGGACCGGACACTTACGTTCACTATCCGCACGGCGGTCTTCCAGCGGATAAATAGAACGAGGTAATGCTTTGACTTTGACCCATTTGCAGAGCTGAACAGCCAAAAAACAGTAATTAACAAACATCAATTGTATAGTCTTAGTATATAATGAATTGTAGGCCAAACATATAGATTTTTTTTAAGGCTGCATATTATTGTGTAAAAATAACAATTATTGAGTACAAATAATAATATTTGGTATTTGCACATTATTTTTACGGCATTTATTTATTATTAAATGTGTTCATACATATATTGTCCACTTGGGTGTTTTGGGTCATTTATGTTATGCTCAGTAACTGCATTTTCTAAACCAAGATCATAATACACTGTATTATCAGATCGCAGAAAATAAAAAAATCTCAACCAAACGTCATCTGCTTTTACCATGAACGTTTGTGGGGCTGTGACGCAGTCCAACTGTGTTTCAAAGATTGATGACTGGAATCTGGCTGGCCACTGGTTATTTCTGCAGTGATATAGGGCAGAGTGGTGCAGAGCACTGACCACGTACTGCGGCTGGCCCCCCGGTGCCGCCGGCTGGCGCTGTGTATCCTGGTGAGCGCGAACCAGCAGCTGCACGAGCTGTGGGATGGCACCGTGGTCGCGCAGCGGTGCGTGGTTGTCCGGCAAGAGCGCCAGGTTACGGATGAGCCCCACCACAGCCTGCAGCACGCACATAAATATCCGATGGGTGTGGATACTTTCACGCCTATTTAACCGGAAAATCTTCGCCGAGTCTCAAGAACCTTTTTTTCAGGAGGGTCCTCCCAGTTGATGTTGATCTCTGCCCTCTTTAACCAATACCAGTTACGTTCTGCGTTTTTTTAAATTATGGGAGCAATCCAGAGAATCCGGAGGAAACTCATACAGATCACAGAACAATCTCTACACACAAAGACACCAACCCGTTTTAGAAATCGATCCTAGATACTTCTTGCTGTGAGGCATAAGTGTTACCACTGCGTCACCCTGCCGTGTAAGCCTACAGGTTGGGATAAGTACCGTTAGCGAGCAGCATCTATAAAGGCAAGCACGACACAAAAGGGTGTAGGTGGTTCCACACCACGCCTGGATGCATTTGTCTCCCCACCAGTAGCAATGTTTACACAGTGCCCTAGGTACTCACGGAAGACTGAGTGGACCTAGGGGAAACCCAAGAAAGGCTCAGATGTCTCTGGCACTGGCCGTGAGTAGGAATCAAGCTCAGGTTGCTGGGTTCGTAACGTAGCACACTTAAGCACGGCCCCACCATTCTAAATTGGTATTGTACCGTGACAGAGCCTTCGTCGTAAAGCAATTGCGCACAATTGTAAAATGTGCTTGGCGGAGTTTCTAGTTGCATTCTCCTAATGATCCACTACGTTTATTATATTTTTTTTACTTTTTACAATTTTATAACCATGCTGTTTCATCACTTGATTTTTTAATAATTGCAACGATGTCCCATTATTTTGTCATGTTTTTTTCACTAGCGAGTTAAGAATAAATTACAAAGCAAAATTTATTTCAACTGCTTTATTCATCAGAAAATTGCTTTGTAGATGACACTGGGTGAGTTTTCACGCATGATTATAAATCCCGCATGAGTTACGAGCTTTACTTTTTTTACATTTATATTCGGATATACGGACTGTGATAGCGCAACATAAAGTTGTCCATAAGGGAAGATTAGCTCACTGAAGAAGATCTCGACATGCTCAAAAGTTTGTGCTTGCAATTTATTGTGCTAGCAAATGCTGGAATAATCGGAAATTGATGAAGCTTCAAAACAAATGACAGGTTCGCAACACTTAATGCTATATCAAGTCTTGGAATAAAGACTATTAATTGTTTCACTAGAACTTTATTCTTTTAATATCCGCATAACCCACTGATTTCTTGTTGTTTGTTTATGCTAGCGTCAAGACTTTACAAAATCGACTTCCAAATTTTTACATTTCTGTGAGTCGCTGAAGCTTTTTTGTTGCTTTATAACGGAAGACAAATCAAAACATTTGACAGCCGAATTTGTGAAGTTTTCAACGCAACAAAAAACAAAGATCTCAAAAAACAAACCACATCTCCTAATTTGCCCATGCGCATCAGTTTCTAATCCGCACAGATCCTGCGTTTCATGACACGTTATGAATAAAATGTGAAGATAAAGAAAATTATCATTATGTTAATAGGACGTAAGCGAAACCAGTGACGCAATGACGTCGATACATGTGACGTAATTCCGCTATAGCCAAAAATCCACGTAACATTTAAACATTTAATATGGGGCAGGCGACTTCGAATGCACGAACTACAAAAACGGTAAAAACACTTCAACTTTAAAACAAATCCATTACCGTAGAATGAACCAGAATTATGTATGTTAATGAAATAACATGTTAACAATGATTTACTCTCGAGATAAATTGTTCATTTACTTTTTTAAATGCCAAAATTGAGTTAGTTATACCCCATGTTCCCTCCCGCGCTACCGCACCACGCATGCGAAGGTCCTGCATTATATAATGACACACAGACACACCTATCAATTTATATCAAGTAATGTAATGCCCTGATTTATAATGTTATTACTTTGTTGTATAATGAGTTTCTGAGATAAGTTTTTTAATTAATGTCATAAATTATCATTATTATATAACAACCGCCATTCACCACAAAGTGGTGGTGATGTCACCACGGCACCTGTGCCAGGCGAGGCGCACCTTGAGGCGAGGTAAAGTGTCGAAGGCTTGCTGACATCAGGTCACGGAACAGACCCGGGTGCTATGAGCTGCCTGACAGATAACTGGCAAATGCACCACCTGTGCTCGCTACTACACACACGCACACACACGCACGGAACAGGTAAACGCCGTGTGTGAAGGCAGAATCACCTTGATGAGGGGCCAGCGCGACGGCGGCTGAAGCAGCTTCACAGTGATGGGTAGGCCATAATGGAGACGCACGGCTTTCTGCGCCATCTCGGCGTCGGGGTGGCGGCTGGTGAGGTGGCGCAGTGCGCACACGGCAGGCTCCGTGATGTCCTCGCGGTCTCCGGCTTGCAGCACCGTCTGTACAAGGGCCTCGATTCCGCCCACCTGCACCACGCCGATGCGTGCACACGGTGGGAACTTGCTACACATGGCTACAGGCGGCTTCAGGAGTCGACTTACGTTTGGTAACTTAGAACAACAAGTTTCATATTATCAGTGTCACCTCCCATTAGACTCTGCTTATCATCAATAAGGCGTCTTTCCCAAATTGTATCAGCGTATGCCATTATCACGGATCAGTGTCTGCTGGGATAGGCTCCGGCTTCACCGTGACCCTGTATAGGACTAAGCGGTTTCAGACAATGAGATGAGATGAGATTATTTTCCACGTTTTCCCATCCTTTGCAATGCTGTCTCGTTAAACCCATCTTAAGGTCAATCTGTCACTGTCTTTGTCCACGTTTCGAATGGACTTTTCCTCCCACTTCAAATTTCATGAAAGCTTCGAACCAATTATCATCTTTTCCTTTCAACATGACCTACCCATCTCCGTTATTGTCTTCAGTTATTACCGATTTGTTCATGGAAAGTTTTCAAGCAAAAGCTCTAAAACAAGCATACTAGAACTATCCTATTGGTTTAGGTACACGGCTAACACAATGGTCATCTAGCCACACGGTAAAAATATGCTAAGTGAATTTCTAAAACATCTCAATTCACAACACCCGTCGATACAATTCACGACGAAGGTGGCAGTGGATAACACACTTCCATTTCTGGATGTCCGCTAAAACGGAGCTCAAACAGTAAAATATCGCAGTGTTTTTATCGAAAACCTACACATACAGACGCTTACTTAAATGCACAATCGCACCATTACCTCTCACAAAAATCCACTCTCATCAAAACTCTCACACATCGGGAAAAACAAGTGTGCGATGCCAAAAGCCTGAGGACCGAGATTCTATATATCAAGAATGCTCTCCGGTTAAACGGTTATATCAACGCACAGATAAACAGAACTCTGTGGCCTAATCCAAATATCAATTATAGTAGTTTATAAAATATCTGAGCTATTGTATGGCTATAAAAAGGTCACGTAGATTTATAGCGAATTAAAAAATAAGCTATTTTACCCAACACCGCACTGACCTGGCATACGACCATCTTGTTGCGGTAGTTGTTGCACGTGAGGTTGGACAGGATGCCTGCTCCGCAGGTGACGACATTCACGTCGTTGGATCCCAGCAGTTGCACCAACGACTGCAGCAAACCCTCCATGTTCTCCTGCATTCCAGAGCAACGCCGCCGCATGACGGCTCAACGTCTCACGATGGCAGCGGTCGTGCCTACCGAGCGTGCGCACTCGAAAACAGCCAGAGTGGCTGCAGTGATAGAATTAGCAACGTTTCCGTGAAATCGCCTCTTCACGGCGGATATTTTTCAACCATTAGGTTTAATCAGCAGGGTGTGGACAGTGACATAAATTCTGTTAGATTGCTTGGCATGACTGGCAAAAGACAAATATAATAATAATAATTGCGTTTACAGAGCGCTTTTCACCCGAGGGTCACAAAGCGCTTCACAGAGCTGCGGAGAGAACGGCACGTCAACAACAACGGCACCAGAACGGAAAATCAGCAGCAACAACGTTTTTTTTTTGTTTGTTTTTTTAAACATACACAGAGTTGCAGAACAACAAGCAAAAATAAACACTTAAGGCCCCAAGTCTTGCTCAGTAGAAAGTGCAGTCAGTTTCATTTCCCAAAACTTTACTTACTGATTCCTTCACTCATACCGCGGGCTTAGTCGACCAGACTCACTGTCCTCATCTCATCCACAACGTGTTCAAGCACTGCACTACAGGTAACAACAACACACACTCAATTCAGACACCCACTCACACTCAGCCTCTCGCCACAATGATGGCGAAACACTGTTGCTTCTTCCCTTATACTGCGCTCCACTTTAGAACTCTTTCCCATTATTGTCTCGTCTTTTTTTCTAAGGTCTTATAAGCGTTCCCAACTTAAGAATGGTGTCAACTCTTGTATATTATTACTCTGATAGTGCTGTTTGTTATTGGCTCCTTGACATTTTGGGCTACTGAGCCTGCACTCAGCAAATCTATATTTATAAAAAAAAGCAATTGTCATTATACTGTAGAAAGCAAATATTCAAAAACTTAAAAACACATGCAAGGATGTTTCAGGGCGAGTGTCTGCTAGTTCAAGAGTCAGCAATTGCGTTTTGTGAGCTGGCCACACTCACCTGCTTAGTGGCGGCATCCGAGAGATTACGAAGGGTCCACAGGCAATTCTGCATGAGCCTCTGGCTTGGGCTGGCCAGGTGAAGGCCCAGGGCTTGCATGCCACCTGACGCCGAGAAATGAACAAAAGTGGGTTTGTTGGTGTGCTATTTGTTTGATCGAAGTATCTTTAGCTATGATAAGGAGTTAGATGAAGATCTGATCACATTTTATTTGACATTTATACAAAAATACAGGATATTTGAAAACGTTTACAAACGTTTTCTCACCACTGGACATTAGGGTGCTGTCATGATACATATATATATCACCTTTAGTTAAACATTACCAGCAATAAACACCACAGGTTGTTGACAAAACTTCACTAACAAACAGGACATAAGTTGGCATTTTAGAAACATTATTAATCTGTTAAAAAAAGAGAAGAGGTTTTACCATTTATGACAATAATACAAGTGTTAAGGTCGTAAAACCCTAAAGACCTTTCACAAAATGTCACGTTTGCAATAACCACACATACTTGTGGCAAAAAATGCAAACAAAATGATTTGATGTATGCATTATCCTTGAAACTGATTATCCCACGCCAGAGATGCCTTCCTAGTCTCTCTCGGGTAAGTGTTGCCAAAAGGCAATCAGCCTGCATATGTTGGTGCGTTAACCAGCACACACAATGGATCAACAAAAATAACCAACCCATATGCGTATATAAGCGTTTAGCGCATATATTAATGACACCCTTTACCGTTAAATATATAACTGTCACAAATACAATGCCAGTTAAGAACGTGTTCATAGTTTTAGAAGTTTAACAGCCAGGAAACTGGCTAAATGGGATCATCCACATAACAAATAAAATAAACTCAAATAGGGGCCAATGTTGCTGCTGTATGTAATCCAACTTGAGTACATTGCAGCTGGTTATTCAGAATTTCCATGTTTAGCCAATACCAGTTAAGTTTTAGCAGTGTATTTTTTAACAATGGGTGGAAATCAGAGAACCCAAAGTACACAAATGCACAAGAGGGAGGGGAGGGGGGAACATATAAAAACGACAAACTAAACCCAGGCCCTTCTTGCTGTGAGGCACTTGCGTTACTTCTGCGCCACTATACAGTTAGGAGGGTGTAGTCAGGGTGTAATTGGAGTGTGGTTGGGGATGCTGGCATACCGGCTTCGACAATGGCGGGCTTGTTGCTGGGGCACACGGACAGCACCTTAAGGACACGACTCGTAGTCCACAGCAGCTTCTCGTAGGTGTATGTTCTCATGATGTGCACCAAACCAGCAGGTCCTCCACTTGCCAGGATTATCAACTGGGAGTCAAAGCCAAGCACAGCTCTGTCATGCACGAATATTACAATGACTGCTTATTCACCCAGGCAAGCCTTGCCGAATTTGATGACATTTCTAGGATCCTGCGCCTGAGGATGCCTCTAACGTGTGCGGCGAAACGTCGCGAGGTGGAGAGAGGAAGCGACCGACACGGCTGTCCCGAGTGAGCAGTTTTTCGAAGCAAATATTATTTTAGGATCCTGCCAAAATTTTCCTAGCAAAGAGTAATGACTCCTGTTTGTCGGTAAACGCTGGCAAATTTAGGCCACATCACCACACAATGACCTACTCTTCTTTGAATGATGTCATGGGATATTTAACGTCCATTCTGAAGCAGATGGTGACGAGTATTTTTACACTTAATGCACACCACAGTATCCACCAGGTTGGCCTGCCAGACTCGAACCACAAACCTCTGCAACAGGTGGTAATCACGCTCTCACTGGGCCATGTCATCTTCACAGTCACAGTTTCATACAATTATTTACAAGCCCAGCTCACACTCACCTTACTCTCCTGGTTCCCATAAGCCAGCAGCTGCAGGCAGTCAGTGGTAATGGCGAGGAACTTGACATTGTTCTTGTTCAACAGGGCCACCATCTTCTGCAGGCCACCTGCCAGGCGCACAGCCATCTTGCTGCCCTCTTGGTGCAACAGCAGGTTGTGCAGTGTGGTGATGGCGTAGAACAGCACAGACTCCACCGGGCAGCTGCCATCACACAGCAAAGCCATATTCACCTTAGCCGTGGTGTTGGCACACTTGGCTGTAATACAGCACTGTTGCAGAGGCAGCGGTTAGGGTTGGTTGATGACATTGTCGTTAAACGCTCTTCCCATGGGAATTGAGGTCTCCATACCCTGGCTCACTAGGACGTAGCAGCACAGCAAGTGAATTAACTATCTGTAAAGAGATGTTGCCACCCTTGCACGAGTAGGTTTTCTACAGATACTCTGGATTCATCTAAGCTATCAATCCTCTAAAGCACCTTTCCACCTTCATCCAGCATGAAATCCAGGTCAAAACAGTTGTCAGTAGACAATAATGATAATGTTTGAATTTCTAAAACGCCCTTTACCCAAGGGTCATAAAGCACTACACAGAGCTGTGGAGAGAACAGAATGTCGACAACAGCATCAAAATAAATCAACTGAATAAAATAATGACCATAAATCGATGGACATAAAATAAAAGTAATTGTTAAAAAAAAATAAAGGAAGAAGTGTTCCTGAGCAGGCGCAGGTCAACGGCGAGCCATCATCCAAGCACACGGCAGTGATCAGCATCAACAGTCCCAGCCAGAGTAGGTGAGAGTGTGAGTGTGAGCAGGAGGAGAAAACGCTCGCTAAAATGTCACTAACAATAGACACCTAAAGAATGTCATCTCATCTCGTTGTTAGAAACCGCTCAGTCCTGTACAGGGTCGCGGTGAGCCGGAGCCTATCCCGGCAGACACGGGGCGCAAGGCAGGGACATTCCCACGATGGGACGCCAGTCCATCACTGGACACTGCGGGCAATTTAGTCTGCAGGCGAATTAACCTATGCAGCAGCATGTTTTTGGATTGTGGGAGGAAACCGGAGTGCCCGGCGAAAACCCCCGCGGACACGGGAAGAACATGCAAATTCCACATCAAAAGGCACCCGAGGCGAGATTCGAACCCAGGTCCTTCTTGCTGTGAGGCGACAGCGCAACCCACTAGGCCACCATGCCACCCACCTGAAGAATGTCTTATACACAATTGGAAGAACATTGCCTCTAGAGCAGGTACTCTGCTAGTAGGCATAAACACTCAATGAAGGAGTTGGAAAAACGTCCCAATATTGGGGCAAAGAATTTGGAAAATTGTTGGCAATGGTTCTCGCTGTCTTCCTGCTCGTATGTGGTTTCTCTCGCTTGTAAACGAATGTAATGAAGACGCCCTAGATAAGGACATTTGCTAAATGATAATTAATAATAACTAATGAACTCTATGCTGCATTCAAATTTGTAACCTCCACTTTTCACTCGGCTATCCAAAATGTCTCACTGGATTTATCATTAAACATTATTTCATATTCATGATTGCTTCGAAAAGCTGCTCTCTCGGGACAGCCGCGTCGATCGCTCCCTCTCTCTCCACCTCGCGACGTTTCGCCCTCGCACATTCGAGGCATCCTCAGGCGCCTGAGGATGCCCCTTCATATTATTACTAAACTTGTTTCCCCACAAAAGCCTCATGCCGCAGAATGGCAAGAGAAACACACAAATGCCAAACAGAAAGTTACTGTATTTGGGAATCGAACGCAGGCCCTTCCTGCTCCGAGGCACTGGTGTTACCACTGTGCCAACCTGCCCAAGTGGAACACCATCTCAACATCAGGAGAAATTTGAACCTTACAGATAAACCTCCCAATATCTTGTTTAAAAATGAGGGAGCCTTTCCTGACGCTGCAAAATACAAACAGGAGGTGTCGACTATTCCGCTGCCTCCCGTGAGTCCAAGCGCATCCGACTATTCCGCTGCCTCCCGTGAGTCCAAGCGCATCCGACTATTCCGCTGCCTCCCGTGAGTCCAAGCGCATCGCCGCGCCGCACCTGAGCAGCTTCACGAGCGCTGGAATGCCCCCCGACTTGAATATGGCCAGAAGGCCCTGGCGGTGGTGCGACAGGTTGTGGAGGGCCCCGGCGGCGCAGCGTGCGGTCTCCATGTCGTTGGTGTTCTGGGCGGCGCGCACTAGCGCCGCCACCATTTGAGGCGAGTCCATAATGGCGTGGCGAGCCGCCTCCTTCTTTGACAGCTGATGCACCATCATGGCGGCATTGCCCATTACCACCTGCAGCGCGCACAGCACACGCAGCAGATGGGCACCAACGTGTTCAGCCACTAAATTGTGAGGAGCGGTTAGTCCACTCGTTAGCATGCTGCACCACGCATCCAGAAACACAACCTCAATCCTGCTCATGGCCAATACCGGTGACGATTTTCTGAACTGGTTCTGAGCTTCCTTGAGGTCGACTCAGCCTCAAATGAGTATCTGATGCAGTGTGTCAACTTCTCCACTATTAAAATAAAGAGGGCTAGGCAAGGTGCTGGCCACCTACCCCTCCAGATGCTGTACTGTAATTTATAGGTGCTCACACCTTGACCCGACAATCTGTTAAAAGTCTATACAGGGGGATCTTTAAGATTACAACAGGTTTTACCGTATCTGGCGGGTCATCGTCGTTATGCAGGTGTTAAGATCTTAACACCTGCATAATCGCCAGGTAAAACCTGTTGTAATCTTATATATGTATACTGGCAAAAAGTACCCATAGGGGGATCTTTGCTTTGTCGGGAGTGTGTATACGTGTGTTTAAATAGTGCGTGTGTGTGTGTGTCTCTGTGTCCGAGGAGTTGCAAGCCAACCCTACATAAAATTAGCATCTGGCGCAGTGTGTAAACATTGCCACTCAGGAGACAAAGTTGGTCAGGCATGGTCCTGGCAACCCAC
>JAZEWT010000043.1:33058-49724 GCA_036362905.1 Mordacia mordax | reverse complement strand
TGTCCAGCTCCATGAAGTCAGCTGAAAGTGACAAATACCAAGACCATGATTGCTTCGAAAAGCTTTTGAGTAGCAAGAATCATCACTCGCACACCCCTCCATGATCACATATCCCCAGTACTGGTGTCTCTCCACTGGTTACCTGTTAAATACAGGATTTAATTCAAAATCCTCATTCTCACCTACAAGGCTCTCACTGGCACTGCTCCGACATACATCCGTGACCTACTTCAAGCACCCTCTTTAACACGATAACGTCGATCCTCCAATACGGGCTTGCTGCATGTGCCCAGATCGCACCTCCATTCGATGGGTGACAGAGCCTTCTCCCACGCTCCTCCCAGACTCTGGAACGCCCTTCCATTGGAGATTCGGTCAGCTGAGTCCCTGGGCATCTTCAAATCTCGTCTCAAGACTCACTTGTTCAGTAAGGTTTTCAGGCCCTCTGGCTACGAATATTTATGCGGCTCAATGTTGTCGTGCCGGGATGATGGCTTTCTGCCGACCTGCGCCTGCCCAGGAAAATTTATTCCTTGTTTGTTTGTTGTAGAATTATTTTTTACGCTTACTTTATGTCCTATAATCGATGGACTGGCGTCACATCGTCGGGTGTATTCCTGCCTTACGCCCTGTGTTTCCGGGATAGGCTCCGGCTCACCATGACCCTATATAGGATTAAGCGGTTTCAGATAATGAGATGAGAGATGAGATGAGATTTATTTCTACTCTTTGAATTCAGTTGAACGGTCCTGATGTTGTTGCTGACATGCTGTTTTTTCCACAGCTCGGATTTGTAAAAAAAAAACCCACAAAAAGAACGTTATTGTTGCTGATTATCCATTCTCATATCTTTGTTGTTGACATGCTGTTCTCTTCACAGATCTGTACAGCGCTTTGTGACCCTCGGGTGAAGAGCGCTCTATAAATGCATTCATTATAAAAAAAAAATTCCAGAAGTAAATGGAACCAAAGTTGAAAAGCATGCAAATTAGCATAGAGACAAGCGTCACATTAAGTACAATGTGTGAATAAGGGAACACACGCAGGTTACAAACATGGCATGTTAAGAAAAAGTGGGCTTGGGCAAGACATGAGCACAGACTTGTCAACAGCCGTGCATTGGGACTAGGGTTAGAGCTGCAACTAAATCGTCTTTTTCTTACCATCAAATCCATTCGACTCTTGGTGCAGGCTTTGGCTATATCGCAGCTCATCTACTGCCTGTTAATGCTCTCCATCCACCTCAATTTATTCAAAAAATTGCTACTTACCTCGTGTTTTGTCTCACGTTTACCATTTGAATCTTCTACTTTGCTCTCTACAATGGCTGCATGCGTCAAATCTTTGTTCTTACCCATTGCTGTCCTCACCTATCTGCTCCAGTTTATCTCTGCTCCACTATCTCCCCCTACACCCACGCTCATCCGCTTCTCTCGCCAACTCAGGACCATGGAGTCAATGCGCTAATTTCATAAACTACTCAACACTTACGGATCTGATGATTGCTTCAAAAAGCTTCCTCTCTCTCTCCTCGCGAGGAGAGAGAGAGGAAGCGATCGACGCGGCTGTCCCGAGAGAGCAGCTTTTCGAAACAAACATCATGCATCGAGCCGTGAAAACCTACATCATTACACTTACGTATCTGTCAACAACACTTTAACCCTGTTGGGCAACCAGTAGAAATTATTTTGTATCTATACATTTAGTGTCGATTTATTAGAAATGTTCATGTGTGTGATGATGTAAGTTGCCCTTAATGAGGGTGTTTGCTAAGTAATAATTCATAAATGAGTAAAGTAAGGAATTCACCCATGAGAAAACATGGCCACGTGCATTATAAGACTGAGGGTTGCCATTGACTTGGGGAAGCCTTCATCTGGCCGTTGATAGAGAACGACTGATGAATACAAACGTGAGTTAAATTCGGCTGGATACATGCACAGCCTGTATATTGGTCCATTCCTGGGCAAGGGCCTCTCCACACCAGGTGGGTCATGAGGTTCTTTTACGCATACTCTACAATGTTGGTTGGTCAGTGCAATTCGAACCTGGGGAGCATATATATTGGCACAATGTACAGCAAAACAAGGTATTTTGCTGCACTGTAGACAATGTAGTCCGTAGCAACCTATAACACCTGTTCCATAGATGTCAATCACACATTGTAGGATGTAACTTCCTTCCCAGATGTGATGGGATTGGGTGCAGTTCAGGTGACTTCATTACACACATTCATCTGAACCAGCCATAAAATCTGACATTCAGACATCCTGCATTGTTAGTCTGACTTTGTGATTCTTAACCTGAAAAATGTTACACCCGTGAATGCAAACATATGCAGTCAGAATTGCTCTTTAACTCATTGGTGAGCAGAAATAATAATAATGTGCATGTTGCAAGCTTGTACATGCAGCAATTCATTTGCTTGTCGGGTGAAAGAGGGTCCTTAAAAATACAGATTTGGTCAGATCCTTGTGACCTAAACCAATAATAACTTATGAATCATGCACCGTTACTTGTCTGTGGAGTTACAAACTAAGGAGATGTAGGCAAGCACCATTTATAAACTAAAAAAGACAAGCAAAATGCCCTTTAAGAAACTGTACATAGACCTTTTAAGGTCTAAATGTGTTTGGCTTTATAATTTTTTGCTACTCTTAAATTTGTATTATTGGTATTATACTTGATTTCCCAGGAAATCTTCACTCAAGACTATTTTTCAAAAGAATCTTGCCAGGTTTTATCAGTGGGAGGGCAACGTTGCTGTGGTATCCTAATAGCAGAATTTTCAGTAAATTTTTCAGCACTAGGATATTCTGGCATTCTGGTTATACTGTGTGCAGTGTAAGTTATGGGAAGAAACCACAAAATGTAGAGAAAAATCAGAAAATGGAGAGGAAACCCATGCAGAAGAGGGAGAGAACTTCAAATGCCACACAGAAGTCCACCCAAATTGGAATTCGACACCAGCACTTCTTACCGTGGCGCACAAGTGTTACCACCCGGCCACCCCGCCAACCGAAGTAACTTCACCTTCTTGTTAAGCCACTTTACCATTTTGCACATGAGGAAATGCTGAGAATGAAAATGTTGTTTCTGCTTTGGCAAACACTTTTATGGCATCAAAGTCCAGCAACGGCCAAACTTCTGCTGTAAAACCTGTACAATCTCGCAGTTCATATATATAGTAAACTGCGCACCACTAAAAGCCTTGTGCTGAATTCTAAAGCATCATCTATGATATTACCATGCAGTAGTGGAGCGTGCCTCGAAGCAAGCAGTGGAGAGGCAAGGGTTCGAGGTGAAACTTCCTGTGTGCATGACAGTACCATACCCTGGCTTTCAAGAGAAGGTGGTAGAAGAAAATGTGAAGCAGCCTATCTATTACGCCTGCATGGGACAATGTTATCCATTCACATGCCTGGGTATTACTCCAGTGTATTCCTGTATGTAAAAACAGCCATTAATAAGCTTAATATATAAATGATGGCAGAGTTTGGGCACTTGTTTGTGCTGGCTCACCACCTGGACACTGTGTTTCTGTTTATATATGGTTCCTAGCACCTTAGTTGTTCATTCTCTTTGTGAGCGAGCAAAAACTGCACTCATCATGAGCCTATATCATTACAGCAAATATTATTAGCTATTGCTTAGGACTGTATGAAAACACTTCTTTGGTTAAAGCCTTTTTAGGTCTGTTGTGTTGCATTAACTTCCTGCCGGCAATGACATGCTGATGACATTCCCCACTGCAGCAGTATTTTTTGGGAGGTGGCCCAGCTGCATCATGTGTACTGCTCGTTGTAGAGAATCGTGGTTCTGAACTGCCAGGACACCCTGAGTGATTCTGCAGGCATATTAGCTATGGAACACGCACGGTGTACTTGACTCGACGTCAATGATCTCCTGAGGTCATAACTTAAGGCAGCCAGTGTCCCCACATCATGGCCATTTTTTTATACAAAATTTGCACTACACATAGCAGCATTGTCCCCTACGGTGAAACGACTTCAGACTATATGTGTGAAACACGGTGACATCATTTGCACAGACCACATTAAGCTACAGGAATGTCATGAATACGAAACGATTTAGATTATGTATGCATGGTTGACAACTCAGGTATTAATATTCTGGCTTTATAACAATTTTCCCCATCTCTCAATCAATCTTTTTTCACCTGAGGAAATGTTTCACCCTTTCAGATTGTCAATTACTCAGAAAAACAAAAATAAATGGCCAGCAGCAGGATTCAAACATTAACTCACAATTGCTGATAGCCAGCTTTAAGCACAAACAGCTGCCCAGATTCAAACCAAGGATATAAGTGGTGCTAGCTCAGTACTCTGAAGATATGCTTGTATAACCAGGAAAGACTCCGTGCACATCAGGAATCATTTTCAAGAGAGTCCTGCCAAGTTTTCAAATAGGAGGCAATGTTGCTATGTGTAATCTCTCATCTCTCTCATCTCATTGTCTGAAACCGCTTAGTTCTATACAGGGTCACGGTGAAGCCGGAGCCTATCCCGGCAGACACAGGGCACAAAGCAAGGATATACCGACGATGAGACGCCAGTCCATCGCCGGGCACTGCGGGGCAATTTAGCCTGCGAGCCAATCAACCTATGTAGCAGCATGCTTTCTGGACTGTGGGAGGAAACCGGAGTGCCCGGTGAAAACCCACACGGACACGGGGAAAGCATGCAAACTCCACACAGAAAGGCACCCGAGCCGAGAGATTCGAACCCGGGACCTTCTTGCTGTGAGGCGACAGCGCTAACCACTGGGCCACCGCGCCGCCCGCTATGTGTAATACCAAATCGGTAATTTGTCGGTAATTTTGAAGAATGTTTGGCCAAGACCAGTTACATTGTATTTTGTTTTTAGTAATGGCGGAGAAATCCCGGAGATAATGCATGCAGAGCAGGGGGACAATATGCAAACATCACAAAACGCAAGTGTCCAAGTCATGAACCAATATGCATCATGCTGTGATTGGAGTGTTACTATAGCAACACTCTGCAGACCTAATAATTTAAAAACGCCTATTCGAAAGTACACCTAATCCTCCTTATTGACAGAGGGCAGGTGACAAGAGTGACATCAGATACATATAAAGTGGATATTGGCACAATCTCTCCAATGTTCCGAATACACCCCAGAAATTAAGATAAATTTAACCACGAATGTTATAAAACGTATTAACAACTCTTAATCGACAGCCATAGCAGAGGTTTACTGTAACTCAAAGAAAATATAGTTATACGTCATTTCGAATTATAATCAACAAAACATGACACAATATAAATCACTATAAAATGAACATAACTTACAGATGCTCTAAATATACAGTGAGGGAATACGATACAATACTGTACCAAGGCATGCAGTCTTTACCTGGACAAAGATCTGGACAAAGTCCCATGACTGAGCTACTCCGGCAGACGAGGCTGCGGTGGCTGGGTCATGCAGCCCGCATGCCCAGCCACCGCATGTCTAAGCAGTTACTGTTTGGCCGGATAGAGGGGGGGCTAAACGGGCACGGCACGGGCTAGATAAGAGATGGAGCGATGTGGCACAGGAGGACCTGGAGATGAGTGAACTCGCTGAAGGCTGGTACCAGCGGTGTCAAGATCGACCTCCTCTGTGGAGGAGGATCGTGAAGGGCGCTATGTGAAGGACACAACAACAACGGAGGGTGGAGGTGCGACGCTCACAACAACAAGCGGAGCGTCGAGCGGCTAAAACACAGCAAGTTGGCACAGTAGGAAGCACAGGTGGTGCATCAGCCAGCCACCATCTCGGTCAGGTAACCCGTAACACCTGGGTCTGTCCCGTGACCTCCTGTCAGCAAACCTTCGACACTTCACGTCGCTTCAAGGTGCATATGGCCTGGCATAGGCGCCGTGGTGACGTCACCGCCACTAAATGGCGACGACATCACCACGGTTGTTGCTGTTGTCTTCACCTGTCAGCTCTCTCTTATCTGTGCTCCAATATCTCCCGCTACGCTCCCTCACATCCGCCTGCAAACTTACGGTCGATCGGTCACACCGCACTTCCGCTCTCCGGGTTCATGTCGCCCGTTGGAGGCATCCTCAGGCGTACGGAGAGCGAGTATGTCGCGAAGGAGAGAGGAGGAGCGTTCGACATGGCTAGGCCAAAAGAACAGCTTTGGGAAGCAATCATCACGCATCTGAGCAAGCAGGACGGCATGCGGGAGAGAAGCGATAGTTGGCACACGCGGGGACTTGAGCCGAGCCTCCGAGGTGGCTCGAGAAGCTTCAAGAAGCTTCAAGAAGGACTTCTTGAGAAGGACTCAAGAAAGATAAGGAAGACTAGGTATATACATATTAACAATGTATGCATGAGAGGACACACATTAAACATATTCCTTATCTCAAGAGGGGAGAGGAATTAACATCTCACCTTGGCCAGCCATGGTTACTTAGAGGTTGTAGTCGATACCTTTCGGATCCACATATACTTTTCTCTTGCCACAAAAGTAGAAATCCACCTGACATTTCAAAACAACACAAAACCACAAGAGCCATAAGAGATTAAGCACACTGACATTTACATACTGCACTGGGTGTTCATTTAAAGGTTGAATCAACCTAGGAACGATTGAGAACAGGTTCAAATAAATCATCATTATCAATACCCACTTAATACCGTACATGGTGGCGGGAGGCCAGAGCCTATCCTGGCAGACAGAGGGCGCAAGGCGGGGCTCTACCGAAGATGTGACACCAGTACATCGCTGGGGGCAATTTACTCAGCAGGCCAATTAACCTTGGCAGCAGCGTGTCTTTGAACGGTGGAAGGAAACCGGAATACCCGGCGAAAACCTATGCGAACACGGTAAGACCACGCAAAGATCACACAAATATAAACTGTTACTAATGTTGGCTGCGGCGAGGAATCCAACCAAAGTCGCCAAATCGTAGCACAATGTGTTAACACTATGCCACTGTGTTTGACCAAACACGTGCAAGCTCACACCAAAATCATAATTTTAGGTAGCGGGGTGGTGCGGTGGTAACAACTGTGCCTCGGCACAATAACGGATTCTGTTTGCCTCCTGACTTGAGTACCTTTCCAAATGAAGTTTGTATGCTACCCCCTATTCTGCATGGACAATCCTCTGGGTCCTTCAGTTTCCTCCCACCGCTAATCACAAATTTTGAACCTGAAATTAGCAAAGTATCCCAATGTTAAAAAAAACGGCCTCCAAAATACCCCAATGGGATTACACAAAGCAACACAAACCGTGCTGTGAAAACTCAGTATGACACTCTTGAAATATACCTGTTATTCTGAATAAACAAGTGTAAATAACATCGATTATTTTTTTACCAAGCAGAGGATGCCTAATACAATCAAGAGTAAACTGTCATGCTCCCTTCGATTTCTTATTGACGAATTGCTTATCCCTTCTTCCGACTCACACAAATTCTCAATCACAGTCAAACAAGTGCAAATCTACGTATCGTTATTATGCTTGGGCGGCGCGGTGGCCCAGTGGTTAGCGCTGACGTCTCACAGCAAGAAGTTCCCGGGTTCGAGTCTCTCGGCTCGGGTGCCTTTCTGTGTGGAGTTTGCATGCTCTCCCCGTGTCCGCGTGGGTTTTCGCCGGGTACTCCGGTTTCCTCCCACAGTCCAAAAGCATGCTCCTGGATAGGTTGATTGGCTCGCAGATTAAAATTGTCCCGCAATGCCTGGCGATGGACCGGCGTCCCGTCGTCGGGTGTATTCCTGCCTTACGCCCTGTGTTTCCGGGATAGGCTCCGGCTCACCGTGACCCTATATAGGATTAAGCGGTTTCAGATAATGAGATGAGATGAGTTATTATGCTTGTTTACTCAGATAAGAATCAGGATGATTGTACCAAGTTTTCACAGGAATGTGGATACATTGCTGTGCGTAATAATAATTGAGAAACCTACAATTAATTATTCAACATTAGGATATTTGGCCAGCACCAGTTACTCTGTACGCTGTGTTGTTTTTTTTTTGTATGGGAGCAAACCAGAGAACCTGGAGGAAAACCATGCATAACAGGGGGTGAACATATAAATACTAGACAAAACGGCACCCAAGTGAGGAGTTGAATGCAGGCCCTTCCTTATTGCTGAAGCATGATTGTTACCACTGCGCCACTCTATTGCATTAATAATATAATGTTGTTGACATGTAAACATACGCATATCGGACATATCTCAAGCATCCACTTTTTATCTGCACTCCAATACACAACGCTTTGGCTTACTGCCGCCATCTCTATGTGAATTTCCCCCTTGCTCACTCTGCTAGTGCTTCTCAAGTTACCCAATACCAGTCTCCAATATCACAGGGGGCATAACAAGTCTATTCTCTTTACTATGGGCTCTTTGGAGATGGCCAGCTGGCAGTGGCTACACGTGTGCCTCACACTACGGCCATTCGCGGGTTCAATTCACGACTCGAGCACCTTTCTGTGGTGATATTGCACGCACTTCTCCGCCTGTTCTGCCATAGTCTCCTCTGGGGTCACGTTTCCTCCCACACAATTTAAGTGGGATTGGTCATACATCCCAGATGATGAAAAAAAACATTGCCTGCAAATTACTAAATTGGGACAAAACAAAGCAATACCACGTCCCCTCTCCCCCAATACCTGGTAGAACCCTATTGGGAAAAAAAAAGATTATTGAGACTTGGGGAGATTTTGCTAGTTTAACAAGGGTAATCATAATAAAGATAAAATCGTACCGGGACTGTGGAACTGGCTCTTACACGGTGCAATGCACAACAGGACAGTGTGTAGAGTTAAAGACCATCTTGCCACTAGTCATGGGATACCCTACATTCGTACCTTTGTCACAAACAATTTTAGATTTGTCAAACAATGTGCCTAGCTGTTGAATATGATATTGTTTAGGGAGCAGGGTGTGGTGCGGTAGGGTATTTGTGTCGGTATAAAGTGTGGAATGTTGTGTGGGGTACAGTTTTTTTTATATATACGGGTTGTTGCTTCAGAGAGGCTGCTCTGTAAATCTCAACAAGTGCTGCAGGATGTTTTTAACAGACCAACGAATCGCACACCCACACACATGAAGTTGTAGACTATATATCTCACTGTGTGCTGGCAAGTGCTCTGATTTGGAATTACCTTTGTATTTGACACTCCATAAAACAACGTGTAATCAATACAGTATTGTGTCCTATAGTGTAAAGCCTCGGCCATTAATGTTGACCCCCAATAAATCTGACAGGTGCTGTAGTGTTACTGTTTCTCAGAGCCTTCAGCATCAACATCGATTTCTCTCAATCCTGGGGTATCATATGCTGGCTCTATGCACTATGATCCTCGATTATTGCTACGATCCCCAGTGAGCAAGACTGCACATGAGTAACACTTCTGCCTTACAGTAAGAAGGCCTTGGGCTAAATTCTCGACCAAAGTGCGTTTGTGGCTCCTGTTCTGTACGGGTTTCCTCCAGGTTCTCCAGTTTCCTTTATTGGTCGATTGATGACAAGAATTTTGGAATAAAACTATGAGATGGCCTAATCCAAAAACAAGTATGGATCATTGTCCTCGCTATGAATACCTATATTTTAGTTTTATTCAACTTGTTAAAACCAATCATCGCAATGGTACAAAATACCTGCAAATTACTTATTCGGATTACAAACACATAGCCACATCCATAGCCCGCAACTGTGAGTAGTTTGCAGGACCCTCCTAAAATAGTCTTTAGACTCGGGCTGTGTTCAAGATTAAACAAGCATAAATAAAATACATATTGCTGTGGCCGCCAATGAATGATAAGTGGCAGTGTGCGATTTTCACTAACAGCTGCACACGCTGTGCGGACCCGAACTGGATCCGTGCCAGAGCCATACATAACAAAATGTACCCAAGCCACATGCCCATGGACTGCAGAACTCATTCCAGCCCATTCCTTCATACCCCAGGCGTCTCTATGCTGCCATCATCCACCGCACCCCCTGTGGCCTAGTCAACAAGGCGGGGAGGTTGTACCATGGCTGGGCAGGTAATCTAGGCGAGTTCAGGGAGCGTGGGGCAGGAAGTGGATGAAAATGTACTTTTGTAAGTTCAATCCACGTTGTCAGATAGTTGAAAATAGAAATATATTGTGCGTTTGTTTCACTAACCTGCCTCCATGCTGATTTATAAACGTGATCTAGTAACTGAATTGATGTTTGGTGACACACAAACAATCCTCTGGGTCTCAGAAATTCGTTAAAACCCTAAGAATAAAGAATCTTGTAGTTTCCTTAGGCCGACTCTTTAAACCTCAAAAACTAACGTACATTAGATAAATCCAAAGAGAAGACGCAGCTGAACAACATAAACAATTTTTACACCCTTACGCGGGGAGATTTATACTGCTTGTAAGAGAAACAAATTGAAATGCACACGTAAGCAAAATGATCAAATGGATATCAACAATGGGCTGTGCACTGACATTGGAGAGCAAGGCAAGACAGACAGACGTCTACCTCACTAGACTGGATAGAATTGACTGCACAAGAATCGCGATCATTGATAGTCCAGCATTGATTCATTGAAGCCACTCACTGCCTCCTTATCGCCCCTTCCATCGCTACTACCGTCATTACTCAACTTTTCGACAACTCCGGTCGACTAGAATGACCGTTTCGTCTTACCAGCTCTGTGCAACGCTTTGTGACCCTCGGGTGAAAAGCGCTCTGTAAATGCAATTATTATTATTATCCACAGTGATCACTCTTCACAGTCCAGTTCACAAGACTCAGCCTCTCGCCCAGCCAACTCATGAACGCTATAGGTCAACCACACATCTCTATTCACTTTCCACGCACGGCATTCACTTATGAATCCCATCTCTTAGAGCGATGCATTTAGTCTCTCCGTACTTTGGATGCTGTCATTAATCCGCGTGTTTCTGATCCAAAAGTTCCTGCTCTTGTCTTAATATAATTCCCATCTCTTACAGCGATGCATTAGTCTCTCCGTACTTTGGATGCTGTCATTAATCCGCGTGTTTCTGATCCAAAAGTTCCTGCTCTTGTCTTAATATAATTCCCATCTCTTAGAGCGATGCATTAGTCTCTCCATACTTTGGATGCTGTCACTAACCCGCGTGTTTCTGATCCATAAGTTCCTGCTCTTGTCTTAATATAATTCCGCAGCTGCATCTGCCCGTGTTCTATGCGCCACCCGTCAGTGTTAGCTTTCGTTACTGACCACTGAAACGTCAGTGGGGAGTTACACACGAATGTATAACATGTCCGTGACTTCATACACTAAGGCGCCCGCGCGAATTAGCCATGACTATACTCCCACAATGGGACATTTCATCATCATCAACGCACATGATGAGTCCTATGTACTCAATACGAGCCATTTGCATATTATGATTATAAATCTGAGTGCATTATTGTCAACGTTCTCTTGCTGACACGGACAAATCCATTATACAGTACAGTACTACATCTCTCTACAGTGCTATACCTACATCTATACTATTACAGCATTGATATTAGATTACGACTGTACTGCGCATAAGATGATATAACAGATAATTGCCATTATTATGAGAGGCGTGCATATGTAATACAAGACAAGCATTTCGATGGCAAATATGGGTGTAGAGATAGAGATGTTGCTAGTTATAACGCAGCAGTGGAGACTACAATAGAAATGAAGACGCTCGTGGTAGATATAATGAAACCGTGGATAGCCACCATCGAAAGTGCGGCGCTTTGTGACCCTCGGGTGAAAAGCGCTGTGGAAATGCAATCATTATTACAGCCGACAATTGTGGTCGAGCAGTCGAGATAATGGATTCTGGTTATACTCGCGTAGCAGACGGTTATAGTCGAGCAATATACAATAGGTATAAGGACGGATAAGTAACGACCATCATCAAGCATTGCGAACACGAGTGCTGGACATCAGTGACAAGAGGCAAGCGAGACGACAGGGGTACGCGTGAACATGGCAATGGGCACGAGGATTCAACCGTAGACGAACGCGAGGCACGATCCGGCGGCGCAGGCAGACGCAGCTGTGACGCAAAACGCATCCATCCAGCAGTGGAGAGGCGAGCTGGAGCCCCCATCATCTCACCTGCAGCAGCAGCAGGAGCCCCGCGCCGCCTCGAACCCTCGGCCGCTCGGCGCGCGTCGACGCCTCCTCGCAGCGCCGCTCTCACCAAGCACGTAGTGGTTACAAACAGTGGTTGATTATGGTCGTTATTATTGTTTGTTATTGTTGTTGTTATTATTATTCTCTCACTATCGCGAACCTTCTGTTGTTCGGACGCAGCGAGCGCCTGCGGGCGGGGGGGAAGGCCGGGTCACCGCGCTCAGCCGCGAGACTCCTCCGCGAGCCGCCTCACCGCCCGCCTACCCCCCGCGCGGCGCGCAATCCCTCCGCGGACGCGCCCCTCACCTCCCCCCCACCCCCGCCCCCCCGTCCCGCGAAGTAGTGCGCGGACCCCCTTCTCTCTCTCCGACCTGCGCCCTCGCTCCAGGGTCCAGCGACATTGTTCCGCTCAACCAACACCGACGCCCTGCTGAGACTGTGGCGGTAATTCCACGACAATCAATGCCCACGTCCCTACGATGAGTACCCGTTTTATCGACCCCACAAGAGTTGAAAAAGCTAAGGCAACGTCCCAACCATGATTTGACCTCGCAGCCTTCACTGGACTATGGCAGGGATCTCCTGAAATAATCACAAGGCGAGGCTTTCATAGATAATTGCGCGTATTTATAATAAGCAACACTGCCGACTAGCGACCACAAGAGGGTAGAACCCACTAAGAGGAGGCTTCCTGACTGACAACCTCATCTCATCTCATTATCTGAAACCGCTTAATCCTATATAGGGTCACGGTGAGCCGGAGCCTATCCCGGAAACACAGGGCGTAAGGCAGGAATACACCCGACGACGGGACGCCGGTCCATCGCCGGGCATTGCGGGACAATTTTAGTCTGCGAGCCAATCAACCTATCCAGGAGCATGCTTTTGGACTGTGGGAGGAAACCGGAGTACCCGGCGAAAACCCACGCGGACACGGGGAGAGCATGCAAACTCCACACAGAAAGGCACCCGAGCCGAGAGACTCGAACCCGGGACCTTCTTGCTGTGAGGCGTCAGCGCTAACCACTGGGCCACCGCGCCGCCCACTGACAACCAATTAACACTAATTAACATAGGAGCCACAGGATCTGAGCTACAGGACGATCCGCCTGCACTGCTGGATGAATAGTCGTATCAATAATCTCATCTCATCTCATGGTCAGAAACCGCTTAGTCCTGTACAAGGTCGCGGTGAGCCGGAGCCTATCCCGGCAGACACAGGGCGTATGACATATATGACACGTGGGCGTATACCCACGATGGGACGCCAGTCCATCAGCGGGCACTGCGAGCAATTTAGTCTGCGAGCCAATTAACCTATGCAGCGGCGTGTTTTTTGGACTGTGGGAGGAAACCCGAGTGCCCGGCGAAAACCCACGCGGACAGTTTGAAGGACAATGCATAGGTTATCAAAGCTACCTGTTCGCATACTTTGCCACTAGTATGTGTGGCTTTTGCAAACTGGACACATTGTAAAATGTGTCTATTTTGGTGTTTGGGATCTTGACACCTGCATAATCGCCAGATACGGTAAAACCTATATAAGATTACAACAGGTTTTACTGTATCTGGCCGACCTTCACCTGGCAGTGGCTTCCTTTTGAGCCTATTTGCCGGTGTCAGTCGCTGCCAAAAGGCAGTCAGCTCAGGACAATGCAGTATCAATGCTTTATAGCTTAGGTGGGGCTGTTAACGCTATGGGTACTTTTTTGCCAGTATATATAAGATTACAACAGGTTTTACCATATCTGGCGAGTATGCAGGTATTAAGATCTTAACACCTATACATATATAAGATTACAACAGGTTTTACCGTATCTGGCGATTATGCAGGTGTAAGATCTTAACACCTGCAGGTGTAAGATCTTAACACCTGCAGGTGTAAGATCTTAACACCTGCATAATCGCCAGATACGGTTAAACCTGTTGTAATCTCATTATCTGAAACCGCTTAATCCTATATAGGGTCACGGTGAAGCCGGAGCCTATCCCGGAAACATAGGGCGTAAGGCAGGAATACACCCGACGACGGGACGCCGGTCCATCGCCGGGCATTGCGGGACAATTTTAGTCTGCGAGCCAATCAACCTATCCAGGAGCATGCTTTTGGACTGTGGGAGGAAACCGGAGTACCCGGCGAAAACCCACGCGGACACGGGGAGAGCATGCAAACTCCACACAGAAAGGCACCGGAGTATACTGGCAAAAAAAGTACCCATAACGGTAAAACCTGTTGTAATCTTATATGGGCAAGGAGATATTTAAACTGCGAGCGGGGATACAAACTGGGCTAGTGAGACGAGAGGGCTTCTGCGGCCTATGGGCTGCGCCCATGTAATAATAATCATTGTACTTCCAGAGCGATTTTCACTCGGGGGTCACAAAGCGCTGCACAGAGCTGCGGAGAGAACGCCCACGTCAACAACGACAAGACAAGAACGGCAAATCAGCAACAACGTTTATTTGGAGGTTTTTTTTTATACATATCTGAGCTGTGGAGACAACGGCTCGCCAACAACACCAGGACAGCCCAACCGAAAGATGAAAAGCAGCAACAAACTATAGAAGGACAAAAAAATAAACGATTAAAAATAAAAAATGATTCTGCTATAAACATGGATGGAATAAATGTTTCTGAGCAGGCGCAGTTCGGAGGATTGCCATCATCCCGGTACAACAACACTGAGCCACATCAATCAACCTAGAGAAGCTGCGCATCGCTGAACAGCAGGAGGAATGGATATGAATGGCAAATCAACAACAATAATATTATTTTAGTTTTTTTGTTACAAATCTAAGCTGTGGAGAGAACAGCATGCAAGCAACATCAACATGTATAAACGTAGATTCCCACGTGTGTGGCTGTGTGGGTGGATATGTGGCATCGCTAAGATCCGCCTGTCATTCTTCCAAGGCACTGGTGGGCATCCACCAAGGACCCCATTCAAACCCACGGTGGCCTGGTCTCGGCTAGCTGATGACAGCTGTTGAAGAGAATGTCATCATCATTTGCAGCTGGGGATGACATCGTCTCCCACTCCTCCCAATACCGAGGGGAAATGGGTGAGGTTTAGGGCTGTGGCTCACACATGGAATGGCTGCACTGGGTACATGGACCAGACCTCCCCAGAAACCCTGGCTGATGGAGCTGTTCAAGCTAGCTGAAATAAAATAGCAGGCCCACTTCCATCGCCTGCAACATCCTACACCCGAAAACGAGGAGGTTTACTGCAGCCTTCGTTCGGAGGCTCGGAGAGCTGTGCGGCGTTGCAAGGATGAGCGGTGGTCGCGGGCTGCTGCGGAGATGGAGTCTGCCTCGGTAGCTTATGATTAAAAATCACTCTTTAATTCCATCAAAGATTGACTTGCAACGCTGCATCGGTTACCCTTCTTAAAGGGGAAAATGGTGATCCGATCTCTGGCCCCTAGGAACGAGTTTGCAGATTTGCCGAGCATTTCTGGAAGGTCTTAGGGGAGGGGAACCCCCCCCCCCCCCGGGTCAAATAACACCATGGTACAACATGGGGGTGACCCTGCTGGGGCTGTAGTACTGATTGTAATAACTACAGGGTATCTCTCTACTCAGTGTGCCGGGAAAGGTCCTGGCAAGGATCTTTCAACAACGCCTTGCCAGGCATGCTAAGGAGAGACTTGCGGAACCCCAATGTGTTTTCAGGCCGGGGCGGTCTTGCACAGACGCCATATTCTCTGTTCGGTTGCTACAGCAGAGATGTATGGAATTCAAACAAAATTTGCATATCTGCTGTATTGACCTGGTCAAGGCCTATGATACCATCAGGAGGCCAGGGCTTTCGATTGCTCTTCGTACTTTCGGTATCCCTGACACCCTGCTCACCATCATTAAGGACCTTCATAAAGGTGGGCAAGCCCGGGAAAAACTATGTGGTCGGGAGTCAGAGCCATTCCCTGTTTACCTTTGCGTGCGATAGGGATGCCCTCTGGCTGCTACAGTATTCAACATCTTTTTCGACCATGTACTTCAAGAGGCTTTCCATGCATGTTCCAGTGGAATTTCCGTCTCGTACAGGTACAATGGGAGGCTGATCGATGCCCGGGTGTGGCCAAGGGACGGCTCCCTATTGGCCAACCATGTTATCTATGCCGACGATTTGGTGGTTGCCGCTCATTCTGAGGAGGAGTTGGGGGCTCTGCTGTTGAACCTGGAGAACGCCACAACGATGTGGGGTCTTATCATGAGTCCCACCAAAACAAAGCACATGCCTGGGTATTTAGTGCCACCGAATACTCCACCTCCTGAGCTGTCCATGATTGATGGGGCAGTTGTGGAGACAGTGGAGACATTTACATACCTAGGCAGTGTGCTTACGGCGCGTTCTGGCTTGACAGAGGAAGTCTCGCTCCGAATCAGTCGGGCACCATTATCGTTTCATAGGCTATGTAATGCTGTGTGGAAGTTGCCTGGCCTGTCGCTCCACCCGAAGCTTCGGGTCTTTTGAGCTACTGTCATACCCATTCTTCTCTATGCTTACGAAACATGGACCCCCC
>JAZEWT010000042.1:43692-57157 GCA_036362905.1 Mordacia mordax | reverse complement strand
GTCACCTCCGTGCTGTATGTGACAGTGTCACCTCCATGCTGTGTGTGACAGTGAGTGACAGTGTCACCTCCGTGCTGTGTGTGACAGTGAGTGACAGTGTCACCTCTGTGCTGTGTGTAACAGTGTCACCTCCATGCTGTGTGTGACAGTGAGTGACAGTGTCACCTCCATGCTGTGTGTGACAGTGAGTGACAGTGTCACCTCCGTGCTGTATGTGACAGTGTCACCTCCATGCTGTGTGTAACAGCGAGTGACAGTGTCACCTCCGTGCTGTATGTGACAGTGTCACCTCCATGCTGTGTGTGACAGTGAGTGACAGTGTCACCTCCGTGCTGTGTGTAACAGCGAGTGACAGTGTCACCTCCATGCTGTGTGTAACAGTGAGTAACAGTGTCACCTCCGTGCTGTATGTGACAGTGTCACCTCCATGCTGTGTGTGACAGTGAGTGACAGTGTCACCTCCATGCTGTGTGTGACAGTGAGTGACAGTGTCACCTCCATGCTGTGTGTGACAGTGAGTGACAGTGTCACCTCCGTGCTGTGTGTGACAGTGTGTGCCACCTCCGATCTGCTGCTGCAGTCGCTGGGCTTGGCCGATGAGGAACTTGACGGGAATCTGATCGAGGAGGGCCGATGAGTATGGTTTGGGCCTCCGAACCTGTGTGGCTGCACGCACATCACCACGAACATCGTGACCCTGTGTGTGCACGCACGCGTAACAGAGACGCCACATGCGCGTGTGCACCGTGTGCGAATGTGTACCGGATTGCGGAGATGATCTGCCCTCTGACCATCTGCGTGTCATCTCGAAGATGCGCTGCCATTCTTCCACGGCGGTGGTGGGAATCCACTTAGGACCCCATTGAAACCTACCGCGGCCTGGTCGAAGTAGGCCAGGGCTGTCGGTTGTTCTGTTTGCTTCGGGGTCCCTGACTCTCTATGTTAAGGACCTTCCTGAGGGTGACCAAGCCCAGGTAAAGCTATGTAGTCAGGAGTCAGAGCCAGTCCATGTTCACCTGGGAGTGAGACAGGGATGCCTTCTGACGCCTACATCATTTAACATCTTTTTCGACCACATAGTTTGAGAGGCTTTGCATAGATGAACCAGTGAAATTTACATCTGGTAAAGGTACAATGGGAGGCTGGTGGATGCCCGGATGCAAATAAGGGATGGCTCCCTATTGGCCAACCATGTTATCTGTCAACAATTTGGTGATTTCGGATCACTCTGAGGAGGAGTTGGGGGCTCTGGTGTTCAGCCTAGAGCATGCCACAAAGAGGTGGGGGGGGGTCTTACCATTAGTCACACCCAAACCGAGTACCTGCGTGGGTGTTTTGTGCTACCGGACACTGCACCCACTGAGCGCTCTATGAGTGATGGGGCGATTGTGGAGAGAGTGGAGAAGTTTCCATATCTAGGCAGTGTGCTTATGGCTGGTTCCAGTTTGGCAGCGGAGGTCTCACTCCACATCAGTCGGGCGGGAATGTATCTTTTCATGTACCTTTTATCAGCTGCGTAACATTGCATGGAAGCTGCCTGGAATGTTGCTCTACATGAAGCTTCGGGTCATTTCAGATGCAGTTATGCCCTTTCTTCTATATGCTTGTGAAACGTGGACTCCCCTGGCAGAGCATCTGCACCGTTGAGAAACTTTCCAGCTGGCCTGTCGATAATTCATTATGGATTTGCCCAAATTGTATTGTGAGGAGCTCACAAATTATCAAAAGCTCTGGATAGGGTCCCATAGGTGAGCTCCTTTGGCTGGCGAGGCTGCGGTGGCTGGGTCATGTAGTCCGCATACTCAGCCACCGCATGCCCAAGCAGTTGCTGTTTGGCCGAGTAGAGGGGGTGAAACGGGCGCGGCACGGGCTAGAGGAGAGATGGACTGATGTGGCACAGGAGGACCTAGAGCTGAGTGAACTTGCTGAAGACTGGTACCAGCGGTGTCAAGATCGACCTCTGTGGAGGAGGATCATGAAGGACGCTACGGGGCAGTTGGAGGCAGTTGCCCTCCAACAACAACGGAGGGCGGAGGAGAGCCGCTCACAACAACGAGCGGAGCGCCGGGTGGATGAAACACAGCAAGTTTGCAGAGCGGGGAGCACAGGTGGTGCGTAAAAAAAAAAGTTATTGTTGCTGATTTGCTGTTCTTTTGTCGTTGTTCTTGACATGCCATTATCTCCACAGCTCTGTGCAGCGCTTTGTGGCCCTCGGGTGAAAAGCGCTCTAGAAGTGCAATTATTATTATTATCTCAGTCAGGCAACACGTAACATCTGGGTCTGTCCTGTGACCTCTTGTTGGCCAGCCTTCGACACTTTACGTGGTCTCAAAGTGCACCGTGCCTGGCACAGGCGCCATCATGACGTATATCGTGCATGCGTACAGCGTATGTGTGTGTGTGGGTTCCTTGCGTACGTGCGTGTGTGCGTTCATGCGTACTGAACATGCGTGTGGGTACCGATTGCGCGTGTGCGTGCATACCAAGCGCGTGCATACCGAGTGTGCGCGCATGGGTACCGAGCGTGTGCGCACGTGCGTACATAGCGTGCATGTGCATGTGTGCGTGCGTGCTGAACGTGCGCGCCAGCATGCGCGTGCGTACCGAGCACGTGCGCGTGCGTACCGAGCGTGTGCGTACCGAGCGCGTGCACGTGCCTACAGAGTGTTTGTGTGTGCGCGCCGAGCGTGTTTGTGTATACTGAGCGTGCATACGTGCGTACGTACCAAGCGCGCGTGCGTGTGTGAGGAAGGCCTCTTCGTAGGACAGGATGTAGTAGAGGATGAGTAGCTGTGTCGACACACTCGCGTCCTGACAAACACAGACAAAGATCCCCCATGTAGCCTTAACGGACTGTAGGGTCAAGTGCCGTTAGCGGGCACCTGTAAAGGTTGACACAGCATACGAGGGGGTAGGTGACTAGCACCGCGCCCGGCCGCCTTTGTCTCCCTCATGGTGATGTTTACACACCGCACTGAGTACTAACTTGAAGCTGAGTCGACCTGGGGGATAATCTCCACTGATAATGTTAGACGCAACCGCAAATCGAAGTCCGCTAACACTCACTCGCTAACGCACTCACTTGCTCACTCAATCACACACTCACTCACTCGTTATCTTACTTGATAACTCACTCGATCTCACTCACTCACTTGTTTAATCACTCACTCACCAACTTACTCGCTAACTCACTCACTCCCTCGCTCCCTCACTCGCTTGTCGTTCACTCACTCACTCATGCGCGGTCATTCACTCACTCACTCGCTCGTTAATTCGCTCACTCGCTCGCTCACTTACTCAATCAATCTCTCGGTCGCTCGCTCACCTGTTGCTGGAAGGCCGCGAGCAGGCTGTGCTCAGACATGGGCTGGTTGATAAGTTCTGGGTTGGCTTTGGAGGCCGGGGTGAACACAGAGGTAATGAACGCGTCCAGTAGAGGGAGCAGCTGCGAGTGCAGCGGGAGGCGGCTCTCGCACACCTGGGCCAGGATCCAGTCCTGCGCGCGTGCACGCACGATACGAACGCGCGAATACGCACGCGAGATACGCACGCCAGGCATGCACGTGTGAACGGCATACACACGATACGCATGCACGATACATACACGCACGATACATACACGCATGATACACACACATGAACGACATACACACGATACGCACAATACATACACGCACGATACATACACATAAACGACATACACACGATACGCACGTACGACACGCACATACGATACGAACACACAAGATACGCGCGCACACATGCACGATACATGAACACACACACGATACGCATGCACAATACGCATGCATAATACACACACACAATACACATGCACAATACACACACATGAACGCCATACACGCACAATACGCATGCACACCACTACTTCCCACTAAAACACACCAGTCCTAATGTGCATTCATCTTCCACTCACCACTCACCGCTCACTGCCCACCACTCACTTCTTACCGCTCTCCGCTCACGACTCACAAATCACTGCGCAAGCTCCCTCACCTTGATGGGCACCTTGTGCTTGGTGAAGGCCCGGCCGCGTAGCAGCTGGTAGGTACAGTGCACCGGCAGGAAGCCGCTCATCGTCGCACTGAGCGCCGGCGTGACAGGCACTCGCACCGCATGCGCAGTCACCACCTGCCGCACCGGTTAGCAAGCTAGGTGTATAACGGAGGCGGTGTTTGTGTCAATGTGTATGTGGACACAGTCCCCTCCGGGCGGCAGCGCATGGCACCCACGTCTGTCCCGTGATCACCTACCGGTGGGACTTTAACTGTTACGTGTGGCCTCAAGATGCACTTGACCTGGCACAGGCGCCGTGATGATGTCACCATCGCTTTACTACCGCTGTTGCTGCATATACGTACGTCCATGCCGCGCGCCCCCAGTGGTCGGCCGTCCGGTGGGTTCTGCCCACATTGCGGTGGAGGTTTAAATATGGATTCTCATGATTGGTCACCACCCCTCTACGTAAAGGGCAAGTGCAGCGAGTGAGCGCGTAACGCTCTTTGAACGGCTCCAGCGCTAAAACGGCTCGGCTGATCGTCCTCAAATTTGGTCTCGGGACAATTTTTCGAGAGGAATATTTGCTTCTAAAATGTTGGCTTCAATCACAATTCGGGAACGACCATCTGCCATACAAGTTTTAATAAAATGGTCACCTCGATTTGGACAGGATCTTCTTTATGGAGACAGAATTAAGATCCGCGGAGATATTCCCACAATATTTTGGAGGAGACACCACTTGTTAGTGACCAGCAGGGGATATTTTTTTGCATGCTACAAAAACAATCAAGCTTTTCAAATTGTTGCTCAACAAAACATAATGCTTGCACCCCGTCATTTTGACAAGTATATACACGAGTCGATACATAATGGGGCAAGTGTTATGTTTTTGATATGTCACAGTGGAAATAGGAGTCATGGGCCACAAAACTCGGTAACAGTGAGAGTCAGGGGTGTCCTGAGTGTACATACCGGTGACAGAGTAGTGCAGTCTTGTAAATGATTCACTGTTGTGTCGGCAGCCAGTGTAGAGTGCGCATAGTTGGAACTGAGTGAGTCTGGGTCGGGCATTGTTGAGTTGGTAACCAGTGTAGAGAGCATATGCAGTTGGTACTGAGTTTCTGGGTGGGGTATTGTTGAGTAGGTAACCAGTGTGGCGAGTGCATGCACTAAGTGTCAGAACGGGATGCCAAGGACTGCTCGAGTGCGGCTGCGTTCAAGACGGAGGAGTTTTCTGTGCTGTCGATTTGTCAGAGTCCGTTTAGTCTGGCGTTGCAGCAACCGGGTGCTGATCCTGCAGCAAGCCAGGCCGTGTGCTGTCGTAGCGGAAAAACTGGACTCCGGATCTTCCGCTGTGTGTGGAATTGGACGTTAAGATGCTCCCAATGCGTTTGCCGATGCATTTGTTGAAGAGGAATAATGGGGTCAAAGGTAGCGCCAAGCCGATGGTAGTGCCAAGCCGGTTGGAAACCTGAGAGGTTGACTGCGGTGCTGGCGATGTCTGCGTCGGTGGGGACAGTAGTGCGGGTGAGGCGTTAATATGTTTCGAGCTAGGTTAGTGTTGATTTGTAGGGGTTTCGCAGTAAAAGTGGTTGGTGAGTGGCCGTGGCGGGCGTGGAGTAGTGCAGGTTTAGGGGTCGACCGTGCGGGCCAGTGCTGTCAGGGTGGTGCTGTCAGCACAGATCTGGTAGCTCAGAGCGTTTGCAATGAGACGAGCGAGCGGTGGACCTGTGGCAGAGAGCGGTGGCCATGGGGCCCGAGGGACAGCGTGCGCAGTAGGCGACGCTAAAACGGTGCTGCTGCGCACGCAATGGAACATCCTCGGCTGGGTTCAACCGAGGATATTCCATTGTGGAGTTATGAGGTGGGCAGCACTGTGCCGACCTTTCAACATAGGCGTTCCGCGGGGCTGCTGCGGCTGTGAGGGTTTGGGAACGGCGTTCACGGTGTTTGCGGTGAGGGTTGGGGGGGGGGGCGAGCGCCACCTGCTCGGTGAAGACGTCCTGCGTGAAGATGATCTTCATCTTGGCGAGCGAGTTCTGCTTCATCGGGATCTGTGCGTCGAGGGGGGGGGGGCAGGGGGGGGCAAAAGGTTAGCTACCTTCTCTCTCTTGCCATCCGCCCCGTGTTACCACGCGGCCACAGATCGCCGCGAGTGGAATAAATCAGAGCGAGCGGAACATCGGGAACTGCTCCTAAGAACCGCTCTTTTGGGATGGCTGTGCTGAGTGTTCTTCCTCCTCCTCCTCTCTCCTTCACGACATCTCGCTTTCCACGTTGGGAGGATTTTCCCCGGCAGGATGATTTATTTGAACAATTACAATAAATTATTGTTACAATCTCCAACGTTGCTGCGCAGCCGAGCAGTATTCGTCTGACGCTGAAGGCGTTCGTTCCACGAGAGAACAACTCGGACATGAGCGATAACCACAGGGAGGGGGGTAAAAGCCAGCTGCACGGTAAGCTGTGAGACTCAATAACCCGTGATCGGTCTCGCAAGCGCCACCGCTCACTTCCCCCCCACCACTGTCCTTCTCTCTTTCTCTCCATGTCCACCCATTCTGCCCCCAAGGCGTCATTCCGTCATCACCTTCATGCCAAGAGTGGAGCAGACGAGGTCGACGATGGAGTTCAGCTGGTTGCTATGGAAATACATGGCGACCAGGAGCAGCACCTCCCCGAAGGAGGCGGCGACGCCAGACTTGCTGCTCGTGCGGGCGCAAAGGGGGGTGGGGGGAGCGCGGAAGAGACGATGAGACATCGACCGATGCCTGGGAATCCCCCCGGGGAGGAGATGGAGTCTGTGTCTAGGGCTCACTTGTGGGACTGTGTCTCGAGACTGAGAGTGTCCGCACATCCCCTAGGAGGTGGAGTCTCTCACCACTATATCAGCTTTAAATTCCCATTTTCATACCACAGCACCATCGAAGTTCTTAAACAACTCTTCCCCCTTCAAGCCGACATCAAAACACCGTCTACAGTGTGGCTGAAATTATTCTGAAAAACTGCGAGGGTATGAATGTCGCGGAGCACCTCTCGAAGTAGGCCTCCTCGCGGATCATCCAGTTGAGCCAGCTCACCGCCATCTGTTCTTGCTCCGGGGAGCTGGGGGCCACAGGGTTGGGGAGCGGTGGCACGGACGGTGGATTCGCAGGTGCGCGGCACGGCGGTCAGCGGTGGGTCCGGCCACACGGCCGCTGTGGGCGTGTGCGCGTGTGGTAGTGGGTGTGTGCGGTGGCGCGTGGTGCGCGTGAGGGCGCAGCATGCGGCAGTGCATGTGTGCGCGAGCGCGGCAGCGTGGTCGAGTGTCGTGTGCGGCGGTGTGTGTGTGTGCGTGTGCAAGCGCGGTAGTGCGATAGCGCGAACTTTGCGGCAGTGCATAGTATGAGGTAATGCGCAGTGTGCGGCAGCGTGTCGTAGTGCGTAGTGTGCGGTAGTGCATAGTGTGCGGCATTGTGTGCGTGTGCGAGTGTGGTAGTGTGGTAGTGCGGTAGTGCGCAGTATCGCGCAGATCACAGTACGAGGTAGCGCATAGTGAGTGGCAACATGGTAGTGCGTAGTGTGCAGTAGTGCGGGGTGTGCGGTAAGGTGTCACGTGTTGTAGGGTGTGGTGTGTGGCAGTGCGTAATATGCGGTAGTGCATAGTGAGAGGTAGTGCATAGTGTGAGGTAGGCTCTACTGTGCGGTAGAGTGTAATGTGCAGTAGTGTGTGGTAGTGCATGTGTATGGAAGTGCGATAGTGTGGGTGTGGGGACCGGTCCTGGGCCTCCCCTAGGTCGACTCAGCCTCAAATGAGTTTCTCGTGCAATGTTTGAACATTGCTACTAGGGAGACAAAGGCGGCCGGGCGTGGTGTTGGTCATCCATCCCTCGTGTGCCGTGTCGACCTTCATAGGTGCTCGCTAACGGCACTTGACCCTACAGTCTGTAAAGGCTATGCGGGATCTCTGTCTTTGTTAGTGTAGGTAGTGTACTGTGGCCAGCAAAACAACCCTCCTCCTCCTCCTCCTCCTCATTGTGCCAGTCGGTAACACTATGGTGGCTGCACTCACAGCCTCTACACCAGCCAAAGGGCTATGCATGGGTGTGGGGGCTAGAAACCCCTTCATCTTAAATTTAATTATTGCTATGTAATAAGTAGAATAGGTCTTTACCATTTCTGGTAAAGACCTGTTTTACTTATTACATATGTACACTGGCAAAAAGTACCCATAGCTTAATTATTGCTAAACCACGCAATGAAAGAAAAACTTAAGCTTATGCAGGAGGCCCCAACAGTGGATGTGGGCCCATGGCCTTGACACCAGAACCAATCTGCCCTCTGAACATCAGCTTTGTCATCTGTAAGATTCGCCTGCCATTCTTCCACGGTGGTCAGTCATAGGCGTCCACCTAGGACCCTATTCAGACCCACAGTGGCTTGGTCTCGGCTAGCTGATGAAAGTTGCAAGCGAGAAGTTGATCATTGTTTGCAGCTGCAGCTGGTATCATCACCCCCTCCTCGTGATGCTCACAACAAGCGGAGTGCCGGGCGGATAAAACACAGTGAGTTTGTAGAGTAGGGAGCACAGATGGTGCATCTTCCAGTCATCTCAGTCAGGCAACCCATGGCACCTGGGTCTGTCCTGTGACCTCCTGTTGGCGAACCTTCGACACTTCACGAGGCCTCAAGGTGCACCTGGCCTCGCACAAGCGCCATGGCGACGTCATCGTCGAACGGTGGTTATTTTGGTTGTTGTAGTGTGCGGCAGTGAGGTTGCGCGGCAGCGCGTAGAGCAAGGCTCACCTGACGAGGGCGGTGAACGCGAGCAGCGTGGCGAGGGAGAGCGAGACGAAGCGAACTCCGGCCGCTGTAGCCGGGGGACGACTCGTGATGAGGGCGAGAAGGAGCGACACCTCCTCCTCGCTGGGCCTGACACGCATACACGCGCACGCACACACGTATACACACACGCACATGTGCACACACATGAACATACACATGTACACATACAGGTGGCGACTCATGATGAGGGTGGGCAGTGACGCCTCCTTCCTACTCAGTGACACGGACACACACACATGGACACACACACACACACACAAAGACACGGACACGCTCGCAGAAACCGATCCCCGTGTAGCGTAGTAGAGGCTGCATGGAGTTGTTGCTGTCAACACCTACTCCAGCAGCGGAGCGGGGGGTGCATTAGAGGGCGGCACGCAGGTGCGTTAGAGCAAATCCACAATGCTTACTCTAACACACTAGTGCGCTGCTCTCTGACACGCTGGCGTGCCGTTCTCGAATGTGCTGGAATGCAGCACACATCTGCCTACCGTTCTCTAACGTGTCACTTCGCTGCTTTCTAACACGCAGGCGCCACCCGCTCTCTAACTCCGCCGCTCTCTAACGCACTGCTGCTTCGCTCTCTAACACACGAGAGTGCTGCTCTCATCAATGAGTGTTTTATAGCTTTGGGAGGAAACTGGGGAAAGCAGAGGAAATCCATGTAGAACATGGGGAGAACACACAAACTTCGCACAGAAAGGCGCCCGAAGCAGAAATCTAACCGCCCTCAGATAGGACCATCTCTTTGTGAGGAGGACGCATGGATGCTATCTCTACATGGCCACCCCGGGTCGGGTCCACCTGAGCTGCTATCGTATGTGTGGCTGTGACCCCCTACGGAACAATTCTAATTCAAATTGGTAACGGCCGAGAGTCGGAACTTATAAACTTTGTTCCATACTGTACGCGCACAGTGTACGTGCGACACCCAAAACACTATCTCCCACCTTGTGGACGAAATGTAGAATTCTGTAGAATAGTGAGTTATACCCGGTTATACTCAGGTCAGGATGCAGACAGCTTGTGCTCAATGAAACACGTACCCTGCCCAGCCCATTAATGTGCGATATTTAGTAACGGAATAGTACAGGATCACTCATAACAATTCCTTGAGACGTTTTTGTGAAGGGCTCAAGAACGGTCTTTGAGATGGAGGAACCCTTCAGCATATTCATTGGGTGTGGTCCACAGACTACTTAAGGCAGTGAATCAAAAGCAGAGGAGGACTCGCCAAAGGACTCGATGGGAACTTGACAAGGGACTGGAGAAGGGACTCGTAGAGACGATATGGAGACGCGAGGCCGGCGATCGGCGACGCCATGCATGCGAAGAGTGCGGCTAAGACCGCACACGAGGGCGAGCGATGTGGCAGACGTTCTCCCTGGGGAGCGAGAGAAAGGTGACCGACCTTGGCGCGACCGCGTGCGGGGCCAACGATCGGGGGAGGTGCGCGACGCGGTCGAGCGAGGGGAGACATTGCGCTGCAAGAGACGGTCCGCGGACAAAACCGGCTCGCGGAGGTGAACTACCGACTGCTCAAAACGTGCGAGGGAGCCGCCTTGCAGCACGGGCCGGGGGTTTGGCGCCGAGAGAAACCATGGGGGGGGGGAGTTGAGGAGCGGGCGGCTAGAGCGCGTGCAGTATCACCAGTGCTGGTGCGTAACGGCACCGCCTGGGTGTTCTGACAGTGTCGGGGTGAGGGGACTAAGTGAGTCAATGGCTTAGTGTAGAGCTAGCATGACTCCCTGGGACGGCGAGCCAGTGGCACGTATGAGCTGCAGTGTCCAATCTCCTCAGCCGCGGTGAGATAACGAACCACGGCTGACTAAGGCCCTGGATTCGTGTTCCACGCACACGCACGCACGCATACCCACATACATACCTCCACTTCGGGCTGATAGCCACAGGTGCATGCACATGTACGTACACAACAACCGCCATTCGCCACAAAGTGGTGGTGACTTCACCACAGTGCCCATACCAGGCCATATGCATCTTGAAACCACGTGAAGTGTCAAAGACTCGCCGAAAAGAGGTTACTGGACAGACTTGTTGTGAGCGTTGCTCCTCTGCCCTCAGTTATTGTTGGAAGGCAAATGCCTCCAAATGCCCTGTAGCATCCTTCACGATCCTCCTCCAGAGGTCGATCTTGACACCACTGATACTAGTCTTCAGCAAGTCCACTCAGCTCCAGGTCCTCCTGTGCCACATCAGTCCATCTCTTCACTAGCCTGTGCCACGCCCATTTAGACCCCTCTATCCGGCCAAATAGCAACTGCTTGGGCATGCGGTGGCTGGGCTTGCGGGCTACATGACCCAGCCACAACAGCCTCACCTGCCGGAAGAGCTCACAAATGCAACTTTGTCCAGATCTTTTGAGAATTTGTGAGTTCCTCACAAAATCCAACTTGGATAAACCCAGGATGGATCGTATGCAGGCCAAACGTAAAGCTTTCAAATGGCACAGATGTTCTGCCAGGGGGGTCCAAGTTTCGCAAGCATAGAGAAGACAGGACATGACTGCAGCTGAGAAGACCCGAAGCTTTGTGTGGAGTGACAGGTCAGGTAGCTTCCACACAGCATTACATAGCCAATAAAACAATAATGCCGCCCACCTGATTCAGAGCGACACCTTTGCTGCTGAACTGGAACCGGACATAAACACACTACCTAGGTATATAAACTTTTCCACTCTCTCTACAACCACTCATGAAGAGCTGAGGGTGTGGGGTATTCGGTGGTAAAAAATACCCAGTCACTTGGTTTTGGTGAGGCTGATGGTAAGACCCCATCTCTTTGTGACATGCTCAAGGTTCAACAGCAGAGCCCCCAACGCCTCTTCAGAATGAGCAGCGATCACCAAATCATCGGCATAGATAACACGGTTGGCCAATAGGGAGCCAACCGTTGACTGCCCCAGGCATCGAAAAGTCTCTAATTGTACCTGCACAAGTGGAAATTCCACTGGAACATTCATGGAAAGCCTCTCGAACTATGTGGTCAAAAAAATGTTGAATGTAGAAGCCAGAGAGCATCCCCGTGGCACCACAATGTGAACAGTAAATGGCTTTGACTCCCGACCACGTAGCTTTACCCGGGCTTGTCCACCATCATCAAGGTCCTTAATGATGGTGAGCAGCGTGTCAGGGAGCCCGAAAGACAAAGAACAATCCACATCCCTGGCCTACTGATGGTGTCGTAGGCCTTGACCAGGTCAATAAAGGAGAGATACAGATTCTGTTGGAATTCCCTACATCTCTGCTGTAGCAACCAGATACAGAATATGGCATCTGTGCAAGACCTCCCATGCCTGAAACCACATTGGGGTTCCACAATACTCTCCTCAGCGTATCTTGCAAGGCGATGTTGAATGATACTTGCCAGGACCTCTCCCGGCACAGTGAGGAGCGAGATGTCCCTCTAGTTATTACAATCGGTGCTGTCCCCTTCTAAAAGACGGGGACCACGAGGGCATCCTTCCATTCCTGTGGGACCTTCCTGTGCTCCAGATATTATTAATAGGGTCATATAGCATAGCATGCAGACAAATATCACCTTCCTTCAGCATCCCTGTGTTTTTCCTGGTTTCAGGCTCTGGATTGCCCGATGCATCACCTCTATAGATGGCACCCCCACCATCCACTCACAGGCTGTGGCAACTTCTTCCATGATCTGAGGGACTGCAGGCCCAGCATGTTGTACCATGATATTATGTGAGCTGCGAGAGTTCCCCTCCACCAAGACCTTACAGAAATTCTGTGCAAATCGGTGGACTTGTTCCTGGTGGTGGTTGGAGATCGGTTCACCATTATCCCCTTTAGGAAGGGTAAACGGTGCAGCATTGCAGATCACTATTTTTATGGAGTTAAAAGTGATTTTTGATCACGGGCTACCGAAGCAGACTCCATCTTCTCAGCAGCCTACGACCACCAATTATCCTTGCAATACCGCACAGCTCTCCGAACCTCTGAGCGATGCCTGCGGTGAACCTCTTCATTCTCGGGCGTGTGATGTTGCAAATGGTGAGAGTGGGGCCTGCCGTTTTCTCTCGGCTAGCTTGAACACCTACTACATTAGCCAGAGTTTCTGAGGATGTCTGGACCGTGTACCCAGTGCAGCCATTCCAACAGCATGTACCACAGCCCGCATCCCTGCACCGATGTTCATCTTCAGTGGGGGCATAAGCTACCACTACCACAATCTTTTGCCCCCAGTAGCCTGGGACTCAGAGATTCCCACACTTCATTGCCACCCTCCAATGGCCCCTTCATTCTTTAATTTAGAAGAAGAGCCACTACCTGTTGCTTGGCTATTTCCTGTCTCGAGTAAAGGATTGTCATCCCTCCTGATGCCTGCAGCCAGAACCAGTCCACCAGACCTCCTGTATCCCACAAAGGTCTAGGCGGTACCGGTCCAGCTCTCGACAGAGGAGTGGCAGCCCCTTTTGCGCATTGAGCGTTCGAACAATCTATGAGGTCACACGCAGGAGCTTCTTGTTGTTTCTGGAGGAACCCCAGGGCTGGGTACTGAGTCTCTTGGCTCCACCAAATGGGGTTTGGCCAAGGAACTTCACAATCGCCTGTTCTCCCGGGACCTCCGGCACAAGTTTGAGTTTAGA
>JAZEWT010000042.1:4818-23428 GCA_036362905.1 Mordacia mordax | reverse complement strand
GTCTCCCCCCCCATCTCCCCTTATCTCCACCCGTCTCCCCCCAATCTCCCTTACTCCCGCCGTCTCCCACACAACCCCATTCTCTCCCCACACACACGTGCACACACACAAGATTCCCCATCTAGCCTCATCAGACTGCAGGGTCAAGTGCTGTTGGTAGTGAGTGGCGCCATGAAGGTCGACACGGCACACGACGGGGTGGGTGACTAACACCACGTACGGCCGCCTTTGTCGCCCTAGTGGCAGATATTTTCCAGACCGTGATCGGGAATCGAACTCGGGTCACTGCCGGGTTCGTAGCGCAGCGCGCCAACCGCTGCGCCACTCCTCACCACACAGTCTCACAACACACGTTTACCAACAGTCTCTCAACACGTTTCTGAACACACGCAACAGTCTGACAACAAACGTTTCTGAACACACACACACCAATTTCACAACACACGTTTCTGAACACACGCAAACAGTCTAACAACAAACGTTTCTGAACAGTCTCACAATACACATTTCCGAACACACCGTCTCACAACACGCGTTGCCCAATACACACCCAGTCTCAGCAAAACACGTTTCTGAACACACATGCAGTCTCACGACACACGTTTCCGAACACACAGTCTCACAACACACACACACAGTCTGACAACACGTGTTTCCCAACACAGTCTCACAACACACACACCCCCATCGAGACGCGAACCGACTGTTGGGGAGAAATGTTCGCGAGCATATATTACACACTAGGAGGTGGGTGGCTATCCCGCCTACCGACCGCCTTTGTTTCCCTACAGCCGATGTTCACACCACGCCGCGGGTACTGTACGCATTTAGGGCCGAGAGGATCTGGGGGGTTCGTGCCCGGAACGGGTTCGGATTTTAAGCTGCACCGATGTGGGCCGTTATCGAGAATCGAACTCGTGTTGCAGCCGGGTTCTTAGCGTAGCGCGTTAACCGCTGCGCCACCGCTCCCCACATAGACCAGCGCGCGGGGAGGGATTCCTGAAACCATCTGTGCGGAGTTGGGAGCGGTAACGCGGCGAGGGGAGCCAGCGACTTCTTGGGAATGAGTCTCAGTGAGGGGCCCCCTGAACACGGATATTCACCCTCACCACACTCACCACCCACTCAAAGCTCCCGGTGTAACCGCTAACGGCGCCAATAAAGGTCGACACGGGACACGAGAGGGTGTGCGGCCAGCACCACGCACGGCCGTCTTTGTTTCCCCCATGCTGATGGTAGTAACCGGTGGCTGAGTCTCCACAACGCGCAGGGCAGTCGCTTTGGGCCGAGTCCACCTAGTGGAAAGACGGGCCCGGGTGTTCGAGGTGATTGAAGAGCGGGAGTCGAATTCGGCCGCCCGGCTGCCTTGTGGTGCGTTAAGCCTTGCACCACCGCTCCCTGAACTCCCTCTCCCTCCACACTCGCCCACCCCTCACACTCCCCCCTCTCCCCCCTTCACAATCCCTGATTTTTAACATCCCGCTACCACACACACACACACTTCCCGCTAACACGCACCCTCCCCGTTACACACACACACACACTCCCCACTACACACACACTCCCCGCTAACACGCACACTCCCCATTATACACACAAACTCTCCGCTACACACACACACACTCCCCTACACACGCACTCCCCGCTACACACACCTTCCCCACTATACATACACACTCACACTCCCCGCTACATACACACACACTCCCCCTAAACACACTTCCCGCTACACACACACTCACTCCTCGCTATACACACGCTCCCCACTACACACGCGCACACACACTCCCCGCTACACACGCACACTCCCCGCTACACATACATTCCGCACTATACACACACACACTCCCCGCTACATACACACACACTCCCCCTACACACACACTCACTCCTCGCTATACACACGTTCCCCGCTACACACACTCACTCCTCGCTATACACACACTCCCCGCTACACACACACACACTCCCCCTACACACACACTCACTCCTCGCTATACACACGCTCCCCGCTACACATGCGCACACACACTCCCCGCTACACACGCGCACCCACACTCCCCGCTACACAAGCACACACACACACACTCCCCGCTACACACACTCGCCTGTCTCACTCCCCCTCTCCCCACACACTCGCTCCTCCTCCCCACACTCCCACCCCCCGTCTCCGCTACAAACTCCAGTTATTCACGCGAGCCGTGCAAGTGTGCGAGCCTGCACACTCGGCGCGTGCAGCCGCACACACGCACGGTCAGTCACGGGCAGTCATACACCACACGCGTAGTCACAGTCACACGCGCAGTCACACGCGCAGTCACACGCACGCTGCTGGAACCCGGGACGTCGCAGCTCCTAACGACATCGGGAGTGGAGAGGAACCTAAGACTCGAACCGCCATCCCGCTCGCCAGGAGCGAACCTAGGAATCCTTAACTCAGCGGCGGGGGTGCGGAGGAGGCGTCTCCCACGCGTGGGAGAGACACGCGTGGGAGAGAGGAGCTGCTCCCCTCCGCCGACGAGGGCAGAGACATCACGAGGAGGAGGAGGGGAGCCCGGCGGCACGACGGGAGGGAGTCTGTAAACACTCTCTCCCTCTCCCGCGTCGCTCGGCGGCAAGGCGATCTGGACGATGGTGGCGCTCGGCGAGATGATGCAGCGGCACTCTGTGGTGACGGTGGTGGTGGCGATGGTGGTGGCGATGGTGGTGGTTGTGGTGACGATGTCCGCCTCGGTCGCCGGGAAAATCACGACTCTGGGCTCGACATCGACAGCTCCGTGACTCCCGCACTTGGGAGAGGAGGGGAAAGGAGAGCCACGCGGAGAGGCAAGGAGAGCTACGAGGAGAGCTACGAGGAGAGAGCGACGAGGGGAGAGAGAGACGAGGGGAGAGCCTCGCCTCTAACAGCCATGAAGCCGGCCCGCAACAGCTGACGATGTGACATCGAGACGAGACGGCAGGACGAGTGGGACACAGGGGAGCAGTCGAGGCGAAAATCACTTCTCCCTCCTCCTCCTCTCCAGCGAGCGGATGATTGTCTCCTCCCTGTGTCCCTCGGAGGAGGACTAAGTCTGCCATCCTCCTGAGGATCATCACCATCCTCCGCTCGGAGGACTAACTCTGCCATCCTCCTGAGGACCATCACCACCCTCCGCTCGGAGGAGGACTAACTCTGCCCATCCTCCTGAGGACCATCACCATCCTCCGCTCGGAGGAGGACTAACTCTGCCCATCCTCCTGAGGACCATCACCACCCCCCGCTCGGAGAAGGACTAAGTCTACCATCCTCCCGACCATCAGCCGCGGACTCGCTGGATAAGCAAGCACCGAGTGGTGTGAGTACCATGATGGTGAACTCCCTGGCGAAGTTCGCTCGGCGCACAGCACCCGTGTCTGTGTGTACCACAGCGGCTTAGGCGTGGCACGTGACCTGACAGTCCGTGGCCTCGAAGTGCACCTGGCCTGGTACAGGCGCCGATTGGGCTGCGGGGGTACGTTACCGCCACTTAATGGCGAGCGGCGGTTGTTCCAAGTGAATTCGTTACCAACAGGGTGATCTGGATGTCGCGTCGGTCAGAGTCTGCCTGTTTCGTTACTGCGCCTGTAAGCTCTGCGTGTACAGCCGCACACACCAGTCTGCGTGTACGTGTGTCGATACGGTAGGCAGACGCGGGTAGCACAGGTGGCTGAGCCCAAGTCTCCTGGGTCTGTCGCGTGACCTCCTGTCCGCGAGCCTTCGAGTGCACCTGGCCTGGCACGGGTGGTGATGTCACCCTATACCCTCGTCTAGCTGCCGCCCCCTATCTAGGCGTGCTCGTGTACCGTGCCGGCCTTCGTAGGCGCCGCTAAGAGCCACGACCTCACGGAGGCGACGCTGGGGCGCCGCGTGTCGGGGGGCAGTAACGCGAGCGTCGGTGGGGGGAGCGGTTCCACCGGCCACCCTCCCTCCCGCTGCCTCTTTCACAAACTCGCAACAGGAAAACAAAGAGGCCCCAACAGTCGCTCGGCGACACAGCCGCTCGGCCACACGAGCCGGTGACAGCAGAGACGCGACACGCAAAGACACGACACGCAAAGACACGAGACGCTCCGTTACGCAGCACAGCCACTCGCACAGTCATTCGCACAGTCACTCGCATAGTCGCTCGGCCACTCGAGTCGGCGACACCTGGCGACTCGACACTCAGCGACACGAGACGCTCCGTTACGCGGCATAGCTACTCGCACAGTCGCTTGGAGACACAAGCCACGAAGAAACACAAGTCACTCAGCAAACCCCCAGATGACATAACCGTTGGTGATACACACAACGGTGACACAATGTAGCGGTGTGACACAATTCAGCGGGGCGACGCGTCCGAGTGACGCGTTATGACACGGCCCACGAACGTGAATCCCGTACCACGTGCTCAGCCATCGAAACACTCGTAAACCGCACGTGAACACCCCGACACTCTCCGGCGCCTCTCGCATCCTCCCCCCTCCTCCTCTCACGCCTTTTCCGCGAGTTTTTTCCTTAAAAAAATATTCCCGCGAGGAGGTAGGGAATTTCCTCCAACAGCTGGGATTAATTCTCTCCCTACGTTCGTGCGGGTTTCCTCCGGGTATCCTCTGAAACCGCACTCGGACTGCCCCCCCCCCCAAGAGGGGAGCGGTTATCCGAGACACTCACTGGCGCGGTGAGAGGAGAGAAGCAAAAAGAGAGAGAGAGAGCAAAAGAGAGAGCAGGCAAGGGGAGAGTGTCTGAGTGCGAAGGAGAGATCGAGAGAGTTTCTGAGAGCGACAGAGAGAGAAAGCAGAGCGCTTGAGAGAGAGAGAGCGCAAGACGAGAGATCCGAGTTTGCGTGGTGGTTGGTGGTGGTTTGTGGTGGAGACGGTTTATCCCACGCGAGTTGATTCTCTTGCCAGGCCACGTGCACCGGCGAGAGTCGCTGAATACCCCTGCCCGTCCGCCTCGTGATCGCCCCTCAAGCATGGCCGCCCGGGGCCCCGGAGGCTGCCGCGACCTCCTTCCGCTGTGAGGCCCGGCCGGACGTCACCATGAGCGTCGCGGATTCCTGGGGCCTGGGCCCAAGCGCTCACCATGAGGCCTGGGTCCACCACGGCCAACCTCACGGGACTGACTACGGCGGCATTCAGCAGCAGCAGCAGCACCAGCAGCAGCATGCAGCGTGGACGATGGGTGAGGGGAGGCTCCCACCCGGAGATTCCTACCCGAGTCCCCTCGCCCCCAACGCTGGGGGGTACGAGTTCGCATCCATGCCGGCAACTTCCTGCGTTAACGCCGAATATTTTGGGATCCAGCCACAGCAGCAGCAGCAGCAGCCGCAGCCGCAACCGCAGCAGCAGCAGCAGCAGGGGCCGCTGTTTTCAGGGTACATGTCTGCAATCGGAGATCATTATGAACCGATAATGAACGCTTTTGAAGGCGCTCTCAACGAGCAGCAGCAGCAGCAGCAGGGGCTGCTGTTCTCGAGAGGCGGAGCACAGGCAGGCGCTTACGCGGCGGCGTTCCCGCATGACGCGCCCGTCTACGATGACTACGGCTCTGTCTCCGTAGCCCCAGCCTTCCCAGGGCCCGGTTCCACCCCGGGACCCGCGGCCAACCAGGCGCAGGGCCCTGGGGCTGGTGCTGCTACTGTGGGGCCGGCAGAACTCCAGCAGCAGCAGCAGCAGCAGCCGCCGCCTCCTACGTTTGACATGAATGATGCTCAGGGACATTTCCCTGCCCCCCCTCCTCCTCCTCCTCCAGCTGCCCCCGTGCCACCAACTCAGGGCAGGGGGAGGCCCCGTAAGGGCAAGGCCGCGGCGGCCGCAGCAGCCGCGGCGGCTTCTGCCGCGGCCGCGGCGGCCGCCGCGAGCAATGCCACCGGGGGCAACTCGACTGCCCCGGCGTCGGGTGGCGGTGGCGGCGGTGGCGGCGGCGGCAGGGAAATGATTCCTGCAGCGGCGTGGACCGACGTGGCAGCATACGAGCACCATCAGCACCATCATCATCATCAACAGCAGCAGCTGAGCGCGCTCCACCAGAACGCTCAGCAGCAGCAGCAGCAGGACTCTTCATATGTGTTCGGAGCTCCGAGCCGGGCGCCGCTGCTTCACCAACACCTCGTGCAGTACGACAGAGGCCCCCACAGCGGGCTGAGGCTGCGCGGTGGTGGTGGTGGTGGCCTGGGTGGGGGGCTCTATCCCCCCAGGGGCGTGGACGCGCTGCAGACGCAGCTCGCCGAGTACCCTCACCACCACCAGCAGCACCAGAGCCAGCAGCAGAGCCAGCAGCAGAGCCAGCAACAAAGCCAGCAGCAGAGCCAGCAGCAGCAGCAGCAGATACACTTGCAGCAACATTTCGGACATTCTGCCAAGCGGGCTCGGTCCGACTTTTACCCGCACGGTGAGCAGGGCGCGTGGCTCGGCGTGGCACCGTCGCCTCACCACCCTGCTCCTCACCACCCCGCTCACCATCACCACCCTCACCAGCAGCAGCAGGCACCGGCGCCGTACGGCGATCCCGTGCCGCCCCTGTCTCACTCCGCGTTCCCCGCGAGGTTAAGCCCTCCCTCGTCAGCTCACCACCACCACCACCCTCACCACCATCCTCACCACCACCCTCACCACCACCCTCACCCTCATCACCAGCAGCAGCAGACCGAGCTGCCATTTGGGTTCCGCAAGCAGAAGGCCGCCGCCGCCGCTGCCGCCGCTCAACTGGCGCTGGCCGGCGGTCACTGCGGCGGCTCCTACCCGGCGCTAACACCTCCACCTACGCAGCCGGCGCTGGCCGAGCAGGCGCACAATGGCCTCACGCAGCACGGCTTCCAGGGCCGGCCCTGGCCGCTGTCCAGCGAGATGCTGCCTCGCAGCAAGGGTGGCATCTTGGCCGAGTCGGGCAAAGCAGTGGGGCATGCCGTCGGTGGCAACGGCGGTGGCACTGGTGGGGTGTGCGAATCGCTTCAGCAGCAGCAGCAGCAGCTGTATACGCAGCAGCAGCAGCACCACTTGCTCGGTGGGTCGGGCTTATCATCAGGGCTCTCGAATCTGCACTTCGGGCAGCAACAGCAGCTGGAGCAGCAGATGCAGGGCAGCAGGTGCAGCCAGCTGAGCCTGGAAGCCTTGCGCATGCAGCAGCAGCAGCAGTTCGTGCCCCAGATGGGGCCGCTGTCTGCGATGATGCACAGTGACTTGTGCATCCCCAGCAAGGTGAGCCCGAGCTTGTACGCAGGGCACCAGCAGCAGCACCAGCAGCAGCAGCTGGAGTTCGCAATGCTGAGAGGCTCCCCGCACCCCCTGAGGAATATGCAGCAGCAGCAGACGCAGCAGCAGACGCAGCAGGGCGGCGTGTGCTATGCTGGTGCGCAAGGCGGCGCCATGCCCATAGCGGGGCACGGCTGCAGGGGTGGCCCACAGGGAATGGGTGGCAAGTTCGGTGGCACGCTGGGGGCGCTGGCGCTCGGGACCGCCGACGGGAAAGACGCGGCGCTCACTGCTGGTGGCGGCGGTGGCGCGGGTAGTGGCGGCGGAGCGGTAGCAGGCGGAGGAACGGGCGGCGGCACCGGCGGTGGCGGTGGTGGCGCTGGAGGAGGAGGAATGTCATCGTCCTTCGGGCAGAGCTGCCTGGCGGCACTGTCGACCGCGTGCCAGAACATGATCGCCAGCCTCGGCGCCCCCAGCCTCAATGTCACCTATGGCAAGCGCCAGCAGGGCACCGGGGGAACCGGCGTGGCGCCGGCCGCGGATGGGAAATCTCGAGGAGAGCCGGAGGCGCTGGCCGGAGGAGGAGGAGCGGATTTTGGGAGCGCATCATGTGCCGTCGAGTCCGAGTCTCCGGCGCACGGAGGCACTGCCTCCACGCCGTCGGCGACCTCGTCGGCGGCCGCGACCACCGCTACTCACCAGGAGGCGGGTGCTACCGTTAACACACCCACTCACCATGGGGATGCCGGGGTTCTGTCCTCACCGGGTGAGCGAGCAGCAGGGCCGCCTTCCGGCGCAGCTGCCGGCGGAGGAGGCGGTAGCGCCGGCGGTGGCGGAAGCGGTGGCGGTGGGGGAATTGGGACGTCGTCGGGCCGCGGAGGGTCCGAGATCGTGACGACGGGGAGAGGACGCGGCAGGGGGCGCGGGCGGAGGAAAAACAACAACAACATGAACAACGTCAACAACAATATCGGGCACGGCGGCAGCGGCACTGGCGGCATAGCGGCAACCTCGTCGACATCATCGTCGGCAACATCCGCAACGCAGAACTGCAGTCCGGGACTTAGAAATACCGCCACTCCTCGCGGCGGTTGTGGCGGTGGCGGTTGTGGCGATCCCTCCTCGACCGCCCCGACATCCTCCCAGTCCCTGCAGCCGTCCTCCTCCTCGTCGTCGTCCTCGTCATCAGCGGCCCCCCCCTTGTCATCGTCGGCGGCCCCGACGGCAGGCGCTCCTGTGATGGAGGCGTGCGGCATCTCGTCCCCGAGCGGCTGGGCCTCGGGCCACGCCGATCTCCCGGCCCTAGGGGACAAGCAGACGGACCTCCTGCTCGCATCGCTGGACAGCGGCATCCAGAGCATGTCTCCCCCGAGCGACGCCTCCCCCCTCCTCGAGTTCTGCCCGGATCCTGGCGCCATCGACGCCGTGATGCCTATGGGGGCCTCGGTCGCACCCGCGGGCCACCCTCCTCCTCCTCCGCCCGCCGCTCCACCCTCCTCGTCCTCCTCCTCCTCCTCATCGTCGTCTTCCACCCCGTTGTCGGGATCAACGGCACTTCCGCCTCCACCCCCTCCTCCGCCGGCCCAGTCGGCGGGCGGCCATCCAACGGAGATGATTGCCTCACCGGGCCATCTCCAATCGAACGACCTGCTTCATCAGCAGCAGCATCATCAGCACCACCTTCTCCAACATCAGCACCACATACAACAGCAGCAGCATCAACTCCATCACCACCACCAGCAGCAGGGAAATCAGCTGTCGCCAAGCGGGCATCACAGAGGAGTGATTGCCGGACAGATGGCGAGCGATCTTCACCCACAGCATGGACATCACTTGTCCATGCAGCAGCAGCAGCAGCACGCGCGGAGGGTTTACGGGATGACGCAGTCGACGGCGATGGACGCTGTGGCGCCATCGGATCTCCACCTCCAGCCTCCTCAGGACGCTGCAATGACTGCGTCCAATTCTTCGTCGTTATCCGCCTCCTCTTCATCGTCGTCCTCCTCTTCATCGTCCTCCTCCTCGTCGTCCACGCCCGGCGGAGGAGGAGGAGGAGGGGGCTCCCCATGGTTCGTCCACGCGGCCGAGAAGGGCGCCGTGGGCAGCACGGGGGGAGGCATCGGGTGGCACGCGGTGGCCCCCGCGATCCACTGCGCGCCATTCGGGGGGCAGGGGAACGTGGCTGACGGTGAGTGACGGCTGCACCACCACTCACACGCGCATCTGTACGTACACTTGTATGTACACCTACATGTACACCTGTACATACACCTACACATACACCTGTACGTACACGTACACCTATACGTACACCTGTACATACACCTACACCTATACGTACACCTGTACATAAACCTACACCTATACGTACACCTGTACACACACCTACACGAACACCTGTACACGCACCCATACCTGTACGTGAACCTACACCTGTACGTACACCTGTACACACACCTGTACACACACCTACACACACCTACACACACACCTACACGAACACCTCTACACGCACCCATACCTGTACGTGAACCTACACCTGTACGTACACCTATACATACACTCATACCTGTATGTACACCTGTACATAAACCTACGCCTACACGTACACCTGTACATACACCTACACCTGTATGTACACCTGTATCTACACCTGTACATGCACCTACAACTGTATGTACACCTGTACACGCACCTACATATGCACCTACATCTCTACGTACACCTGTACATATTCCTGTACATACACGTACACCTACATGAACCGACACCTTTACATACACCTGTGCATACACCTACATCTGTATATACACCTGTGCATACACCTACACCTGTACGTACACCTATACATGCGCCTACACCTGTACATGCACCAATAACTGTACGTATACCTACACGTTTACGTCCACCTGTACATGCACAAACACATGTACATAAACCTATACATACACCTACCCGTGTACATACACCTGTACATACACTGACACCTGTACATAGACGTGAACAAACACGTATCTACATCTGTACCTACACATACACAGGTAGCTACACCTGTACCTGTACCTACACATACACCTGTACCTACACATACACACGTACCGACACCTGTACTTACAGACACCAACACGTGTACCGGCACGACACACACGTGCCTACAGCTACACACACGCGCGTCTACAACGGGTTTTAACTTTACCAAGGCTTATTAGCAGACCTCTGAAACGCACGCCACTTGCGTCGCTCAAAGATTTGACCAAAAGTCTCGCCGAAGCGACTCTCTGGGACTGATGTGTAGGTGGGCGACGATCGCGATCGAGAGCTGATCTTTCGGGATAGCCGCTGAGGGCTCCTCCTCCGTGACTTTCCCGAAAGAACAGCTCATGAGAGCGATTGTCACGCACGGTTCCGTGACAAACCTAGATCTTTGGGATGTTCAGCCACGAGGCGCCACGAGGATGTCAGCTTTGTGCGAGTCTGTGGGTCTCTATGCGAGTCTGTGGGTCTCTCAGCAAGTCTTGAGGCTCTATGCGAATCTGTGGAACTCTATGCGAGTCTGTGGGGCTCTTAGCGAGTCTGTGGGGCTCTTAGCGAGTCTGTGAGGCTGTCGATGAGTCTGTGGATCTCTATGCGAGTGTGTGGGTCTCTCTGCGAGTCTGTGGGGCTCTAAGCGAGTCTGTGGGGTTATAAGTGAGTCTGTGGGGCTCTATGCAAGTGTGTTGGTCTCTATGCGAGTCTGGGTTTCTAAGCAAGTCTGCGGGTATGTATGCAAGTCTGTTAGTCTCTACGCGAGTCTATGGGTCTCTCAGCGAGTCTGTGGGTCTCTAAGCGAGTCTGTGTGTCTCTAAGCGAGTCCGTGAATTTCCGTGCGAGTCTATGGATCTCAATGCGAGTCTGTGGGTCTCTAAGCGAGTTTGTGGGGCTCTAAGCGAGTTTGTGAATCTCTATGCGAGTCTGTGGGTCTGTAAGCGAGTCTGTGGGGCTCTAAGCGAGTTTGTGGGGCTCTCAGCGAGACTGTGGGTCTCTAAGCGCATCTGTAGGTTTCTATGCGAGTGTGTGGGTCTGCGTCAATGGGTCTCTATGCGAGTCAATGGGTCTCTGTGAGCATTTGGGTCTTTCTTCAAGTCTACTATTATTATTTAGCAGACGTCCTTATTTAGGGTGACTTACATCATTACAGCGGTGTAAGAAACGTACTTGGAGCTATATTTGAGTCTATGGGTCTCAATGTGAGTCTATGGGTCTCTATGTGAGTCCATGTGACTATCTTTAAGTCTATGGGTCGCTGTGTGAGTGTATGAGTCTCTGGTTCTCTATATGAGTATGGATCTCCGTGTGAGTGTATGGGTTTCTGTGTAAATCTATGAGTCTGTGTGAGTCTGGGTCTCTAGGTGAGTGTATGCGTCTCCATGAGTTTATGGATCTCCGTGTGAGTCTGAGTTTATGTTTGTGTATGGATCTGTGTGAGTCTATGGGTCTCTGTGCAAGTCTATAGGTCTCTGTGTGAGTCTATGGGTCTCTATGGGAGTCTATGGGAATAACATGAGTAATGAGACGGTGTCAGTGTGGGAGGAAACTGGAGACCCAGGGCGGGTAACTATGCAACTCCACACATGTGGATTCACGAATCCCCTTGCTCTACTGCCACCTCGCGGCCTGACCGATCCAAGCGTTAAGCTGATGAGACGCGGCACGGTGCAAGTTTACCTGCATTCTCCCGATTACCAGAGCGTTCGATGCTCGATGCCGCCAACAAACTTTACATATCTGTTCAAAGCTAAAGGTCCCCCGTGTAGCCTTAACGCGATGTAGGGTTTAAGTGCCATTAGCGAGCAGCGTGTATGAAGGTCGACACGGCACACGAAGAGGTGGGTGACCAGCACCACGCCCGGCCTCCTTTGTCTCCCTAGTGGCGATGTTTACTACAGACTGCAGTGGGTACTCATTTGAGGCTGAGTCGACCAAGGGGAGGCCCAGGACAGGTTCAGAAAATCGCCACTGGCGTTGGTGGCCGGGGTTGAAGCGCGGATCTGGCCTTCCCAAGTGTGAAAGTAAGCCCGTACAGTCCGCTAAGTGGCGAGATATATACTGTACGTATGCACATACAGTATATACCGGGAAATGAATACTATTTACATTTCTAAATCGCTTTTCACCCGAGGGTCACAAAGCGCTGCACAGAGCTGTGGTGAGAACGGCGCGTCAACAACATCAAAATGAGATCAATGAAGTAAAATAACGACTATAAATCAATGAGGGTGAGCGGGCCCGGTGGCCCAGTGGGTAGCGGCGCTGTCGCCTCACAGCAAGAAGGTCCCGGGTTCGAATCTCGGCTCGGGCGCTGCTTTCTGTGTGGAGTTTGCGAGCTTCTCTCTCCCCGTGTCCGCGTGGGTTTTCGCCGGGCACTCCGGTTTCCTCCCACAGTCCAAAAAACTTGCCGCTGCATAGGTTAATTGACTCGCAGACTAAATTTCCCTCAGTGCCCGGTGATGGACTGGCGTCCCATCGAGGGTATATCCCTGCCTTGCGCCTGTGTCTGCCGGGATAGGCGCCGGCTCACCGCGCAACCCTGTACAGGACGAAGCGGTTTCTGACAGTGAGCTGAAGGTCATCGAGAAACAAAGAGGAATAATAGTTGAAGACGCGCACCGACCAAGCAAGCGCTTGGTTTTCGTTGTTGTAAAGCGAGGCTCGAGACACCGAGTGTTTTTAGGCGCGTTGTTACTACTCGGGCTTTCGTTCAACAAGTTACTGTACTGTACCACTGTTGTGAGGTAAACACTCTACTGTACTGTACCACTGTGAGGTCAATACTGTACTGTACCACTGTTGTGAGGTAAACACTCTACTGTACTGTACCATTGTGAGGTCAATACTGTACTGTACCACTGTTGTGAGGTAAACACTCTACTGCACTGTACCATCGTGAGGTAAACACTCTACTGTACCACTGTTGTGAGGTAAACACTCTACTGCACTGTACCATTGTGAGGAAAACACTCTACTGTACTGTACCACTGTTGTGAGGTAAACACCCTACTGTACTGTACCATTGCGAGGTCAATACTGTACTGTACCACTGTTGTGAGGCAAACACTCTACTGTACTGTACCATTGTGAGGTAAACACTCTACTGTACTGTACCACTGTTGTGAGGTAAACACTCTACTGTACTGTACCACTGTTGTGAGGTAAAAGCTCTACTGTACTGTACCACTATTGCGAGGTCAATACTGTACTGTACCACTGTTGTGAGGCAAAACACTCTACTGTACTGTACCATTGTGAGGTAAACACTCTACGGTACTGTACCACTGCTGTGAGGTAAACACTCCACTGTACTGTACCACTGTTGTGAGGTAAACACTCTACTGTACTGTACCACTGCTGTGAGGTAAACAATTTACTGTACTGTACCACTGTCGTGAGGTAAACACCCTACTGTACTGTACCACTGTTGTGAGGTCAATACTGTACTGTACCACTGTTGTGAGGTAAACACCCCACTGTACTGTACTATTATGAGGTCAATACTGTACTGTACCACTGTTGCGAGGTAAACACTCTACTGTACTGTACCATTGTGAGGTCAATACTGTACTGTACCACTGTTGTGAGGCAAACACTCTACTGTACTGTACCATTTGAGAGGTCAATACTGTACTGTACCACTGTTGCGAGGCAAACACTCTACTGTACTGTACCATTGTGAGATCAATACTGTACTGTACCATTGTGAGGTAAACACTATTGTACTGTACCACTGTTGTGAGGTAAACACCCTACTGTACTGTACCACTGCTGTGAGGTCAATACTGTACTGTACCACTGTTGCGAGGTAAACACCCCACTGTACTGTACCATTATGAGGTCAATACTGTACTGAACCACTGTTGTGATGCAAACACTCTACTGTACTGTACCATTGCGAGGTCAATACTGTACTGTACCACTGTTGTGAGGCAAACACTCTACTGTACTGTACCATTGTGAGGTCAATACTGTACTGAACCACTGTTGTGATGTAAACACTCTACTGTACTGTACCATTGAGAGGTCAATACTGTACTGTACCACTGTTATGAGGTAAACACTCTACTGTACTGTGCCATTGTGAGGTCAATACTGTACTGTACCACTGTTTGTGAGGCAAACACCCTACTGTACTGTACCATTGTGAGGCCAATACTGTACTGTACCACTGCTGTGAGGCAAACACTGTACTGTACCATTGCGAGGTTAATACTGTACTGTACCACTGTTGTGAGGTAAACACTCTACAGGACTGTACCATTGTGAGGTTAACAATACTGTACTGTACCACAGTTGTGAGGTAAACACTCTACTGTACTGTACCATTGTGAGGTTAATACTGTACTGTGCCACTGTTGTGAGGTCAACACTCTACTGTGCTGTACCATTGTGAGGTAAAAACTGTACTGAACCACTGTTGTGAGGTAAACACTCTACTGTACTGTACCATTGTGAGGTCAATATTGTACTGTACCACTGTTGTGAGGTCAACACCCTACTGTACTGTACCATTGTGAGGTTAACTATACTGTACTGTACCACTATTGTGAGGTAAACACTCTACTGTACTGTACCACTGCTCTGATGTAAACACTCTACTGTACTGTACCATTGTGAGGTTAATACTGTACTGTACCACTGTTGTGAGGTAAACGCAATACTGTACTGTACCACTGGTAAGCACATAACTGTACTGTTCCACTGTTAAAACACATTACTATACTGTACCACTATTGTGAGGTAAACATTACTGTACTGTACCACTGAGGTAAACACATTACTGCACTGTACCACTGAGTTAAACACTGTACCACTGTTGTAAGGTAAACACATTACTGTACAATACACTGAGAAACACATTGCTGTACTGTACCATCGAGGTAAACAAATTACTGTACCGTACCGCTGTGAGGTAAACACATTACTGTACCACTGTGAGGTAAACACATTACTGTACTGTACCACTGTTGTGAGGCAAACACTACTGTACTGTACCATTGTGAGGCCAATACTGTACTGTACCACTATTGCGAGGTAAACACTGTACTGTACTGTAATATTGTGAGGTCAATACTGTACTGTACCACTGTTGTGAGGTAAACACTCTACTGTACTGTACAATTGTGAGGTAAACACTCTACTGTACTATTGTGAGGTTAACAATACTATAATGTAGCACTGTTGTGAGGTAAACGCAACACTGTACTGTACCACTGTTAAGCACATTACTGTACTGTTCCACTGTTAAAACACATTACTGTACTGTACCACTGTGAGGTAAACACATTACTGCACTGTACCACAGAGTTAAACACTGTACTGTACGACTGTTGTAAGGTAAACACATTACTGTACAATACACTGAGAAACACATTGCTGTACTGTACCATCGAGGTAAACAAATTACTGTACCGTACCGCTGTGAGGTAAACACATTACTGTACCACTGTGAGGTAAACACATTACTGTACTGTACCACTTAGATAAACACATTACTGTACTGTACCACTGTGAGGTACACACATTACTGTTCTGTACTATTGTGAGGTAAACACATTACTGTACTGTATCATTGTGAGGTAAAAACAATACTGTACTGTACCATTGTGAGGTAAACACATGATTGTACGTATAATTGTGAGGTAAACGCATTACTGTACTGTACCACTGTGAGGCAAACACAATACTGTACCCTACCATTGTGAGGTTAATACTGTACTGTACCACTGTTGTGATGTAAACACTCTACTGTACTGTACCATTGTGAGGTTAATACTGTACTGTACCACTGTTGTGAGGTAAACACGCTACTGTACAATTGTGAGGTTAATACTGTAATGTACCACTGTTGTGAGGTAAACGCAATACTGTACTGTACCACTGTTAAACACATTACTGTACTGTTCCACTGTTAAAACACATTACTGTACCACTATGAGGTAAACACGTTATGTACTGTACTATTGTGAGGTTAAAAACGTCACTGTACTGTACAGTTGTGAGGTAAACACTACTGTATAGTACCATTTTGAGGTAAACACATTACTGTACTGTACCACTGTGAGGCGTTAGTGTACTATACAACTGTGAGGTAAAAACGTTACTCTACTGTACAATTGTGAGGTAAACACTACTGTATGGTACTATTTTGAGGTAAACACATTACTGTACTGTACCACTCCGAGACAAACACAATATTGTACCGTAACCTTGTGAGGTAAACATATTACTGTACTGTACCATTGTAAGGTAAATACTACTGCATACCATTTTGAGGTTAACACATTACTGTACTGTACCACTCTGAAGCAAACAATATTGTACCGTAACCTTGTGAGGTAAACACTACTGCACGGTACCATTTTGAGGTAAACAATATTGTAGTGTTCCATTGTGAGGTAAACACATGACTAGATTGTACCACTGTGAGATACGCGGAATACTGTACTGTATCATTGTGCGGTAAACTCTACTGTACGGTACGATTTTGAGGTAAACCCATTACTGTACTGTAGCACGGTGGGACAAACACAATACTATACTCTACCATTGTGAGGTAAATGCTACTGCACGGTACTATTGTGAGGTAAACACATTACTGTACTGTGCCACTGTAAGGTAAACACTACTCTACGGTACCAATGAGGTAAACACTCCGAACGGTACCATTGTGAGGTAAACACGTTACTGTACTGTGCCACTGTGAGGTAAACTCTACTGAACGGTACCATTGTGATGTAAAGATTACTGTACTGTACCACTGTGAGGCAAACACAATACTGTACTGTACCACTAGTTGTGAGGTAAACACCTTACTATACTGTACTATTGTCACGGTTTAATCGCGGTTGCTAGGCAAAGGCCCGAAGCCCCCCCAAAAAGCTCGCCAAAACGGCCAGCAACAAACAGCACCAACCCGTTTTGTAACTGCCTCGTCACGACGCGATGTGAGACTCGAGATCCGCTCTTTCGAGATAGCGGCAGCAGCCGCTCGCGGCTCGGAGGCCTGAGCCGTGCCTCCTGAGCCGAGGGCTCCGTAACAGGGCAGCCAGCTCAGAGAAAGCGATTCGTGTTATATCGGAACGTTTCATGAACAGTTGTCGTTTCAGGGAACGATCCTTTGCCATGGCAGTGGTAGTGAGTGGACGTCCTTGTGCCTATGAAGAATGGCCGCGACCCAGGACCTTTGCACAGTATAATAATATTTTACATAATAAGCAAAATATCACTTTCACAGATTAACTAACCGTAGTTATTGGAACTTCATCGTTAACAATAACCCTGGCCTCTCAGCTGCTGGATGAAGGGAGGCCTGGAACTCGCCGTGTCAGGTGTCTGGGGACCAGCGCCATGGCCCGGCCGCCTTTGTCTCCTCCCGAGCGAACGCTCGCCATTATTTGTGGTCGTGAGTTGCACCGCCGCCAGCGGACACTTGTGCCCGCAGTTTGTTCATACTTCACTACTGCCCGTGACTGCGTCGGGTGACGGGAAATAAGTCTGGGAACTATTTGAGGCGGTTACTTGGTAACAGTTACCCGGTGACAGTTGCCATGGTGACAGTTAACCCGATGGTGAGTTGATGGCGGTCACCTGGTGGCAGTAACCCGGAGCAATTGCCTCGCATTCGGCAACGGTGTCATCGCCACGTCACCTCAGCTTGTGCCAGGCTAGGTGCACAACGAAGTTACTTGGAATGTCTCAGTGCGTCACGGGACAGACCCAGGTGACATGGGTCGCCTGACCGAGATGACTGGCACATTAGTCCGTGTGTATTAAAGTTGTCTAGCAGGGAGGGGTAAGTAAGTTACCACGTCTCAGGGTACTGGGGGGGGGGACAATTTACTCAGGACAGTGAACATAGGCAGCGGGCAGCGTGGGAGAAAACCGGAGTACCCGGTGAATACCCACGCATAGCAGGAGGAGAGAGGGAGAGATTGCGTAATCTCCGTCTCGGGAAGGACTTTCTGCGAGGAGTGGATGTTGTCTTTCAAAGTAAATGTTTCGTGAATCACTGTGACGAGAGAACTCTGTTGTCGGGTGGCGAGCACGAACACTGATTTTTTACTTGGTCGCAAGAAATATTGAAAAGCACCGGTCTATAGCAGCATCTATAGTGGAGCAGGTCTACAGACTGTGGTGTGGTGTGGGGGGAGTGGTGTGGACCTATCCAATGTCTCGCGAGGTGAATCTATAGTATCTACTCTAGTGCGAATCCATAACCTACTCACGTACATACCCCCTCACCTACTCACTCACTTATCCACTCACCTACACTCTCACCCACCCACTCACTTAAACTCTCATCCACCCACTCACCTACACTCTCACCCACCCACTCACCTACACTCTCACCCACCCACTCACCTACACTCTCACCCACCCACTCACC
>JAZEWT010000041.1:39157-60679 GCA_036362905.1 Mordacia mordax | reverse complement strand
TGCAGGAAGCCGGGCTCGATGTGAGTTGCGATGTCGTGGAGAAAACCGTACAAGAGAGGAAGGGGCCGCCGTCTCAGCCCAAGGGCCCGAGCGGGTAACACCAGATGCTCGACCGGACACTGTCACATCGTGTCAGCTGGTGTCGGATGTCTGCCGAGGTGGCTGCAGCATTCGCACAAACCTCTATGCGCGGCGTGGTGCGGTGGTGACGATGCAGAATAAATGTAACAATTCTAAATAGGACGTTGAGATGTAACGTTACGATCTGGTTGTGTACAACCGGCTTATCTGCGTATATTGCTGTCACAGGCTTCTGAGCTGTTTGCATATTTATGGCTGGTGTGTCGTCGTCACAGCATAAATTAGCAAATGCCTCACTTTCTTCCAGAACAGCACAAGCGATGGCACAGACAAGCAGGGTTGATTTATTTATCTAATTACTCGCACTGCCTGCAAATGCATAGCACACATGGCCAGGAAGGAGGGTGGGTGGGTGGAGGAAGGGGCAACGTTAATTTACACGAACCTGCATCAATGCTGGTGAAGTCACCACCATGCACATGCCTGCTAGCATGCCAACATCTATCCAGCTAGCAAAACTTTTTTTAACGAAGTGTGAGTTCTTATCTTTCGACACAATTTCATCCCGAGTGTGAAATGGGCATCATTTAATGTGGCAGATTACCTGTAGAAACTATTGCAGAGCAGATGTAGTCACTGAACAATAGTTGATGGACGTGGATCCCATAGAGCTACCCCCTGGACTCCTTCAAGATTTCTGGTTCACACAGTAGGCGTCAGCAGGGCCGTCTTAACAGCATTATAGGTCCCCCTGGGCAAAGCAGTGTACTGGGGCCTCTACCGACACTATTTATTTATTGACAGCAAGTCGCAACATACATAGATTAGCATGGAGCCCCCTATGCTCGTGGGGCCCCCGGGCAACTGCCTAGTGTGTCCATGCGTTAAGACGGCACTGGGCGTCAGACCATCCCCATCTGCCCCGCCACCAGGCGTAAGATGTCAGATAACAGTCCAATATATAACAACTCTCAGAGGTGAAATTTAACTAAAATCAAATCACCGAACCGAATCCTATCGTGGAGTCTATTATATGTGTGTGTGATCATTGGCAAATGGGCCGGGACCATCGACTCTTTGCACTTGAGAACCCGGTCAATCACAGGTGGCTGTCCGGATTTCAACTCAAACCAGGTCACCATGGGTTTCCAAGCAGAACCGGAGAGCAGCGGCAGCTGCAATACAATTGGGGTCTGAAGGCCCCACTGCAAATTTCTCTCCCACCTCTGTCACAGCCAGTGTGGCACTGCCACAGCCACCAAGCTGCCAGAGCCACATGGTACAGGTGACAAATTAAAGCACAAAGTCACGTCCTGCGCAGGCACCGGTGCGTGCGTTAACGGTCCATGAGCGATTCTGGCCTCCGGTGCAGCGCTACTGGGAACCGCGCAGCGGGGCTTTCAATTACTGCGACATTATCAAGAAAATTAAAATTCAACTCTCTGAGCTTTAAGTCAAAGTTGGAAAGTGGCGCAATGCGCTGGATGCCACTGGTAAACTTGCATGTCAATGACAGCAGCTCCAGCGGAATAATGGTGCCTCGTTCCATCGCTAGCATAGCGGAGGATCGCGGTCGCGCTACAGAGGCTGTGGAGATGACGGTGCGGGGAGGGAGGAGCAGAGAGGATTTTACACATCCTGTTGTGATCAAATACGTGTTTTGGAACATTATCATTCGTACGTTTAATTGAAAGGGGTCTTTGAAAGTTGACTCAACTAGTCGATGTGAATTAGACCAAGCCATGTTTCTATATTTTATTATTTTTATCACAGCATTTGGCTCTCACTCCCTGGCCTCTAATCAGAATGTGTATTTGCATCTGTAAAACGTAACTGCATTAAAGGCACGAAGAAGCTGTTCAGGCCGAGCTCTTATTCACGTCGTGTTCTCGGTTAATTAAACTAAAGCCACGATCTGACATTCTGACTCGTATGTTTATTATTACCAGAGTGGGATATTATTTCAACATTACTGGAGCGTTGGCAGCGCGCACATTCATGCACTTGGAGCCATCCATCGATTAAGAATAATGCTTACGTTCCCAACACGTGTACGGCATCGTGTAAGGCTCAACGTTTTCCGATTGACACGCGTCGTACATAATGGGTTGGCGACAGTCACCGTTCAACTCATTGGAGGTGCTGTCATTCAACAGCCGCACGACGTCAAGCCTGAAACCTGCGACAAGATTGACCGCATCACACTCGGGACTGCCATCAACTTGCTTGGGTCAACTGGACACTCGTTCAGCCGCACGGCTGCGACACCACCCCACAGTAATCAATGTTCCACCCCGAGCCAACGCGATCGTCAATATTTATCTCATTCCCCCATTACGGCCCGTGGATGATCATGGTTGAGGGATTTATGTGTGTCAATGAACCCCGGGAGCTGTGTCTCCTGGAGTTCAGGATGCCTGGAAGCGTCTCCCTTGGTGAATAGGCCTGGAGTATAACACTGCTGGTGCTGGTAGGGTCTGCCCTATTGAACACATCGGGGGCGGGGAGGTTACCTACAAACAGCGATCCGAAGACTAAATGAGGTTGATGTCAGGAAGAATATTCGGCTGTAAATATCTGCTGCAAGAACTACACTGTTGGCGGGTTAACCGGCCATCCCAGGTCAACCTTGATACCAGCCATTTAAACTGGCAATGTATTACGCAATCACAAGGACTACCACTCTGAAACATTCAACAAAAAACGTCGGCTTCAAGACACAAGGGGAACTCTCGTGCGACCTTGCACCTAATGATGACAGCCGAGGGAATGATCGCTCCGCGGCTCATATTCACAACGCGCTAAAGACGCACATCTGGCCTAGCACCCTGACTGGTCTCGGCATGGCCCGACCCATTCGTATAGCGGTAAATTATAGACGGGGTTGAACACAGTCCCACGTGGGTTTGGGCACTCAGTGGCACGAGCACTCAGCGTGAGTGGCGGCACAATTGGTATTATTATTATTAATTTTTGGCGCTCCGGTAATGATTTATTCACGGTTTTTTTTTACGTGCTGAGTCGGCGTTCGTCAAATGTTTTGCGGGGACGCACAGCCAAATCAATGGGGTAACGGAACAGTGATTTATGATTCGCTCCCCACTCGGAGGTCGGAATTTGTCATCGAAGCTGTAAATTGCCCAATAATAATAATAATCAATGCAAAAGTATTTTTTAATTTATTGAATCCAATGGGACAATTCTATAAACTCAGTCAGGATTTGGTGTAAAATCCGCAGCACTGTAGTTTCAGTTAAAGTAACAAAGTTCATTACAGGTCTGTGGCTATGGCATATATAGTTTCAGAATGTGTTCTAAAGTTTGTAATATATGTTTTTAATGTTTAGTTAAGTTGTACATTTTTTATATCTTTTACGACTTTGATAAACTTTTGCTACAGCAGCTAAATGAATAATTAATCTCTTGCATTTACTTTGTCTCATTTTTTAGTATTAATAGGGCAAATACTTATTGCAGAAAACCCGAATCAAGCCGAATGACTCTTTTGCACTTAGAGATGTACAAAATATCCTCTTTTGAGAAAGAAATACTTTGTTTATTATTACGGTGTTTTTCCATTCTATATGTTTAGGCTATCCTACATTCCAACCCCGGTATTTCATAAAAAATATCTAAGAGTGAGCAACTTAATGAATGACACGTGGTGCATTCAGTGGGCAATCTATGCAGTGAGCTCTGACGCAGTGGGCCACGGGAAATCCACAAGAGCACTGACTCCGCTACATGTGAGGAGGTGCCTCAGTCCCAGGCCACATTTATAGCATCCTGGCGCGAGTTGTCGAGACCAAAGTCTACATCAGTGACGTCCATCATCAGGAAGTGTGCAGCGCACGTTGATCGCAATAAAACCACCACGATACCAATTTGTTTACCACTCAGCCCAGTGTTATTGGTTCAATTACACACTCATGGCACTAATCACAAACTTCCTGAAAAAAACAAACGATCAATGTCTGCACTACAATGACTTTTGCGAATGGAAGGCTGCGCTTTTGAATTCCACGTTGTAGCATCGTAATTTTACGTATTATTTATTTTTGCAATAACAATTTTATGGTGATGCCTGCTGGAGTGCGGCATTTTCTTTCCTTATTATTGCACAAACGTTTAGAGCCAAAATTGGAATGAAAAGGCAGGCTTTGAAATATGAAAAAGAAACTTAAAAAAAACACTTCACCTTAAACCTACGCATCTGTCAAAGCTGTGGCACTATTTCTGGAGGGAAAGTGAGTAAATAAATAATACCTGGTGACTTGCGCTGCCAGGAGGAGTGAGACGAAGTAGAAACCCAAGCGACATGAGCGGTGGGAAACCGAGCAGGGGGCATATTGACCAACGGGCCTTCCTTGGGGATATATAAACCAAAATGTTGACTACCTCAAATTTGACTTCCTCCACCAGTTAATTCCCAGAGGAATTTGCCCACAGCTAGCAGCTGAGGCCACTATAGATGCGGTGTTTACGGTTCACCGAAAGACTGTAGTGATTAGGGGTCTGAGCAAAGATGACCTTTGCCGCTGGGTGCTCATGTTGGTCTGTCCTGCGGTGCTGATTTGTTGTGGCTGGAAGGATAAGGTGTGCTCTATTAATGCCCATGTGATCGACGTGCATTTACTTATCACCTGGCTTGTGGGCGAAGGGGTAAGACCCTCACTCACATTTGTACAAAAAGAGAATTGCTTTGGGCATCTTCAGAATGCCTGAAGATGCCTCTAGCATGGGAAGCAAAACGTCGCAGGGATAGAGACGGAACACTCGACACGGCCATCGCGAACAAACAGCCTTGGAAAGCAATTCACAACGTTGTCACAGTTTGTTAAATTTATGGAAAGGAACATTATTTATATTTTCATAAGCCTTTTTTTACTTCCTCGGCTGTGGCCGGATGATGCCTGGCAGTTTCAAGTGAAAGGTTATATTCAAGAAATATGGTTTCCAGAATTGATCATTAAGCTACCGGTGAGCTGCAACATTAACTGATATGTTGAACGCTATTAAACCTGACTGAATTAGTTTGCTTACGTTGGGTGGTGGTGGGTTTCACAACACAATTTTAGCCAGTTCATTACGTGGTATAATTAAACACAGTCCATTTCTGTCAGGGCTTTTACTGTAGTGCAAAATAAATTATGTGGTAGTCTGGGCACTTATCACTTAATACCCAATATTTAATCTTTCAACTATTCGAAGAAATATCTGAAAACGTGACCCCAGCCTCGTTTATTTGGGTCACAAAATCGGAGATGAACATTCTGGGACATTATCGTCAACAATGTTTTCTTCAAAACACAGGCCCTTGCCAGCCCACACAATTTCTCATCACCTGCAACAGACAAGCCAAGGGGTCAGTAGGTTACGTATAAATTGCTTGAGCAATTGGACGAATGGACACTTTTCCTCAGCCTCATAACCCTGCAATCAGCTGGGTAGGAAAACCGTGTTCCCAGAGTCAGGCGGCGGTAAAAGGGAATGTCACTTCCTCTGCTCTTCCCGTGCGATTCGTCTGCAGGAAATTATACCTGTCCCTATTCACAGCGCTGATAATCTTGCGAGCACAATTTTCAGGGCTGTCTCCCATGTGGAGTTTGCATTGAATCAAAACTACCTGCCTGTGAGAGACAACTTAAGCATACAGCAAGCACGCTAAGGGAAAAAAAGTAATACAATGGAGTCATAAATACATATTTTTTTCATGCAGCTGAAGCAATTTTATTCGTGATAAATTTACGGTCCAGGTCTGCCGATGCATTAATATATACCGGAACATGCTATTTCTCAACGGTGCCAGAGTTAATGGGAACAGGCATGAGTTTAAAGCCTTGATATTTCTGTGACTAGTTTTATTGTACCTTGCATTGAGTAGAGGGGTTGCACAGTGGCGCAGTGGAGCAGCACTACCGTCTCACAGCAAGAGGGTTCCCGGGTTGGATTCCCAGCTCGGGTGCCTTTCTGTGTGGAGTTTGCGTGTTCTCCTTATGTCCGCGAGGGTTTTCTCCGTCGAGTCCGATTGTGTTCCACCATCCAAAGACACGCTCCTGCCTAGGTTGATTGGTCTGCTGAGTAACTTGCTCCCCAGTGCCATGCGATATACTGGCGTCACATACTGGGTATAGCTCTGCCGTGCAGCCTGTCTGCCAGGCTAGGGTCCAGCCCCTCGCGACCCTGTACAGAATGAAGTGGCTACTGATAATGAGGACGCGTTCGGTACAACTGTGAGCTCTGGTGAAATAGCATTTTCGTTTCCATGGGACGATTAGATTTCACTCCTTATATTGTGTTTATCAAGTAAGCTGGGTGTGCACCAATCACGTTTAGTGTGTGAGCAAATATACAAACAGCCGCTGGCCGAGGTGAGTGACAAATTTCCAGCCAGAGGACAGGACCCACTCAAGAATGAGTCCCACAGCTGGGAGAATGCCCGATCAAATCAGCTCAGATTAATAATAATTTTACTTTTATAACGCGCACAAATTCATTCACTTTCCAAGGTATTCATTCGACAGAGAACGACTCAGAGGCGCGAGGAGAGCACAGAGAGGCGGAGGAGGAGGAGGCAGCCAGGCGATTTGCCGGCGCCACATTGCCACGCACTGCTTCCTATATATTGGGATGTCATCGGTCAATGAATTAAAGAGTATTTTGATTAAGTTGTGGGAGGAAACCAGAGAGCCCAGACGAAACCCACGCAGAATAGGGGGAGAATATACAAACTCGACACAGAAAGGTGCCCAAGACGGGGATCGAACCTACTCGGGCAAGAACCATGCTTTCTGTGAAGCGTAGATGTTACCACTGCGCCACCTATCAGTTTAAAACGGGTGGGATCCCCTTTGCATCTGGATTAGCCGTTTGCCACCTCAATGGTGGGGGTGGCTGTAGCAGAATTATATGGCCAGATGCTCTTCATGATACCAACCTCCTTCAGGTGGAAGGATCATTATTTATCTGATGCCTCCCAGGGAGACCCGAGCAGGAGCACTATGCGACATAGCTCTGGGTTTCATTAGAACAGGCTAACCCCTGCACCACCATACCGTCACGATCCATGGGGCGAAGGGTTCATATCAGCTCAGCTAAAGGTGGCGTAGACTGACGGCCGGTGAGTGTCCTGGTACGTAATATACAGAAGGTTTTCACGGCTGATTACAACCCACGGCTCGTGAACCACTTAAGTGATGAACCCCAATTTCACGAGGGAAGCATTCAGACACGGCGGATTATTCTCCCGTGTTGAGCATTCGCTTCTCCGTTGCTACATCACACTTAGCGCACAAGGGGGCAATCAGCAGATGGCCGTAACGACTGAAATAAATTCACCGCAGAACAGTTTTAGCGACTGTCACAGCAGTATTTGGTTTAATTGCTGCAAGTCACATCCGTAAACAAAAGAAAACCTCACACCAGAAATTACATTTTGTAGACCATATCGGCACGGTGGCCCAGTGGGTAGCGCTGCAGCCTCACAGCAAGAAGGGCCCGGGTTCGAATCTCGGCTCGGGTGCCATTCTGTGTGGAGTTTGCATGTTCTCCCCGTGTCTGCGTGGGTTTTCGAAGGGCACTCCGGTTTCCTCCCACAGTCCAAAAAACATGCTGCTGCATAGGTTCATTGGCTTGCAGACTAAATTGCCCACAGTGCCTGGTGATGGACTGGCGTCCCATCGTGGGGATATCTCTGCCTTGCGCCCTGTGTCTGCCGGGATAGGCTCCGGCTCACCGTGACCCTGTACAGGACTAAGCGATTTCTGACAATGAGATGAGACCATATCGATGCTTTAAGAGGCACTGCAGGTTTTTGGGGTTATTTTTGCCAGCTTCCAAAAACATATTTCTTGTTCGATGGCCTTCATGTGCACCGCAGATGTCCGGGTGATTTATTATTTTCTGTGCTTACTGCGAGATCCTCGTGCTATCGTCCCCAGCTAAATCCCGAGTGATTTCGATGTTCCCAGGTGCAGCGACGTGGTGGATACATCTAGTCTGAAGAAAGAAGGGCGATGTACAAGCCACCTAACCTTTGTACACCTTCATATCATCACCTTACTTTGGTGGAAGGGTTTGAGTGTGACAATGAACCCGAGAGCTGTCATTTGGAGTCGAACACTCCTGCTGGGGCCACCCTTGGTGAACACGCCTGGAGCCTAGCACACCTGGTAGGGTTACACTTGATCAACAGGTCGAGAGTCTAGAACTCCTGCTAAGGTCTGCCTTAGTGAAAAGGTCTGGAGTGTAGCTGGGTGGACGTTCCAGACAAATAACTATCCCAAGACACAACTAAAGGAGGTTGGTGTCAGGAAGGGCTTTCAGTCTGGAAATTCTGTTCCAATACCCTCAGCGTTCGGAGTCAATTGGTCACCCTGGGTCAACCTGGATAACGACTGTTTACTGGTTGTGTCTGTGTTTATAAGTCTTTGACCCATCCATAGTTAGTCAAGGCATTTGCGGTTGTCATAATTCATAACTCTCGGCATAAATTAGATTTCATCTTCAAAAACTATTTTTTTTTAATGCACACTTCATTTCAATCAATGAATGACTTTTTCTGTTTTACAATTTAGTAAATCTAGCACCTCGAGTGGCTGCACAGATCACGTGTGCATGCAGAACACGCACCGTTCAGAATCATCGGTTCTGATACGTGCGATTCCACGCACGCACAGAGCGTTAAGCTTCAGAATAAAGTACAATCAATGAATCGATGAATTTGCCATTCTCGGTATGTACACAGTGGTAACTGCATGCCACCTTTGCCGAATAAAATCGAGCAATGACTACGCTACGGTTGGGTGCAGGGAAGATTGCAGCAGCAGATCGAAATCAAGTCATGACCCTGGTACCAAAAACACAACGATCATTCCCTCCATCGAGTCACTGAAGGGTTGAGAGTGACATCCGCTGGCATCGTGTGTACCGTGCGAGTTGATATTTATTGCTGTAAAGTCGCATACAGACCAATGGGCGAGCATCACATGCAATACAAGTCCTGCCATCGCCTTATGCTCGCTGGCAGTGCCAAGAACTGCTTTCATAGCAACAGTGCTCTTGGCTACATCATTTTCTAAAAGCGGACGTGGGTCTGTTCAGCTTATGTTCCCTTCAATCACAAAGGATGACGAAATCACAATAATCGTTCCCCAAACTTGTAGACCGTAGTAGCGAAGCAGATCTGACCCTGGCTCCAACTTGGAAGGGAGGCTGCCTGGGAATATTAGACCTTGTTCGCTCTGGCTGTGCCGGTAGGAGATGGCAGCACACGAAAGCATTCTTGAATCTGTCTGCCCAAAGTTGCAGTGTCTTACCACCTTGTAAAAAACATGGAGTTTGATGAGTTCTCCGCATTCATCCTGTGTGCTGAAGAGTCATTAAGTAAACCAGCCAAACATCAATGCAGGATCCATATGAAATAATAGTCTTAAAACTCAATGTGGCTTTGCTGAATAAATAAAGCGCATTCTAATTTATAACTCCCCGAAGCACACACACAAGCAGGGGCCATTTACAGGGTAAGATATGAAATAATCACACGTTGAAAATGTTTCAGGATCTCTTCCTTGACAGTCACGCAATGATTTGACCCACGAGAGATGCGATGCAATGTTATTATTCAGGATCGTGATTCGAGTCACGAAAATAAAAATATTGCTTTCATTTCCACCATCTCGTTTTGATTATCCACCTTGTTGATCTGCGTCATGTTTGCCCCTTACTTAATAACGACGAAATCTCCAATCAAACCACGAGTGATTACATTACGCATCTACCTTCAATTTCTGCAGAAACCTTGTGGGTCATCAATTGGATTTTTTGAGCTTCGCAGCCAAAGTGTCTCCTATGAAATGGAAATAAAAGGGTCTTCAGCCCAGGACAGAATCAATACCATGAAAGATACCAGTGGCGTTCTGCAGAGCACATTAGAGACAAGCTGGCTGATCACTATCTTGATATTCTCTGGGAAAAAAAAAAACATTTTCCAATATCCTTCACACTGATGTCTTACGACAGCCACAGCACAGACAAATGGAAGGCTCAAAGGTGTAGAATCAGAGTCAGGGACACCTGGACAATACTTCAAAGCAATGAGTTTCTGAGCTTTTGAAAAAAAAAATGCATTCCACCGTCCTTTAGCGTTGCTGGAACCATTACCGCTGGTCGATGTTTTAACGCTGGCCAGCACAGATCCAGATTGTGTAAGAACATCACATCACTTGGTACAAATTCAAACGCCTATACTCATCAATGGAATCCCATCGGGGATTCATGGGACCGCTAACTCGCAGCGCTAACATTTGGGTCAGTGGCAGGGCTTCAGGAAGGCATGCCCCTTCAATGTGTGGGTCTGTGGTGAGCGCCGATAAGTGGCTCGTATTGACAGCGGCTGCACAATGATGCTGGCTGTGATGAGAATTGTAAAGAAATGGATGGGTAACGCTAGCGCGCCCGTCAATGACGTTTAACAGCCTGGCGGCATTAACATAGCCGGTGGCACAACTTCGTGTAATGGAGCAGCTTCTTAAGCGCTGAGACTGATAACGATAGACTCAACTGTTGCATGCAGTTGTTAATTATTTCAGCCACCAATACTCCTATCTGGGAGCTGATATACACTGGTCCGGCAAATAGCACCCTGCACCATAAAATGGTGACCAGGTTCAATTGCTGGCCACAGCTAAGGTCAGCAGTGAGAGAAATTCTGAATGAGCCCTGGTTCCCTCCCCACCTTCACAGACCCACACCATCCAGCGTTGTGAAATATGGTCAAACCATTCCTGTGCCGAGAAGGCATCAGGAAGCTGACATCCAACTGCGGGTTAACAAATTGCTGCAAATAATTACAAAAACATCCTCCTGGCAACAAATTGGGTCCAGTAACCAAAGTCTACCAATGAACGATTGTCAGGATGAGAATTATTTTTCTACTGTGTCCTTTCTGGATAACTGTGACCCGAAAGAACAGCTTTGGAAAGCAATTCTTCCACATCAAGCCGTAAAATTAGAGGTTATCAGCCGGTCACCGATAAACTCCATCTGACCAATGCAAAAGTCGAGACATGTGCGTGCAGTGGCAATGTCTGAGAAGAGCTGAAAGGGTAAATCCATCGTATTAACACATGCCAAAAAGTGAAATATTATCCCTTATTCCACGAAGAAATCTTCAAAGTGGGAGGCAAAACGTCGTGAAGGAGAGACGAGGAACACTCGACAAGGCCATGACGCAAGGACGACTACGGAACGTTGTCCTCGTTTTCCGTTTCAGAACCCACTCGTGAACGCCGTCGTCTGGCAAAGTTGGGTCAACCGGGGGCACCGCGCTCGAGAAAAGCCTCTCGGTTCTGAGCCAGCTCAGCTTCTCTTCTCGCCAGAGAGCGTGGCGACGCAAAGCGGGTCGCTCAATAGTCGATGCACGAGATGCTGCGGCGCGCTGCCTGTGCATGCGTGCGCGACACGGTGGCAATTAACGCGCACGCCGTGCCCCATCGCCCTCGAGCTCGCCGGCACTTACCGGCGGCAGAGCAAATGGAGCGCTAATACCGCCGTAAAACAAGCGCCGGGTTGTAACACCGCCCGCGCGCCCAGCGACATAACTCACGTGTTTCAGCTTGCTCGGTCTCACGCTCAAAACTATCGGCGCTAAATTTGTGCTGAAATTTTCTAACGAGAATGTTAAGGGTGCATTCGTGTCAATCCCAAGTAGGATGAGATGGACAGACAGATGTGTATTATTACAGCATAAAGTACCCAGCGAGCTTGCAAGCTCTAGACGCGGGATTTCCTTCGACACAACGAACGGCCGTGATGACCAACGTTAACAACGCGTAAGGGGGATGAGCGCTTCCTCAAGCAGCGTGGGCTCTGCGAGTTCCTTCACCAAGCTTGGCTATGTGGGTCGGTGATGAACGCAAGCAAGGACATTGACGCGTACTGCTGCACAACAAACCCTTACCGCTCCGCTCTCGCCGCTGACAACGCAGCGCGAGCAGCACTGTGTTTCTCCATGCAAGCTGGATGCTCAGCCATGCACTATCCAGGATCAACCCTGAAGGACACTTCGCAATGACAAGACAGGCTCCTTTATGGATTGTCCGCAGTATTCCTACGACAGAAACGCTCTTAAAGGATTGATATCTGACAATACGGTCTTCGTAACTGACGACTTACAACTGCTAGGATATTGCACTCATCTCGATATCCGAGGACAAGACAGCGTATGTTGCTAATGTGTCGTGTTATCTGTGCGTGACTGCGCAGAGAAAAGGTATATTTTTTTTGTGGTTAAGCGAGGGAAACGCGAGACACCAAGGCACCCCCTCCTTCCCCCAAATCAAGCCAGAGAAGGCATGATTCACGGTACTGATGTGAACTAACAATGCACAAATAAAATTACAATAACATTCTTCATTGAATGGAATGCTTGAAGTGGGAAACAAAGCCGTTGAATGTGTACTAACGTATTGATCGCAAACTGTAACTCAGTACTTAGACTCACGAGGCACACACAAAACCTGCATTGCAGTGTTTTTTGTGGCTTCACAAATATCCACGTGTTTTTATATTACGCTGGGATACCCACGAACATTGAGCATAGCCGGATTAAAATAGCCGCGTGTATAAATAATGCAAGTCTGGGTGTTCCATTGTTGAAATATAATTGCGTACAATACCTATGTGTGCACGTACAAGTCAATTGTCTACCCCCTGCTGAATGAGAGCCTCGCCGCACCGTGTGGGACATGGCGGCTCACGGGGACCGTTTGGCCATACTTCCCCACGATGATCAGTGCGAGTGGCTGAAGGCGGCAGCGGCACGAACGTGAGAGGGCAGAAGGATAACGCAACGGTGGATATTGCAGTGCTGCCCCGCGCGGAGCACGCAACGCCGGGGCAGCCGATAGCAACCTGTTTTGTGTACGGAGGTCACTCACTCAAGCGCCAGGCAGAGATCAAAGATGCTTCGCTTCCATGCTCTGCCGGGGTGATTTGGCCGTGGGCACGAACAACATTGAGCCGTGAAGACCCACAACACATGGCCTCAAACGTAAACAGATAAAAAAAAATAGCCAGGCAGAAATAACGCACTTACATTGCCAAATTATGAACACGTGCATTAATAGTGCCCTGTATATTGCATTTACACACAGAGCCACACTAGACTTCATGAGTGGGGGGGGGGGGTGTTGTGCAAAATATAGGCATGACTGCATCAAAGTGCGCGCACGCGTGCATGCGCAGAGCGGTAGTGCAGTGGTAAACATGCTTTGGTATAAACCCAGCGACCAGAGTTTCAATTTCTGCTCGTGGACAAGACCGGTGACGATTTTCTGAACCGGTCGAGAGCCTCCCCTCGGCTGACTCGACCGAGCCACCAATGAGTATGTGGTACGGTGTGTCAACATGGCGAGAGGGCTCACCCGACGGGCGATGCAGTTCCAAGCGTGTAACACGTTCTTCCGACGTCTCTTGTTGATAACTTTTTTTGTGCCAACACGTCTGTTTGACCTGGATTTTGTTCCTGATGTCCTTTCAGGACTATTGCTGCTGGCTCTCTGAAGACGAATCAGCAAGAGGGAAACAAAGCTATAAAAGCTTTGGTGTGGTGCAGATCAAATTTCAACTCAAACCCGGTACCCTTAGTGCAGGCATACACACGTAAAAACAAGTGCTGCATTGATTTCTCTGGCTGTGTTGGTGACCTCCATGATCAAGTGATTCATCCACTCGCCATGACATTGAGCCTTGCTTTAACACTAATATATTCCATTCTCACGGTCACATTTACAATGCTACCTGTCTATTTACATCTCATTCTACCCTTGTTCGTTTACCTCCCACATCAATTTGAACCAACGTATTGACACAGGTGCAGATGTAGTCTGCACGTAATGTCTGTTAGCGCCGCACTTCTTTCATGAGATGCAAACTAGGAGATGAGTTACGGTGGACAAGGATGGGGTTAATGTTTATTCTGGGGCCATCCATTGATCCTGGAATGCAGCAACTCTGTGGATGGGACTCAACACATACATAGTAACCGACAAATAAATAGGAGTCACACACACGACACACGCACACTGCGCCTGAGGATGCCTCTAACGTATAGGGCGAAACGTCACGAGGTGGAGAGAGGAAGCGATTGACGCGGCTGTCCCGAGACAGCATCTTTTCGAAGCAATAATCATTGGTTAGAAGCGTTTAAGCACCACTAGATTTAAAATAACTTGGCGAAAAATCTTTCACGTGCGTTGGTAAAATTCATATAATCGGTGCACGCAGCTCTAAGTGAGCAGGTAGTGCAACGGCGTCTACTAAATAATAATTAATTCATGCGGTCTCACACTGGCTGGGGTTGCACAAGCGCCAGACTCTGAAGAGACAGGGTGCGGAACTGGAGGCAGAGGAAATGCATTCGGCTTACGTGGTCATAAATTCGGACGGTTATTTTAATCTCAAAAGTCACAAACATTATAAGAAATGCGATGTCATAAACGATACATTTTCTGGGGGAGGACCCCGAGATCCCTGCTCTTAAGGGAACGCGGACCCGGGCGCATTCCCAGAGTGATTGTTTTCCAATTCTACTCAATGCCTCTGACTGCAGGACCGATTGTATTTACGTCTCGTACCAGGGCCCGTGCGAACCAGGGTACACCGTCACCTATGACCATTAAAAGCGGGTGTTTCACCAGTAAAGGAAACTGGCCTCATAAACATTTCAATGTCTCTGTACGTACAGGCAATCATTTATACGAACTCGCTTAATATCAGGAGCCGAGCGGGCCGGTACCTTCCAGAATGTGAGTGAATCTCCCGCGACACAAACAAAAAAACGTATTAAGTTCGAGCACCGAGAGAGAAACTATGGATGACAACGTTCAGCGTTCCAGCAGCCGAACAACGGGTCTCAGCAATTTCCTCCGAACGGATTCGTGGGCGAGGAAGTGGCTGCTCGGCTCGTGCCAGCTCGATCGGCGCAAGTGATTTGAACATAAATAGGCGCACATTACTGCTCGCGGTTATTTTTAAGCCCTGGCAACGCGGCTGCACAACATCCACTCGGATACGAAGAATCGCTTTAAGCACGCACGCGTGTGTACGGAACATTGATTTTCTGGCGCGATGCGATTTTTATTTTTTAAAGCCATCCCGAATCTACACGCTGCAGAGGTTAAAAACTGGCGAAACTAAAGAAGGCATAAACGCTGCTTCGCAACGGCAAACGATGTCGCTGCTGCGGCTGCGTATTAGTTCACACGCTGGGCTGGTGACACGGAGGGCATCAGTTCGATCCCACCTCCATACGTGGGTGGATACGTTTTTTTAAATCATCCCCAGCTGATCGTTAAGTGTCTAATATAACAATAATAAGACAATTTGTAACGCATGCAAATCATGCCTGTTAGTGGGATGATGACACGAATAAAGAGGTACAAGGAAACCATGGGGGGGGGGGTCTGCGAAGCAGTCAGCCGGTGCCAACCTGCCAGACACTGCTTCCTATACATTGTGATGTCATCGGCCAATTAATTAATGAGATTTTTTTTTTACTTGTGCGAAGAAACCGGAGAACGTGGAAGATACCCCCACAGAAAAAGGGCAGAAAACACAAAGTCGACACAGAAATGTGCCCATGGCAGGAATCGATCATCCTCTGGCAGGACCTTCTTTCTACGAGGCGCAGATGTTTCCGCTGCACCACCCTACCGTCTGGTTAGCGGGGAAGATTAGGACACCCTTCATATTATACGGGCACTCTTGTGATTCCTCTGGCACCGCCATTCTCAGCCGGTGGATCGTGACCCATCAGTGGGCTGCGAGCGCCACCTTGTGGTCCGTGGAGACCAGACACATGAGAGCCAAGTGGGCCTTGAGGTGCAAAAGGTTGAGAAGCCCTGCTCCATTGGAGGTCCTTCTGTCAGCAGTGGCGAGGGCGAGAAATTGTAGGGCTGCGCCGTTACCGTTGTAATAATGGAAATGAATGTAACGAATCTGCTATGGGTGATACGATTGTTTTTGCAAATCCATAACGATGAATTACTGTGATTCAAGATCGCACAGTTCAACTGAAAGACAATGACTTGTCTTAATATCGTGGTATTAAAAAATGTTCCCCGGTGGTTGTCAGGATGAAGTTTATACATTATATGCAATATTTAGGAATCAGAAAACAAGCACCCTCATTATATGGCAGGTACACATTACCAGCATGATTCCAAAACGATTCTTACCCTGACGACAAATACGAAATAAACTTTATCAGTCAACCAAACAAACGACATGGGAAATTTTGCTCCGTCTGCCGGAGCATCTCTCGACAGACACAGGGTGCAAGGCAAGGTAATATCTACGATGGGACGCCAGTCCATCACCGGGCACTAAGGGCAATTTAGTCTGCAAGCCAATTAACCTATGCGGCAGCATGTTTTTTGGACTGTGGGAGGAAACCGGAGTATCTGGCGAAAATCCACGCGAACACGGGGGGAACATGCAAACTCCACACAGAAAGGCACCCGAGCCGAGATTCGAACCCGGGACCTTCTTGCCGTGAGGCGACAGCGCTACCCACTGGGCCACCGTGCCACCCCCCTAAATTATTATTATATTCCTAAATGAGAAGGTACTCGGCAAGGTTGAACGAAAATGAAAAAAACCCAATGGCCGGCCCCATGTATGCTGAGGAGAAGAACACAAGAGAAGATGTGATTAATACCACCCCCAGCGAGTTGCAAATCACACACGGCGGCGTTTGGAACCACGGTCAAGCGCAAGGGAATAAATGCAGCTGTGCGTTGGTATGAAGATTAAGCGAGACGCTTGTTCGTTGGATTTATTACATGCATTATCTGCCGACAGGCATTGTGGGAAATAAACTGCTAAATTAATACATCTTAACTAGCAGTAGCTGCCAACAAGCGTTGATAAGTGAAATATAAAGGCCATTCCCTTATTATTATGCCACTAACGGGCCCGTGCAGTATGTCTAATGCGTTCCAGAACTATTACATCCTAGCCGCGCATACACGGGCTATCGATGTGATAATTACACCGGGCACTCAAATCAATTTGCGGCACGAAAATATTTATAAATCTGCCAAACTTTGATTCGCTGGGGTATCGCACTTGAGAAGCGATGCTCTCGGAATTTCCGAATGGCCAGCAAAGACGCAGGCCCGAACAGGGAAAGTGTAATTGGATCCGTGATATATACAGAGGGCACAGCCGAATAGCTTAGGGATTCCTAACCAGGGCCAATTGCCTATCACGCTGACAGCTTCTGCAAGCCTCAACGAAACCCCTTTAACAAATTACAACCGCTGTGCACTGACATTTAACCAAGGCAGTCACAAGCAGACACGCGCTTAAGCATCCCACAGCTTCTTCCATAGTTGCGCATCGTCTCTGCGGCATCTTCGTACGGGCCCTCTGTCAATCCAGTGCCGGATGACAGCCGTCACCGTGTTCTGCGAGTCGAAGGAATTAATTTGACCTGACTGCACCCATGCTAGTCACGGGGCGTTGATGAAGAAGCGTGCCCAAGATCGTAAGTGGGAATCACGCGGAATGCCAGGTTTCTTAGCGTTGTGCGTGAAAACACTGCCCTCCTGCCTCGTGAAACATGCTTAAGAGGAATATAATTTCTTACATATGGATAATGCATCTTTGTCCATTTCTACCGGCACCCATTCGACTCCCGTTGAGATTCTAACCTGACCTTAAAAGGTCCACAGAGGCGCACTTTCCTTTTAAAGTTGCTATAACAGGCCATTAAGGGTGGCAATAATCGAATAAATGGGCACACAAATGTATACCGTATTTCAGGGTGTGTGATTGCACGATCAGACGTGGTTGAGGCCAGCGTACCGTGCGGCCATCCGAGCAACACTGAAGCGAGAGTTGAGTGGCGTCGACGCGTGCTTGATATTAAATCCGCTGTCTCTACACGGACGACAATACCGGCAAGCAATGTGTTCGTTTACACATCCCTCGTTCCGATTCCACCATTGTCATCTTCATGCACGGCGGCTCTTGATATCTCTTATCTGCGCGGCTTATCGTGCTCAGGCAGCTGCTCTCCACAATTTACTCGCCAAAGTCGTGCAGGTTCGAGATAACGGGTTTCTTCCCCACCGTTGCGACACTTGTTCGTCCGTAGCTGTCAATCCGGGCTGCGCATATTCGCTCAATACGCCAACCGCAATTAAAGGACTATTACTATCTCCAGGCAATTAAGCACGTGTGATTATAGAGAGCGCTCACTGGCAATGCTTTTGTTGCATCCCAGCGCTAGCCGTGCGCATCGGTGATTAACGCGCCGCTGCTCGAAGCACGGCGTTGCTGCAAGAGGAATCAGGAGAGCAGCGGAGGCGTGCACCAAGAGAGGCCACTAATAGCCGGGGAGGAAGAAAAAGACTTCTCCATGAAACTTGCCCCGTGGCTGAAAAGCAGAAGCTTTGTTTGTTTTTGTAGTGCCATCTGTGCTTTTCCTGCGATACAGATCCTTCCTGCCTAATTACGAAGAGATATCTTAATTGGGTATTACGGAAATTATCCATTTTTGACGACATTCACATCACAGTTAAAAAAAGTTTGCAACTTAATTATAACTATTAATGTATGTACAAAATGAACGCATGGCTTATGATCCCATCTGTGATGTCAGATGCACCCAGGGCAGCGCGATCAGTGTCAATTAAAATAAACAAATCTGGTTTCGCAACAAAAGCTGCCGTTTGCCACTAAGTTGTGGAAACGTCACCACGGTGCTTGTGATAGGCTTGGTGCTCCTAAAGGTGCCATGGGTTGACACAGCTCTGTTTTTTTTTTGCTTTAAAATAGAAGGGGGCAAAATGTACTGTATACATTAACAGATAACAAATGGTGTTCATCCAATTAACTGAAATAAATCATTATTCAACGTGTGTGACACCTTCCTATGTACGGTTGCTTTTTTTCCACCTCTATTCGAGAGAAAGAAATAAAACCCCATTAAAATTTGACAAACGTGAGAAGGGAGGAGAGAGCAGTCTTAAATAAATGTTGGGGGGGAATAATTTCCCACGGCCTACGGTCCACAGGCGTCCACTGAGAACTCGGAAGGGTAGAACTCTAAAGATTGCGCTGTCGTGTCGCTGGGCCGAGTTGGCTCGTCAGGGCGCATTCCAGCTGTGCTCACTTCAAGGCTAGCAATCGGCCCCAGGGGGTAATTGAAGACTGATGATGAACTACACCCAGAAGGTTGGAGATTTAAAGTAAAAAGGTGCTTATTCCACAGTTCTAATTGTCGGCGTGACGAGACCCGCGCACCCCAAACGCTGCCGCATGCCAATCAGCCACACTGCCAACTCTCGGTAAAGCGACAACGGCAATCTGTGCACGCTGCAAAAGGTCGCTGAATGAGTGCAATCATCTCGTGCTTGGCGGGCAGACTCTGATTACGCCTGCCGGGGTGTGCCCTGCACTGGGACTCATCTGTCTGGGCCGTGGGGAGTATAGCCTGCGAATCGACTGGGCTCTCAAAAGAATTAAGTGTGCGATCTCTAACGACCGCATACACACACAAAAAAGCCCATCACTTTAATTTGGTTCTGAAATAAAGTTGTCTAAATTCCAGGGCCGACCATCTACAATCACCATCTTACTGTCGTACGACAAGATAGTTCTTGGTGGCAGGGCCTGTGTTGCATTTACATTCAAAGGGTGAGCTTGGGTTCAAGAAGTTTGGAGACCACTGTCAGAAAGGTATCAATGATCATCTTAAAACATGCACGTTAGGCTTACAGGAAAGCTGCCACTCGCTCAGCAACAGCGCGCACTACGGCAATTAACTTTTCCCCGGTAATTTTTGCCGTCGCCTTAGAGAGTTCACCGCATCGGCATGAGTCGCTAAGAATGATGAATTCAGCAGCTCGGAGGGGGCGTTCATCCACTGCGGCCGACCCTGAAGACCTCGTGGCACTGAACGCCGGAAAAAAAAAACCAACAAGGAAAATTAATGTAAAAGCAAGCAAAGCCAATGTCGCAAATTGACGATTCCCCCTAAAGGCGAGGAGGCAGGAAGGTGGCAAAGGAACCGGCTCAGTTGTGAATTTGCTGGTAGTACGTCTCCAGCACATGGACAAGCGACTCCGTGGGGCAATTCTCCGGATTATAAGACACACATCTCATAATCCAGTCTGCGAGGCCAGCTTTGGACAACGATCACGAAACAATACACATGTAAATATAAAACAAAACAAGTGGTGCTTATTCATCAATGCACAGGGATCAATCAGTTAAGTGTACGGAGCCAAATAAAATATTTTAATTGTTGAATTCTTTAACCCATTGTGGTTTTTTTTTAATACATGTACTTTTATCTGGTCAACAGAATAGGACGGTCAGTTAGCTTTGGGCCCTGGGTCTTTGCTTTCAACTATTCACATGGCCTAAGAGTGCACCGAGCCTGGCAAAAAAACCACGGTGATATCATCGCCACGAAGTGACAAACGGCAGTTGTTACTGTTCAAACAATTCCCACTGGGCATACACTTAGGGTATATCGTGTATTCAGCAGCATCTTATAATCCAGGACATACGGTCGGGTGTACGTGAAGCGGATAATCTCTATGCACGCGGCAGGCAGCGTTGCTTTGGGTAAGACCTAATTACAGAAAGACACAAGAATTATGTACGCGCGTAGCGTTTCACCTGGGAGAGAAGACTCTGAGGAGTGAAATGCAAAGGGGGCAGAATCGACGTGGGGATTGTAACCGGAGTAGTTTTTGTTTCGTAAATGTGAGCGCACACATCTACAGCGCCAACGTTACCAACAAATCCCTGCTGCTTGTCATTGCTCGTCATTGCAAGCAGAACGATCTCTCAAACCTTCCCCCCCCCCCCCAGTGATCGATGAATGGTGGCAATTTACGGTGGCGATTTGATTCAGGAATTGATTTTCGGGTGCGTAAAGATTGCGGCGAATGTGGCGGCTGTCACACGAACCCATTACATATGACATATCCAAATCGAAAAACACTTATTCTTGTACACGCACCCAACATTCGTATATCATAATATTAACAACCACCGACTGGGACAAATTATTTTTTTTTAAATATGCCTTCACAGTTATCAGCGAATGCTTAAACAAATGTACGTACTTGTTTTTTGCACGCAAAATATCTACAAGGATCTAATATAATTTAACGTCGAATTAGCACCCATGTGTTGAAGAGATGGTCCTTGCTTATAAGATCTGCTAAGTTCGCCTGCATTGGCAAACACTCTGTGCCGAAACCGGTTCAGATGTTTTCTTGCACCATTGAAATCAATGCTCCTGAATATGCCCTTCCACAATTCATGGAGCAGACTATTTGTCTGCATCTCGATTCTGTTTATGTTCCCCACGACGACACGACTGATTATTTTGAATTAATATATTCAGAATTGGGC
>JAZEWT010000041.1:28273-39131 GCA_036362905.1 Mordacia mordax | reverse complement strand
TGCCTTACGCCCTGTGTTTCCGGGATAGGCTCCGGCTCACTGTGACCCTATATAGGATTAAGCGGTTTCAGATAATGAGATGAGATATTCAGAACTGAGGCATAAAATGAACCTCACATATGCAATTATAGTCCCACATTCACAATCATTTCTTTCACTCTGACATAAGCCATTTGCTGAGATAGATTATCCATACTTATGATAAACGGCATGTGTGGTGCTGTAACAGACAAGTAAACGTATATATCAATTCATCAATTTACTTGGATATGAAGTCATCATCACATTTTGTCAGTCACGGTTGCAATTTGACTAAACTTCACCATGCCAGTCGGTGTAGGTATGGTGAAGGAAAGCCCCGGGCAGAATTTAATAATAATAATAATAATTGCATTCATAGAGCACTTTTCACCCGCGGGTCAGAAAGCGCTGCACAGAGCTCAACGAGGGCGATACCATTCGTCATCGTTGTCTGTGCGAGAGATCAGCTGCAGATCGCGCTCAGTAATCGCTCATCACCGCACGGACGTTGGATTTCAAAAATATATAAAAATGAACATTAGCCTAGCGACGGTTTCACGTGAACAGGGGACGCGCGAGTTGGCGCCTTGATCGCGCCGTCGTCAATTTAAATGCCAATTGCCGTTTACGTTCGCCGCGGAGGGGAATCGGACTTAGGTGGCTGGGTTTGCGGCGCACTGCGCTAACCGCTGCACTACCTCTCCACCTGATAATACCGCTGTTTGATAAAACAAGTTGAGTATGTAACACGTACAATATACACTTGTTGGGAAATTGCTGTGGCCCTCAGCTCTAAACTTCTAATCATTAACATTAAATCTTCCAAACTGTGGCTGAAAATACAATCGTTTCTGCCCATGCAATGTAATATTACCACTATATATGCATGGGAACAGCTCAACAGTCACGAATGTGCACCCACTGCAAACTGTGTTTGCATTGACCATATTTTCTGGATTCGAAGACACATTATGTTTTCCCAGTGAAGAAAATACTGGGGATGCACCTTATGTGATGGGTATGTAGGCATACATAACTCGATCTGTACAAATAAGTTGCAACCAGGCACAAGTTTGAGGTGCACCTTGCTTTTGGGAGCATCTTAAAGTCTATAAAATAGTGTTATTAGGGCCTGGATGGATTCAACCCCCTTCCCCCTCCCAAACCACTCCTGACACTTTCCAGTGATTTAATGATATGGATCGTGGTTGTGATTAAAGTCAATTATCAAACGTTCTTTAAAACACAACGGTGAATGGTAGTTTCTCTCGTGGCTAACAAATAACACACAACATACATTTAATTCTAAGGCTTTCGTGACCAACGTTATCGATATCATCCAATTTTGGGTTAAGTCACACCAAAGAATTGCAACATAAACGATCTCAATAGAAAGCAGTGTAGGGAAAAAGAACGTTGACCTGCATGATACTCCAACATCTGTGCTTTTCCCATTCACCAACAAGCGTGGTGAAATATGGTCAATCATCCCCCATGGCCCTGAAGGAGTGGAGAGGCCCTCATCCAACATCGGGGCCCACATTGGGTGGAGGGGCCATCATCCGACAGTGGTTTAGAGAATGGCGGCGCATGCCCACTGTAAAAATCATTGATTTTATACTCCTATAAACCTGTATATATACAATGGCTTCAGCACCTGTCATTTGATGCATGAATCTTGAGCGTCAGAATTGATATTAATAGAATAGCCGGTGCGTCATTACCAGCATCAATGTGTACACAAGCACTTGGAAACAACCGCAGCAGGTGCGCGTTCTTCGTCCGGATTCTTAGACCATGCCGAAATGTAAAAATTTGAAATATTTATATCTCATCTCATCTCATTATCAGAAACCGCTCAGTCCTGTACAGGGTCGCGGTGAGCCGGAGCCTATCCCGGTAGACACAGGACACAAGGCAGGGATTTACCGACGATAGGACGCCAGTCCATCACCGGGCACTGCGGGCAATCTAGTCTGCAAGCCAATTAACCTATGCAGCAGCATGTATTTTGGACTGAGGGAGGAAACCGGAGTGCCCGGTGAAAACCCACGCGGACATGGGAAGAACACGCAGACTCCACACAGAAAGGCACCCGAGCAGATATTCGAACCCGGGACCTTCTTGCTGTGAGGCGACAGCGCTACCCACTGGGCCACCGTGTTAACTCGGCTAAAATATAATCGGTGGATACTGCATTGCACCACCAAGTGGGCTGCAAATTTGATGAATCCGAGGGTGGTCACCTCATGTCAAACACGTGTCACGCTTGTACCGTTTAAGGCAATAACAACGTAGGGCCCTGACACTGGCAACGTCCATCAAAAGCATGCATAAAGGATTGCCGGAAAGGCTATAAACACCCGGCCACACCATTCTTCATGATCGAGTGTGTCGACATTTTTTCTCGGTTTATTTTTATATATATTTCATTTGTTTTTATGGGAGTGCCTCCGGACGTGGATGAGACGGCACTGCAGCCAAAAACACCATTGTGCTGCTGTCGTTGCCACAGCGTTGTCATCCGATACAATAGTTCGGCCCGCTAAGCCCTCTCAGGCACCAAATCCATACTTTAAAATATCAATTCAATTACAGCCGACGTGCCAGATAAATATCTCTTGGGGAGAATAAATATTAACTGGGAACAGACGCTGGTGGAAGATTGGAACAAAAAAAAGATGGACCGACGGGAGCGAAAGAGGCAGGAGAAACGGAGAGATTGACGCTGAACCACCGCCAACAGATGGGATACGGTAATGATCTCGGTGGAGGAAATCTGCCAGAAACATTCGGACCCAACAGCCCTCAAACAGCAGTTCGACCGCAAGTAAAACTACTGTACATATCTTTTTTGTATGTGTGTTCTTCGAACGTTTGTAGTATCGGAATATTAGCGTGGCATGTCATTTCCCCGCGGGAAGGAAGAAGGAAACACGATTCTACAGAGACTAGAAACGCTCAATTATAAAGAGGCCATCACAGTCCCTCATGAAAAAAGCATGTCGGTTAGTAACAGTGTGAAATCATTGTTAAAAAAGATAGGTGCAGGCCGCAAATGAAACGGCCATCATTTTAGATGGTGAAATTCAAAACGAAGCTTAATATATGCTTTTCCCAAATACAAATTACCGTATATACCTGAAGGACTTGATAAAAGTCTCCTTGCCAAGCATTATTTGTAATGCCAACTTGTAACATTGAGAATTACAATTGGGCTCCGTGGTAGAAGCTTGATCTCAAGAGAATACTTTGCAAGCAGCTGATAAAATAAAGTGTTTCATGAGGTCTTGGGGGGACGGGGGTCACCTTTAAATCGTAAAAATATGACAAGTCAAGACCTACGTAAATGACAAAGTGAAGCGTCACCACGGTGAGCAGCAGTGAATGGTCTATGCACTGCTGGATGAAGGCCTTCTTCTCACACAATCGCCATCCGTCATGGTCCCAAGATGCCACTATCCATCTCACTCCCACACGCACGCTGATCTCACTGCTCCATCCTCGCGACGGTTGCCCTCCCAGGCATGTTCCGTTTCGTCACTCATCTTGTCCTCCATCCATCATCCCTTCTAGTCACGTGTACTGCTCAAGCATCACTATTTAAAAGTCAGTACATCGTGTCTCGGGCGACACAGTGGCCCAGTGGTTAGCGCCGTCGCTTTACAGCAAGAAGGTCCCGGGTTCGATTCTCGGCTTGGGTGCTTTTCTGTGTGGAATTTGCATGTTCTCCCCGTGTCCGCGTGGGTTTCTGCCGGGCACTCTGGTTTCCTCCCACAGTCCAAAAAACATGCTGCTGCATAGGTTACTTGGCTTGCAGACTAAATTGCCCTAAGTGCCCAGTGATGGACTGGCGTCCCATCGTGAGAGTATCCCTGCCTTGTGCCCTGTGTCTGCCAGGATCGGCTCCGGGTAACCGCAGCCCTGTACAGGACTACGTGGTTGCTGACAATGAGATGAGATGAGACAATGTGTCTAATTTGCATCTCATTTCTGGTGCCCACGCTACTCTCTCGGTTTTCTCAAATCAATCCTGAGAAAAAAAATATCAACGTTTTTGCCAAGGTTTCCTCTTTCATGCCACATTCTTTACCTGTGCCCATGATTCAGATCTATCACAGCTGGCAGTGCAATGATTAAAAAGAATATCGTGCAGGATAATAAAATGATTTTCATTCGAGTTCATCTTTCCAAACACCTAACCATTCCTATAATTTAGAAGTTATCGGCAAAAAAAAAGTATAAGTCATACACAAGAGCTCAACCATTCCCACATATTATTCAGTCAACAAAGTCAACTTGAAATCGCTATTTGGTTATCCAGCAGCCAGCTCATTCAATACGTTGCCTGTTAATTGTATGGATAATGCGATTCATTCCCTGACCCGATAGAACACATTGTCACGATTCAGCCCTTGGAATGTATATTGCATACAACGTGCCAACTCCTGCACTCAAAAAATAAATCAAATACATTAATGGATTCACGGATCGATGCAGCATTACAAGTAATTAGTATTCATGCGTTATTTGACGAGCGATGAAGATCCACACCACGCGGCTACCAACACAAGCGGTTAGCCATCGGGGCCCGGGTGTTGCCGATTCTCTGCCGCGCAGCGTCAGTCAAGGGTTTGTCGGTTCGCCTGCAGGCACAACATCGGGCAGAGTTACAGCGATGCAACGTCGCGAAGAGGAGCGGTGAAAATCTCAACGCGGATATCCCAACAGTGGTGCTTCCGAGCAATTCTCATAACACACCGAGCCGTGAGTACCTGTGCCAATAGAAGGGGGTTCAATGTTTTGTCAATTTGTGCTTTGCTGCAGGGCATCGCTATGCTGCTTCACCGATTCGTCATTTGTTGACATCGATCCGACCTGATGCTGAACCAAAGAGTGTCGCGCTGTGAATCGAGCTCGAGCAGGCGATCACTGCGCACAAATGGTTGATGCGGACTGACAACAGATCTTGAGCCGGGTGGGAGAAAAAGATACCCGTTACACTGTACATGTACAGTCGGTGAGATGACGTATGGTCAAATAACCGCCACGAATTACACGGTGTGGGGAGGGTCTCATCTAGCAGTGGATTGACAAGAGGGCCAATCGCGTACATTATTATTCCACAGTACTGTGTGTAATATCTGTATTCGAATGAGACAATAGCGTAGATGTTCTGTTGGAGCCCGCAACACATTCCACAACTGTGCACGGAATCTAATGCGCCATGCAATATATTTACATCTTTGATGTTTGATCCAAGGCTTTTCAGCACCCACAATTAAATGTGTCCTGGGTCCTACGGTCTGTAATTAAACCACTGCGTCTCGGGAGATGAGCTTGCAAAAAAAGTGGATAATAAGGTACAGCCTTCGGGAAAGCAATAAAGTAATCACCTTCGAAGATTTAAGCTGTTCATTAGAATGAATAAAATATGACAGCACCATTTAATATCACTTTCGTACATTGCCAATTTCAAATAAGCATGCCGATGTCCACATGAACCTTCGCGCAAAATTAAAGAAACGCAAATATAACCTCGAGGCATTCCACATGCCGAACTGCTCGTCATTTTGAGAAAGAAGATCCCATCACACAAACGATGGCAACGTTCCCAATGGAAGGCGACACTATTTGGCGGCGCGCAGATCGCGCACTCAAAAGCCATCGACCCAAAATCGACACGCGATGTCCGCGGCGTAAACAAAAACCGCGAATCTTCCGCGGCGCTCTCGCCGATAATTTGAACAATGGCCACTGCCCGTGAAGCACACGTTATTTTAATTGCGAAATGAGAATTACGACAATGTGCTTTGTGCACTCGTAACGGCGGAGTGGATCTGCAATTATGTGCCAAACGTAGCCGTGGAGCAGCTGGCGCTAAACAAACGAGAGCACAAACACGAGCGCTCGTGCAACCTGTATCTCCTGCGTCTCGCACCGCTGCACCCAGCTCAACAACGATTACAGGCAAGAGAACTGCTTAACGCAATTTCCATACACTCTCTTTATTTTAATAATGCAACAGCGTATTTGTCGGCAAGGTAATGCATTTCCTTAGCGAACACATGCGACATGAAGTGAAATTGCAGTGCAGATAAAAAGTTGATCATATAAAAATACGAAGGCGTAAAAAGTGTTGGCGATTGCATTAAAATTTAAATGTGGTAATAATCTTTTTATAGTTGCAGAGTCATGTGGCAGCTCTTGCATGGCACGGGCGTCAGGTCCCTTTGGCATGCCTGGATAAACGAAATCAATAAACATCCTTATCTAAAGTGAGTAGTGGGAAAGGTGGCCCTGGTCGGTAGTAGGTCAGATAACTGAGCTGTTGATCTCTGAGATACCACTCGGTTGGAATCCAGGTGGCCAACTGCGATTAAATCGGGTTCTCAAGTGCAACGAGTTGATGGTCGGTTTACGAAAGGGGGTTCTCAACCTTTTGCATCTTAAGACCCACATGGCCCACTTGCGGGTATGGTCTCCACAGGCCACTATGTGGTGCTTGTGGCCCACTGGTTGATCATGATCCACCGGTTGGGAATGGCGACTATGAGTCTCAGTGCAGTCACAAACAACAGCACAATAAAGCAATCACGTTAATGTTGGACCCGCACTTCATTTGCCTATATCCCAGCTCTGAAATGGAAAATTATTGGTTTGACTGTCATGTGAGAAACATGTTTTGCAGCAGTCAGAGCGGGTGTGAAAAGTATTGACCCCTAGGGAGTTGACCACAGAAAAAAAAATAAACGATAAAAAAAACAATACGGGCGACAGGATTAATCAATTAACATGAGATCTGCTTTCCAAAGCTGTTATTTCAGAATGCCGTTTTGAGCGCTTCTGCTCTCTGCTGCGTGAAGTCACGCCTCCCATTGTAGAGGCATTCACAGGCGAACAGTAATCAGAACAGCTTGGGAATGCAATTCTCACGCACAGAGCCATGAACATCCACATCGGTGATCATTTAATATATTTAATTTGGCTCAAAAACATGTACTGCTCTGTTGGCGTGCCTGCAAAGTAATTGTTGTCTCTTTTATATTCACATATTTTAGGGCTGTTACTGCACCGGGATTCCTTCAACCAGCAGTGGATTCACAGAGGACTGTAAATTAGATTTTATTGTGTTTAACGTAATAGGTTCATGCTATCCCCAAAGCCCCCAGAGGCACTTCAGGGTTTTTATTGTTGAATGGAATCACCACCCCTAAATATCGGCAAAAATGCATCGAATCCCTAAGGAGGTGGAACGAGGAGGGTGCTTATCGCACAGCTAATTAAATTGGCCTTCTGCACAAGGGTACAGCGATACACACAGAGTCGCTCTGACGTACATTTGTCTTCCCAGCTGCCAAAACCGACGATGGGTCATAACGGAGACAATTTTCTGGACTATCTGTGTATCGCTAATGGACATATGAATATATACAAACATAACACTTGCTCTGTCGTGGAGTAATTCAGTCATTATACTCGAATTCAATTTTGACTCGTGTCAGTAAATCTTTAATTGCTCCACGAGCCTCATGACAACAACTAGTTTTCTTTTCATACAGACCGACACAATGGAGAGACGTATCATCTCATTGTCAGAACCGCGTATTCCTGTACAGGGTCGCGGTGAGCCGGAGCCTATCCCGGCAGACAGAGGGTGCAAGGCAGGGATATACCCACAATAGGACGCCAGTCCATCACCGGGCACTGCGGGCAACTTCGTCTGCAAGCCAATTAACCTATGCAGCAGCATGTTTTTTGGACTGTGGGAGGAAACCGGAGTGCCCGACAAAAACTCACTCGGACACGGGGAGAACATGCAAACTCCACACAGAAATGCACCCGAACCGAGATTCGAACCCGGAACCTCCTTGCTGTGAGGCGACAGCGCTACTCACTGGGCCACCGTGTCGCCCATGGAGAGACGTATAGGAGTGAATTGGCAAATATGGATGGTGAAGAGACCTTTATCCACCAGTAAATTAACAAAGGGCTCTACATTGCCAATGATTAGTTTACATTACTTGGTATCCTTCCTTCCTTTGCTTAACAATTATTTTTTAGCTCTCATTTTGTGTCTCTCTAAATTATAGCCATTATCTGATTTAAAACTGAACTGCTCTGATGTTGTTGTTATGCAGTTCTCTCCAGAGCTCAGTTTTGTAACACAAAAAAAATGTTATCGTGTTGATTTGCCGATCATATGTCCTCGTTATTACTGATATGCCATTCTCTCCACAGCTCTGTGGAGCGCTTTGTTACCTATGCGTGAAAAGCCCTCTAGAAATGCAATTATTATTATTATGATTGACTAAGCATTTTAAATACGTATTAAGTATTAACAGTCTGCCAGGACTAACAATCATAGAAATTTGCCCCCAGTATCTGCCTGTTATATACAGGGCAAAATGGACTCAGTAAATCTATGAGCAAAACTGTATAATCATTGAAAGCAATGATTATTGATCGTTATAGATGCCCTTTGTTGGCAAATTGTTGTGATGGCCTTGGCTATTAAATATGTACACTTGCTTCGCCAGGAAAACCTCAATGAGTAACAAAATTATTTTTACAGAAGGGTCCTGCCAGACTTTCACAGTGGAGAGCAATGATTGAAATGTGTAATTGCATTGAGTAACTTGAAGGTTATTTTTTAGCGTTGGTAATATTTGACCAAATACCATTTGCATTAAATGTTTACGTTTGTGGCTATTGGGGGGAAAAAAACTGAAAACTGGAGAAAATCAAAGAAACCATACATCATGGAGAGAATGAACAAAAACGACACAGGCTCCAAATATGGGAATCAAACCCAAGATTCTTTTTGTAGTTATGACACAAACCTTACAACTGACCACCTTACCACCTTAGTTCATGCTGTTCACTGCCAGGTCATCTCATTTCATTGTCAGAACCGCTTAGTCTTGTACAGGGTCGTGGTGAGCCGGAGTGTATCCCGGCAGACACAGGGCGCAAGGCAGGGATATACGCACGATGGGACGCCAGTCCATCATAGGCACTGCAGGCAATTTAGTTTGCAAGCCAATTAACCTATGCGGCAGCATGTTTTTTGGAGTGTGGGAGGAAACCGCAGTGCCCGGTGAAAACCCACGCGGACACATAGAGAACATGCAAACCCCACGCAGAAAGGCACCCGAGCCGAGATTCAAACCCGGGACCTTCTTGCTGTGAAGTGACAGCGTTACTCACTGAGCCACCGTGCCGCCGGAGGAGATTGCTATTGCTGCCAATTTAACCGACCGCTATCCAGGCCGAGCCAGATTTGCCGGCTGCCCCCCCCCATCCCCCCCACCTCCCAATGGCTGAGGTATTGAAGCAGAATTTTACAGCCAGATGCCCTTCCTGACCTTAACCTTAACGGATCATTACTTGTCTGGAACCTCTTCACCAGATCTGGGTGGAGTTACTTCACCATCCGCAGTCACGAGTGTGATGAGTGTGAAGTAAAAGATAAACTCGGGCAATGCCCAGGATGGGACGCCAGTCCATCACAGGGCACGAGGGGTAATTTAGTCAGCAGGCCAATTAGCCCAGATAGCAGCAGCGTGATTTTGGGCGATTGGTGAAGCGTTTCTTCATATTTTACTTGTTATTCTGCAACGATGTGTATAATTTTAAAAAACCCCAAGAAATTTTATTGTTTCTGATTTTCCATTCTAGTGCCGTTGTTGTTGTCGCGCCGTTCTCTCCGCAGCTCTGTGCAGCGCTTTGTGACCCTCGGGTGAAAAGCGCTCTATAAATACGATTATTACTATTATTACTCAGATTGGTCCTGTAACTGCCACGTGCATGGCCCCTGTCTGACAGCGGAGCTGCCTGTGGTATGAGCACAGAGCGGAGACTCGCAGCCACGTGCTGACGCAGAGGGAATCGCTCACGTAACGAACGAGGAAGAGTCCGGTCGACTGCAACATCGATGCTCAAAACCACGCGATTGCTCTGCGGTTGTAATGTTCGCTTCATGGCTTCTGTTACCGGCAAACACCGTAATTGGTTGACGGAATGCTTCAACAAAGGGTAGCTCGACCTCAGCCAGTGGAAATGTAACTTGTTGGTGATTTTGAAAATAATTTTAATATTTAATCTTCTTCTAGGTTTAATTCCACGTATCATCAGAACTCTGTCATCGGGCCAAGTGTTCATTTAGAAACCTCACGGACAACGGCAAACAGATGGAGATATCATAGATCGACTGCTGAGATGTTCTCAAGCGATTCTTTTTTTTATCCACCAACTAAGAATTGCATTTTCCCACATGCCCGGCTACACAGTTCACTAAGAATGAAACCGATATATTTTAATCTGACATCTTGAACAGGAAAGCTAAATTCCATGTTTATCTTGATAGCTTTTAGTAAAAGCATTGGTCCTAGGCTGAGACAAAATTGAGCAGTTGGTTTAATATCGTGTGGCTGAATGTAAGACCTCTGCTGTGCTACTAGCCCCCTTCTAGCCACCGCCACATTGAACTGTCAGATATACGGTTGTTACTTATACTTTACCGGCACGAACGGCGAATTTTTGATTATTTTTTCAGGAGCGCTTCCAAAACCACAGGGATAAAGCAGCCGTCGCATTTTGAAAATGTAGCATAGTAATTTCCCATTGAGGGCAACGCACTGCAATTTGATCACTTGCCAAAACTTCAGAGGTACCACGGTCTTCAATGCTCACGTTATAGAGCATAGTTCAAGACTCAGCAGCTCGTTATGCTCCTGCACTATCTGCGACCAGACTTCACTTCCATTCTTCCCTAATGATGCTCCCTCAAGGTCGTTTGTCTTCGCGAATTTGTCTCGGCAAGACTTACTCCCCC
>JAZEWT010000041.1:0-28250 GCA_036362905.1 Mordacia mordax | reverse complement strand
CCGGTTTACTGCTGCGGCTCTCTCTCCCCCATCAGACAGCTGACTAATGTGACTTCGGGAAATATTTACGCTGGGCACGCACTGCAAACATTATTATTAACGCTGTGATGCTTCTATTTGCCACGTTATCTCACTCTGCGGATGGTTGAGAGGTGGTTACGATTATTTCTGGTCACCCTGGTTGGATTCTCGGCCATGGAGATTAAAATCGAACGGTGAGTAGTATCTGAAGCGGTCATGGAGCACCGCCACCTGCACAAAACCCGCACTAACCAGCACGGTGAAGTATGGTTGGACAACCCGCACGACCGACACCGCTTGTGACACAAAACACTTTCCTTTGTTACTGTGTCCCTCGTACGACCTGACATCAGAAGTCACTTCCATCATTCCAAGTTTTCATAACGTTGCAAAATTAATGAAGCATTGACTCCAATCTATTACAACTTCAATCGTGCTATTTGTTGTTGGCCGCTGGCATTTTGGGGCTGTGGCGTGCACACACGTCTTTGCAGAGGAAATAACTTGTAACGTGCCTATTTACCTGTTGAGCAAAGCTGCTTGCCTTATAATTTACCAACAGCAATTGCAAATCTCATCTCATTGTCAGAACCGCTTATTCCTGTACAGGGTCGCGATGAGCCGTGCTTATCCCGGCAGACACAGCGCGTAAGGCAGGGATATACCGACGATGGAACGCCAGTCCATCACCGGGCACAGAGGGCAATTTAGTCTGCAAGCCAATAAACCTATGCGGCAGCATGTTCTTTGGACTGTGGGAGGAAATCGGAGTGCCCGGCGAAAACCCACGCGGACACGGGGGGAACATGCAAACTCCACACAGAAAGGCACCTGAGCCGAGATTCGAACCTTCTTTCTGTGAGGTGACAGCGCTACTCACTGGGCTACCGTGCTGACCTGCAATTGCAAATGTGGCGTGGAATTAAATTGCGTTCAAGTACAACTGCACAAACACACTTGGCGGGGCTGCTCATCATGAAATGACGCGACAATGGCAAGTGACGTGACACGTTATGCAATTAACAAACCCTCAGCCCAAATGCCAGTGCTGCGTGCAGTTCCCTCCGTGTGAGATCAAAAGAACATAGCCAAGATGCTTAAAGACTGCCCGGACGCTTTGATCTGACCGTGGTGGTATCCGGTACAATGTCAGCAATTACTGCAAATGCTAGGCCATATTAAAATCAAGATAACATTTGATCAATGCAACTATAATGCAACCTTGGAAAGAAATACGGCATTTTGAGCGCATGAAATGTCATTGTTGTTGAACGACTGAAATGTTTATAAATATTTACAAACTACGGTGGCAGTGCTTAGAAGGTCTTTTAGGACTGTGCTACTAGGCAGGTGCCACAAGTTTAATTTTGGGACATAGCTAACATCAGTGAAGAGTGATATTTGAACCGGTTCCAGGTTCTGCATTTTCACCAACGTACAGAGGCAAGCGTGGCGCTGCGTGGGCAAACAATCCCTGTGATTGAGGTGGGTTGCAAACGCCAATATTTTCAAATACGAGTCGTGACCAAGGCATGGGCAGATCCCCAACAAACACCTCAACATGTGCAGACGATCAAAGGTTGGGGGGGGGAGTAAGCGCAACAGCCGACTTGTTTTCTCACCCTTAAGCATACGGACACAGATGCATCACTGCCAGTGCACGAATTGTGGGAATATCTGGGCACACCAACCGGCAGACTCAGTGCTGGCTTAAAGGCCCATAGCGTACTCGCCCAAACTCCTACTGGGAACCCGGTGTAGGGCGGGATGATGTTTATCAACTTACGAGATCGTGGGAGAACGATGCTCCTCCATCGTGCCCCCCACAACCTGGAACAATTCCCCTCCCCCCCATGCCTCCGAGAGACTACAGAAGCCTCTCAACTTCAAAACACTCCTCAAACAGCATGTTTTCTCTCAGGCATAACCCCACACGAAGCTTCGATCCTCGTCTCAGTATATGCGCCTCATCCTTGACCATCAGCGAATTTATGCGCGCGAGAGGCAGTCTTACTATTTTCGGTATTATTAACGGGGACAATATTTTACGAGCGTTTTTCTATTTCGAATGCCTCCATACACAGACGCTGAGAACTGGTTTATGCTGCGCAGTGGTGGCATGTATGTAAAACTAAAAACCTGCTCAATGTGCCAAATTACATCAGTGGAACTAATATAATGAGTTAACCCAATTGGTGGACACACCACACATTTGTGTTTATTCCAGAAAGCCTAAGTGCTTAGGATACCTGTAAGTTTGAAACCTGCCAACAGTTTTCGTACTTGCTTGAAATGCTACTGAATAATACTGACTCGGAAAGACCACATAGACGGACCCAAAAAAATAAAAAAATATATTTCATTTTTATGCAGAGGGGGTAAAGCTACTTATCTGCTACCTATAATGCTTCGCAATAGCGCCAGCAAGTTGATCTCTGAATGTCCACATTACTTTTACAATGATAACAATGTAACATTTCAAATAAATCCGAAAGGCAATAATTTGCAATAGTTTAACAATCAAAAGGGTGAGAATCCGTTCACCGGAACATTGCTGACACAAGCAAAACTATCCTCTCGCAAGTCAATACAGCAAATGTTCCAAGATTAAGCGTGTACATTACACTTAGAATTTCCCATTCATGCAACACGTTATAGCTTTGCAAATGCAAAGCATGGTTTCACTTGCAAATGTGCCACTTCCAAAACCGGGCGCTGATACTCAACACGCCGCCCCTGAAATATTTACGCCTCGTGCCGGAAGTACCATCGTGTTGATTGTATTCCGCCCGCAGGCGCCGAAGGCACCGGCGAGGCAAACGGTCCTTTCCTGGGTGAAAAACAGCCGTGCCGGGAAAACGGCTGCTGACTAAGCCACAGGAGAGCGCTGAGCTCGCACGACAGAGGAGGCCGCGGCGAAGGAGCGATTAACCCACACCAATCCGGACGCTGGCGTGGCGCAGGGGGCGTCCCAGGGCTCGGCAGCCGCACGAGCCGCGGTTACGAGAGAGGGCCACGTGCTGGAGCGCGAAGGGAGTGGGATACGCGCAGAAGGGAGTGGGATTCGCGCAGAAGGGAGTGGGATTCGCGCAGAAGGGAGTGGGATTCGCGCAGAAGGGCGGAATGTCACGAACACGCAGCGGCCATCTCGGTTTGGAAAATGCTCGCCGCAGCTGGCACCGTCGATGAATCGGTTAGGAATTAGAAACTACTGCTGTTTTTGTGGGCGACTACTCCATGCTCCTTTAAAAATGGTGGTCACATCTACATCCTCCCTCCTGAAGGTGGGAAACCCCCACAACAAAAGCCACGCCAGGCATGATGAGGCTGTTTCCGACTTCACATTTGAGCCCAACCCATCACCTCTCATCCAGCGGCACATCTGGAAAAAGGTGGGACCTTTTTGTTTTCAAAATATTTTCACGTTATCCGATTAGTCGTGTAAAAAATCGACGACGTATGCAATTGGACAACTGGGACCTAATATTTTTGCTCGCGGCAAGAGAACGTGAATTTGGCCCTGAAGTTAAAGCCACATTTCTTAAAAAAAACACACAACTACATTTAGCTTATATGCCGGCGGGCATGACTGCAGACTTCATTGTCTTGTCAAAGAACACAGCTGTTAAGACAGCATCTGCAATGTACAGAACACCAACAGTTTGTGTTGGCAATCCTCTAACACAACACTCAGCAAAACCCACATAATTCATCACCCACTTTATAACAACAGAGATAACAATTTGGAATCACTACACGGTTGCAAGCCAGATGTCAAAACACTGCTCACTTAACGCATTGTATTTTGGGGCATTCGTGTGGCATGTGATCACTCTGCTGCTAAGTGAACCATTACATTTGTAAGAGCTCTGGGGATGGATTGCACGCCAATTTCACGGTAGCTCAAACATTTAAAGCGTTGACTAAAAGCGGTGACTTTCTGAACCCACCGGCAAATTTTTCAGGAAAGAATCCCGATTAAGTCATTTTCTCCGCGCTAATGAAAATATTACTCGAAGGTGACAATTTGAGACAATTATGTCGAGGACTTGCAGCCTGAACAAATCGCACGTTTTTTTCGCTCGGATGCAATTGTGAGTGACGTATGCTGAAAATTCATCCAGGTTTTCATTCTTTTGTATGCTCGTCAAACACCGTGATCAAACAGACTGCACACAGTCACTACAACGAAGTGTTCAATTTCATAATCTCATCTCATTATCTGAAACCGCTTAATCCTACATAGGGTCACGGTGAGCCAGAGCCTATCCCGGAAACACAGGGCGCAAGGCAGGAATACACCCGACGACGGGACGCAAGTCCATCGCCGGGCATTGCGGGACAATTTTAGTCTGCGAGCCAATCAACCTATCCAGGAGCATGCTTTTGGACTGTGGGAGGAAACCGGAGTACCCGGCGAAAACCCACGCGGACACGGGGAGGGCATGCAAACTCCACACAGAAAGGCACCCGAGCCGAGAGATTCGAACCCGGGACCTTCTTGCTGTGAGGCGTCAGCGCTAACCACTGGGCCACCGCGCCGCCCCAATTTCATAATAATGATGGTAATTATTTATCCGAGAAGCCCTCACTGGAGGAAACTGCGTTTGTGCATTTTTCCAGTACCATTCGTGAGTGCTTAGCTTGTGAGACACAACTTGAGTACACATATAGTAAAACGTCAAGTCAAGCGACCTGTTCAACAGACTTCAGAAGCAACGGCTGCTGTTGGCTACTTCCAAAACACCTGTCTGCATTGAAATTTATATATTTTACATGTGTTTTTAATGCTGCTGTGAGATTGACACGATTGCCTTGTGTAAAATAGAGACAACTTTTACAATTTGTGGCATTATACAAGCGTTAAGGTCTTAAAACATCAAATAGACACCTTTCACTACGTGTCAAGTTTGCAGCAAGAAAAAAGCGCACAAGCTTGTGGCAAACTACGTAAACAAAATACTTTGATAATATATGCATTGTTCTTGAAATTGATTGGCCAAAATCAGAGATGGATTTCTTTAGAGCCTGGTCTGTTAGCTCAGCGATGCCAAAAGGCAGTCAGCTCAGAACAACGCAAATATCAATGCATTAGTAGCTTAGTTGGAGCTGTTGAATCCATGGGGATATTTTTTATCATTACAAAATGTAAACCCTTCGTTTTGTACATCTTTGGACTGGCGAAAGGTATCGTATATGATTACTGTATTTAACGGTGTGCGTCATATATGGGTTGTTATCAAGATTTGGTAATTACGTCGCACATAATAATTGCACTGAGAGAGCGCTTTTCATCCGAGGGTCACAAAGCGCTGCACAGAGCTGCGGAGAGAACGGCACGTTAACAACAACGGCATGAGAACGGAAAATCGGCAACAATAACATTTTTTGGGTTCTTTTTTTAAAATATACAAATCGTTGCAGAGCAACATGTAAAGTCATATAAACATCTGGATTTAATAATAATAATTTTAAAAATTGTACATTTATAACGCGCGCACATGTTCACTCACTGTCGAAGGTATTCATTCGACAGAGGAGAGCACAGAGAAGCGGAGGAGGAGGAGGCAGCCAGGCGGTTGGCCGGCGCCACATTGCCACACACTGCTTCCTATATATTAGGATGTCATCGGTCAATGAATTATTATTTTTTTAAGTTGTGGGAGGAAACCGGAGAGCCTGGAGGAAACCCACGCAGAACAAGGGGAGAATACACAAACTCCACACAGAAAGGTGCCCAAGGCGGGGATCGAACCTGCTCGGGCAAGAACCGTTCTTTCTGCGAGGCGCAGATGTTACCGCTGCGCCAGCCTGCCGGATACCCGGAGACCATCTTTCACCTAATAACTCCGTCAAATAAAGGTTTTCCTCTGCTGCAAAAAGAAGTGTGCAAAGAAGCGGCACTCAGCGCTTCCATTCCCTTGTCGTTTTGCAATGCCGTGCCTTCAAAACGCCTGTGGCAAGTCACGGTGGGTCATCGATCTAAGCACTAACAAGGCGAGACTTTGTTTAGCTTAGCTTCCAAGCACCGACTACGTTGCACAATTAATTACATTGAAATAGTCACAGGAATTAGACGGCTTTAACATCAATTACGAGAAGACCAAGCGGAAATGAAATAAAATACCTCATTACATAAATACAATTTTTGAACACAAAAATGAAAGGACATTTTAGCCATTTAAGCCCCTTAAACTAGGACACGTAATTGGCACAAGAGGATGTAATAACGGGATAATATTTTGTAATGTAATTATGTGCTTATTTAACAATTACACACAATACAAGTTATCGTAGATGTCTACAAATGACCAAAGAAGATTGTAACATGGCTATAAAGATGAAATTAATTGATAAGTCAGCAACAGCCCATTGAAACCAGACAGTGTTTGAAGCAAATCAACAAATTCCAATTATATAAGCGCTTGTTTCAACTTCTGAGCACTAATTTACAAAAACCACAAATTGTTTTTTTCTTGTATTCAAAAATAAATGTGTGAATATTAATAGAGCCTCCAAAAGCAGTGTTTACAATTGTGTTTGCCTCAACCTTTGAGGGGTCAACAACACAGAGCGCTATTATTGAGGTCCCAGTAGGAATAGCGAAGAGTTGATAAATATCTTGAACTTGGCAAGGTTATAAGAAGCTGGCAGGGAGAAACGATAGGAGGGAATTTCAAAGCCGAGCAGTGACCTCTGGTAAAACGGTGCTACATACAGTGAAAGAATTATTATCGGTGCACGGGGCAGAGCCAGAAAGAGAAACAAACAAGGCCATATTTGTTATGTTGGCATAAAATGTTATCCGATCATCCCCCGTCCTCCCAACCAAGGTGTCCATAGTGAGATGAAGACACAGTGCTCAGAGAATGATCGAGACAGTGATCTCGTTGGAAGAAAACCAAACTGGTCTCGTTATGATCAAATGTATGTGTGTGTGGGGTGTGTGGGGTGTGTGGGGGGGGTGGGAGGGGTGTTGCCACCTCACCTTAATGTAGTTCCCAAGCACAGGACCGAGCCTGTGCAAGGCCAGATATATGGAGAGGAAGGTTGTGTACGGGAACGTGGTCTTCACCACGTGCGTGACCTCCGGGAAGGAGATGATTCGGAAGCCGAATTTTTCATAAAGCTTGCACAGGTCCTCCGACGGGACTTCTTCACCCTCTGCCAGGATGCTGCCCACGGCGTAGCGGGTCTTGTCTGGGGACACCTGCAGCAAACACGCCGCCACGCGCATTCCCATCGTCGTCGTTAGCACCACCGTCACTTGGTACAATAAATAATCCACAACTTTGAAACGTGCGCGCCTTCGTTCACTCTCGAACAGAGAATCTAGAACGACTCAGAGGTACAAGGAACCATGGTGGGGGGAGGGTAGACATCTAGTAAGCCAGTGTCAACATTAGTCAGACACTAACTTTATCTATTTATTAAGATATTATCGGGCGGCACGGTGGCCCAGTGGATAGCGCTGTCGCCTCACGTGGGTTTTCGTCGGGCACTCCGGTTTCCTCCCACAGTCCAAAAACATGCTGCTGTATAGGTTAATTGGCTCGCAGACTAAAATTGCCCGCAGTGCCCTGTACAGGACTAAGCGGTTTGTGACAATGAGATGCGATGAAGATATTATCGACCGAACAGTGAGTAGTTTGTTTTTTAGCTATGGGAGGAAAGCAGCCCACGATGACACGGCGAGAACACAAACGCCACACAGAAAGGCACGCGGACCTGGACCTGGCTTGATGTGAGGTGCGAACGTGACCACTGCTGGACCGTGCCATATTTAATAACATGCGATCCGTATACTGTCCTCCATGAAGCAGACAGCACGTTCTTCATGAGAAAAACACCCACACCATTAACCAGGGCGGCCACTGGGCTCAAACCATGAACCTATACAACGAAAGGCAAACGGACCACCTGCTCAGCCTTGTGACCACCCCACACGACCGTGCCACGTTTTCTCAGTAAAAAAAAGCGAAGACATTTCACAACAGTCCCATCTATTATTTCGGGAGTCTGCCAAATGCCCTACAATCAGGACAGCCTCCTCGAAATTCCCACCAACCCATTTCGTTGGCCAACACGTCACCCTGGTACCTGAACTCTCAATTGAGACGCCGTGTGTGAATAAAATATAACCCTGACTGCACCGCTGTTCTGCTTGGGGGCCTCAAAACATCAGAAGGCCCCAGCATTCTGGGTGAGAGATTTCTCACTCGCTCTGCATCAAGTGAATGGGCAACAAAGAAATGTGGCCCTGAACAGAGATGCCTATAGCTGCCGTACCGACATGTAATCTCTGTTATACTTACAAACCGACTTGATCTTGAGTTGCAAATTAATTCGGAGTTTTCACTTGTAAATAATACTCAGCATGCTGGGGATGAAGTGGGTTTAAAATGAGATCAGGACCTTACTAAAACTCTTAAGACAGCTGCAGCGGTGGTGAAAGAATGCGCTGTAATCCTCTTAAGCTGTCACCGACATGCAGGGTGCAGAAAATCAGGAGACTGACACTTGCACAAAAGCCAAACCCCAGAATCTAGCACTTCACTCACTGCTCATCTGCTTAACACACAACTGCAGCTCACGCTTGTCTCTCAGCTGCTCTGTCAAGCAAGAGATAACGATGGGCCTCCGGTTAAAGGTAATGCGTGCGCAGGTACAGCATTTAATAATCATAATTTATTACATTAAAACGGCGACTTTTGCCCCAAGGTCCCAAGGCGCTGTTGGAAACCGCAGAGAAGTAGGGGGGGGGAAGGCAGACACCCAAGTTAGTAGGCACCAACATTTTCCAAACATTGTATCCTATATATTATGCTATCAGGCAATTAATGAGCAATTTTTAGTTACAGGAGGAAGCCAAGAAACCCAGAGGAAGGGCCTTATAACAAGTTGGAATCGAACTGCCTCAGGCAAAACCTTCTGTGAGGTGCAGACGTTACCACTGTACCATCCTGCCGCTTTATCAATCCACTGCTGGATCATGGGCTTCCCAAGCCGGTCATGGGGCCTGCTTGACCTGACTGCACCCCACTGGTCGGTGCTGGTTAATGAAGGCGCAGCCTCGAGATCATGCGTCACTCGCCAGTGAAAACAACCGTTGACAGGAATCCACCACAGGTCCCGGGATTCAAAGCGCAGTGAGCTAACCACTACACCGCCGCTCCACCCTGATGTTTGCTTAAGTCATGCTTGTAAAGTTCACGCAGCCACTACAATGTGTTTAATGCCAAGTCAATAAGACAACGTTTGTGTGCGAGCGTGCAGTGAATCGTAAATCTAATGATAAACACTGAAAGATGACGTCATTCTGATTCACCAACATACGAATAGGCACATGCATTTACATGGCAGCAGAATGCCTCAGATTTTCGAAGTGCCTTACATCACACCTCATCTCCACCATGGCATATTCCCTGCAATGGAATGGTTAGCCTCGGTGACCTCCAATAGCAACTGTCCCTTCGTAGCAGCGGCTAAAATATGGGTATAGTCAGCTGGCAGAGGGCAATGTTGCAATGTCGTTTTATCAACACGGTGCAGTAAACTCTGGACCTTCGTGTATTGAATAAAAATAATTGCATTTCGAGAGCGCTCTTCCTTAAGCTTTGCCGTTCCTGGCGAGTCCGCCGAGTGGTGGCTGAGCGTCCGGCATCGCTCCGCGCCCCGCATCTCCGACCGCCCGCATCCCGTCGTCTTTGCTCAGCCGATGTTTATATTGCACTCTCCATCACACGGATCGCCATTGCGCGTATTCCCATAACGTGGCACCTAAGAAGGAAAGCGAGGCCAGGCGCGATTGCACCTCGTGAAATGTCAAAGTGGCATTCGCGATTTTCTGAAATTCCGCGCATTTCTGGAACGTATCCTACATGAAAGTTAATGGTTTACTGTACTGTATAAAAACATGTTTTTGTCACCATGACCACACTACAGTTGATGCCTTGTAATATGCTTGTCATTGACTCATTTATTCATTCATTCAGTATCAGTATAATCCTTTATAAGGTCACCTCACCTTGCGCCCTCTGTTGGCCGAGATAGGCTCCAGCCCCCCTGCGACCCTGTACAGGATTAAGCGGGCATTGATAAAGAATGGACGACTGACGCAAACATCGGGACCTGCAGTGTCCCGGGAAGATCCATACATTTCCCCAGGAGAGCAGTCCCAGGAAACCAGAACCAGTGAAAACTCGGGGGGACTGCAGTCGACTGATGCCATATTGGCGTCTGTTGAAGGAGGGCCGATGGACATACATCTCCTGCCCTCGAGAGTTCGTGTTCAATCGTTGATTTTCATAATGAAGAAACCCTCGCAGCAGTAGAACGCTGAGCGGATGCTGATGGGAAAGTTGATGAAATTCTCGGTTACCCAGGCACATTCTTCCAGTCGCATTCAATGTTTTATTCTCCAGTGAATGGCTTACAATTTACACTGACAGATTTGCAAGAGTGCTTAGTTTTCCAAAGGTAGTTGGAATATATATATCTTATTTTTTTTATTTTCTCGGTCCAAACCTTGAATGAAGCCCTGTGTCAATTGCAATATCAACAGATCACGTGCAGGTTGAAGGTAGATCATTACATCACAGGATTGTGAGAGGTGACAGCAGCAGCTTGGGGAGTTCTGCATCCAGCAGTGGATTGACCATAATATGCAAGCCAGGAAAGTGTTTTGAAACAAAACTTATTTTCACCAATTACCTGTCTCGGGATTGTTGGTTAATTCCATAGTTTGTGCTTTCGCTTTAATCTATTACAACCCAGACAAAACCCATACTTAGATCAAGATTTGTGACCCAAACACTGGTATCTTTTGTATACAACACACGGTCAACCTCGCACCAATTTGGTTCAGCACTCCCTTGGCTTCAAAGATTGTGGTGTATTTTCACGAGCCAAGATAAACATTGTAGCAAAAAAGGCCACATTTGTGTCATGTGTGTATTTAGCGGTAAGTACATCCTAAATATTTCACTTTAAATCCGATGATGGCAGCGGCGGCGTTCAGTTTATAAAAACTGTGCGAAAATAACCCACCGAGGCGTCCCTGTATTTGGGGACACCTCATCTCATTATCTGAAACCGCTTAATCCTATATAGGGTCACGGTGAAGCCGGAGCCTATCCCGGAAACACAGGGCGCAAGGCAGGAATACACCCGACGACGGGACGCCGGTCCATCGCCAGGCATTGCGGGACAATTTTAGTCTCCGAGCCAATCAACCTATCCAGGAGCATGCTTTTGGACTGTGGGAGGAAACCGGAGTACCCGGCGAAAACCCACGCGGACACGGGGAGAGCATGCAAACTCCACACAGAAAGGCACCGGAGCCGAGAGACTCGAACCCGGGACCTTCTTGCTGTGAGGCGTCAGCGCTAACCACTGCGCCACCGCGCCGCCCTATTTGGGGACACGTACGTGTGAATGGGACCATAAATAGCAACTCGCAGGAGGGCCACTGCAGTTTTTAAAAACCGCACGCCGCATGTGCCGGCGTCGCGCATCGCTTGACAGTTTGTACAGGCGGCCGCGGTGATGAATATCCACCGGTTCGCCGTAAGACGCTGCGACCCGGGCGCTAATTAAAGACGAACGTACACGTACGGACGTACGCACACTCGCTCACACACCAGTAAATGACTTGGTCGGGGAAGCGCAAATTACGGGAATTTCTGCGTGGCACCGTGCTGCTCGGTGCAACCGTTCAATATTGTGGCAAGTTAAATGTTATTATTGCGTGTGCGCCTATCATCACGTAGCACGTGCAAGTAATTAATACGGGTGTAATGATGCATCGCATGCAACCCAATCACCGCAGTGTGCCCACTCTTGTAACATCTCGGAACCTAAGTGGGGATGATCCTAAATAGCACTTCGATGAGTGACCACCGTGCATAACACGTGTTAAGAACCTTATTGAATACCTGATGAAGAAATGTCCTGATCTCTCTCTACTGCCCCAGCAACAGTGGGAACTGCTCCAATCCATGTCCGTGTTCTAATAACACAGTCCTCAGTGCCTGGGTTTGATTCCTGGGTTGGGTGCTTCTCTGTGTGGGACTTGCATGACATCATGAAATCCGCATCACTTTTGTCAGCCGCCTCGATTAATTGGCCTGCTGACTAAAATTCTTCCCAGCACCCTGTAATGGACTTCTATCCTATCCTTGGTATATCCCTGCCTTGTATCCTGTGTCTGCTGGGATAAGCTCCGGTTCACTGTGACCTGTAAAAGATTAAAGACGTGCTGACAGGACATCGCAGGGCACACTTTTTGGGACAATTTACTGAGAAACGGTCGTTGTAATTATGGTTCGTGATCAGACGCCCTGATAGAAATAAACTTTCACATGGAGGTGGCCACCACCAACAGTAAAGAGGCACAACAAACCCGTCGCTAAATTCTCCCAAGCCATGGCTGCGTTAAAAACCCAAAAGGGAGCGCAGTGGCGTTAATAAGGCAGCAGCAATGTGCAGGGCCCAAATAACTTCAGGTGACGTCCATCTCCTCAAAGTCAATGCTACTGTCAAGCATGCAGGCGCTGCTGCAGCAGCAGCAGCAGGGTCCTCATTTGCAGAAGTGTCCTCAAAAACGCCATGCCCACGCTCATTCGCTCCGTGTCATTACACCGGCCCCTAAAGCTGTACACAGCGGCCCAGTTTTGCAATGCCCGCGCGGTCACTCGCATTCGCGGTAGGACAGCTGGGCTGGCGCTCCTGCGTAGTGCCGGAGGGATGATGCGAGGGGGTTTTCCCCACTCCCAGGGTCCCTGGGGTCGGCAGGCAGCTGCGCCGCATGGGCGTGCGTGCTGGCGGACGAGCGTGCGTGCAAGCGAGCGCCCCGCTCGTGCGTGACGGTTATGAGTCGTCGCTCACTCCCAGTGGAACATCTGTGAGCACCATAACAAGGAAACCGGGTCCCGAGACCTAAATTGGCATCGTGGGGCTCTTAGAATCTTCAAGCGCAAGCGATTTATCAGCCGACTGCTGCACCAGGGTCTCCCCGCACCGCACAGGCCAAGGGCGCAATGCGACCGGACCTCACGACAGGCTGGTCAGTGTGGGTTGACGGTGGTGGTGGGGATCAGACACGGCAGCGTGTATTATGTATTTTTAGGTACTGCGTCTGCCACCTCCCTCGTAGCCTCATGTGCCCTGTAGCCCCATGCATGAGTCTCATCTCCCCAAGCGCATTTCACGCTCAAATCTTCTTTGCTTCCTCCTGATACGAGAGCATTTGCAATAATTAGTTTGAGGCCCTGGAATTCTAAACACATACATAAATACAACGTTTTGTTAATGTGGGCATTTAATTTTTTTGATTAATGGCAATACATCTAAAACGCTGTGCTAACGAGCGACCCCATCATCAGAATTTCAGCACACTCGCGGGATAATAAAAGAGACTTGCTCAGGTTGTTATCCCCGTAGGGCTCAAATAGGTAAAAACATTACGCGCAGCCTGAAAGAATGACAGCCACGATCGGCTTAAAGGAATGAATGAGTAAAACCCGCGGAGGAATTCTGTGAAAAGTAAAGAATGGTCCAGCGTGGAGGGAGCAGGCCTGGCGCGTGGTGTGGACGCCCCCATGTGGTTTGCATTAGGGTCAGGCTTGGTGTGGGCGAGAGAGGGTGCAGAGGTGCGTTGAGCGTGACCTCATTGCCGATAGGGGGCAGAGTGGTTGTGAACTCTGTGGTGAGGAGGTCTCACCTCATTGTCAAAAACCGCTTATTCCTGCAAAGGGTCACGGTGAGCCGGAGCATATCTCGGCAGACACAGGGCGCAAGGCAGGGATATACCCACGATTGGACGCCAGTCCATTACCGGGCATTGCGGGCAATTTAGTCTGCAAGTCAATTCACCTGTGCAGCAGCATGTTTTTTGAAATGTGGGAGGAAACCGGAGTGCCCGGCGAAAACCCACGCGGACACGGGGAGAACATGCAAACGCCACACTGAAAAACACCCGAGCCGAGATTCGAACCCGGGACCTTCTTGCTGTGAGGAGGCGACAGCGCTACCCACTGGGCCACCGTGCCACCCTAGTGAGGAGGTGAGGGAGGTTAAAGAGCAAGGGGTGTTGTGGCAGTGAAGCTGTAGGGGACCGGCTTAAAGAAGGATGCACTCAGAGGAAGTGACTGCATGTCTCGGGGGTCAGAGCCTGAGGATGGCACCATTGAGAGGCGAGGTTCGAATCCCCGATAAAGCCGCTCGAAATTCAACTGGGTTCTCGTCAAATCGCACGCGGTAGGGGGCCAAGTGACTCAGAGGTCACAGCGCTGAGCTAGCAACACTGAAATCAGTGGTTCAAATACAGGCATCCCCACCGTGATCACACGGGCTACTCAAGTGCAATGACAATAATAACAATGATATACATTTACAAAAGCCCTTTTCGCTCGAAGGTCGCAGAGCGCTGCGGCAGCGTGTCAATCTCGGCACAGCAACTCATGACACTCACCATATTACAGTAAAACTTCAATGTAATAGACTGATGGGGAAAGGGTGTCCGAAAGAATGTTAAATCCAGATGTTTAGATGACGGTGTTATAAACAGAGTAATGACCATATCTTATAACAACATATGTATAATTAACACCATTAATAGAGTAATAGACGCATCTAACAGTGGCAATGAAAACGCTAACACTGTAGACCGCGATCTCAGAAGCCGCGGACAGCATCTGTTGCTTCCAAAGCCTGTTAAAGAGAGGTTTTACTCTAAATATGTTTTTTTTATTCACGTTCACAAATTTACAGATTGGGGTGATATTAAGAAATATGAGTTTGACTGCCACATGACGGGCAGCACGGTTTACTTCTTGGCTGTCTATAATGTGTTGGTGCCGCAAAAATATTGTTCAAAATAATCCGTACCGGGGCAGCGAGTCGCACGTCTGTGCACACGATTTCCTGACGCTCGTCGTTTAATTCTTCAGCGGTTGCTTCCTTCCAAAGAAGCAATTAAACGTTGGGAGGATTGTACCCAGCAAATTGATGCTGGAATATAAGGGCTGATGCTATCAAATTATAGTGTGCATCTGGGCACCTCGGACTTTCAATCTTAAGCACAAATCACCACTGGGGACGCAGCACACGCATCTGTGAAAGCGTAATTCCATGTTTGGACTCCACATACAAAGTAACGGCACATTTTTTTTTCACAGTATAATTGTTTTTGGCTGGACGGTGAGAAAACGAAGTTTAATTGGGAGACAGAATTGTATTCTATTCTTGTTCTGTGAGTTCGAGTGAGCGTGCTCATGGAGACACATGCTGATTGGCATGTCAAGAGTCAACACTGGCATGATTATCAGAATGCTTGTTTTCCCAGCAAAGCCTCACTGATTTTCAAGACTCTTTGAGAATGGCTCTGCCAAGTTTTCTCTGTAGGGGGACGAGTGTCCATGTGTAATCCAGATCGAATAATTAGCAGTTGTTTTCTATCGAAATTGGGATATTTCAGCTAAAACCAGTCACATAGTTTTTGTTGAGGAAACTTGAGAACCAGGAGGAATTCCAGGAGGAAACGCATGTGAATAGAGTGAGAATTTCCAAACTCCACAAAGTTAGGAGTTACACCCAGGTCGTTCATACTGCGAGGTACAAGCGTTACCACTGTGCCATCCTGCCACGGCTTAGTGCAGAACGGCTGTTTTTCACATCACAGTTTTGCCTCTCTTCTGACAAGTATGGTTCAGTGGAAGCATATTCAGCACATGTGCAAAGGCTCCACGATTCTAACCTTGCAAGACACCCTAATTAACACTGCGAGTGTCCTGACCATTAAAACGCACTATTTGCTTCACAATGGATATCAAAGATAACAGTGATGTCATCTGAAATCAGTGCATGGGTATCAGGGTCCAAATTCGCCAATTTTTGTTGGGTTCACGAATAGCAATCATCGCCTCCTGCTGTCAGACTAATGCCCACTTGCAAGCTAGTGCTGAGCCAATATAGCACACAAGGACAGCTCTGACTTGAGGGTGCCCTTCAAATATTTAAGGCACTTTCAGTTGCTAAGGCATTTAAGCATCAAATATACCAAGACCACATAAAATCCGCACCACCACACCAAGAACTCACTTACAGGACACATGAGGATGCCTCCAACGTGGGAGGCGAAAGGTCACGAAGGAGAGAGGAGCGATTGACACGGCTGTCCCAAAAGAGCAGCTTTTGGAAAGAATCAACATAATACAAGCATCATTACTGTGGAAGCATCCACACCATGCAGAAAGAAGGTTCTGCCTGAAGCAGTTTTAGTCCCACTTCAGGCATATTTCTGCATAGTTTGTGGGTTTTCTCCTGGTTTTCTACTTTCCTGCTACAACTAAAAAAAAACTCCTTAAAAGGCCAATGACATCATAGTACGCAGGACGTAGCGCCCGGCAAATGTTGGCACCGGCTGACTACACGGCTGCCTTCTGCGCCACCGTGCTTCGTTGTGCCTGGTCCCAAGCGTGGGACGCGCGCGCTACGAATTGTATCATTCATTTGCGATTCAAGAGACTGACGTTTACTCCGAAAACGCCTGGCTGAGCAGCTGCTGGAACTGGCAGAGCTTCAAGAGAAACTCAAGAGCAAGCTAAAGTTGCAGCTCCCTCTAGTGACCACGGTGAATACTCGTGCCAACGATTTAATGTGGAAAAATACCAAGGTTCAAAGAAATGAGCACAAAGCAACTTGTAGACTTATGTATGATTATAACCAGCCTGCCAGGATTCCCAGAATACACGATGGAGGCAAAACGTGTCAAAATAATTTTGAGAACTAAAATGTAAATCAGCAAGGCAAATGTATTTATTTTACTTGCACAAGCGAATTGTTTACACTTTGCTGGCTTGTGCATGCATACCTGCCATCCCTACCAATTTAACCATTAGGATGCAACTTAAAAAAAAACTCCTTTAGCACGCACCAATTTTCATAGCAAAAATTGCATCACCATGTACGCCACGTACAACACCCTGTCACCCTCCAAAGCTGAGAAGTAAATCCACATCTCATCTCTTTACGAATCGATTATTGCAATGCACTACTCCCTGGCATCCCTGCCTACCTGATCAATTGTCTAAAACGTGTGCAGAATGCGGCTGCTACAGTCCTCACCTGCACTCCCGTCCACAATCACATATCCCCAGTGCTGGCGTCTCTCCACTGGCTACCAATTAAATATCGGATGGAATTCACGGCCCTCCTACTTACCTACAGGGCTCTCAATGACGCTGCTCTAACATACATTCGTGACCTACTTCAGCCACCGTCTTCAACGCAACAACTTCGATTCTCCAATACGGGCTTGCGCATGTGCCCAGATCGCACCTCCATTCGATGGCTTACAGAGTCTTCTCGTGCACTGTAAGGTCTTGAAGTCCTCTAGCTAGGACTGTTGATCCTGTTCACTGTTATGTGCTTGGGCAATAATGTGCTGTTAACCCGTTTCTGCTCAGGAATGCTTCTTCCTTCCTTTATTTGTCTTATTTTTTTTTTAAATAGCTATTTTATGTCCTTCATTGATGTGCAGTAATAATTTTACTTAATTGATCTCCGATGTTGTTGCTGACATGCCATTTTCTCTCCACAGCTCTGCGACCCTCTGGTGAAAAGCGCTCAAGAAATGCAAATATTTGTACTCTTTATTTAGCTGGTGCATTAACATACAACTTCAGTCACTAAAAATCAAAGGTGGCTAAAGAGTAACAAGAGTTTTAAAATCGGTACGTGGTAACAACAACGGGGATTCAACGTCAACAGCCTACCACCTAAATCGGGAGGCTGCTATGATGTGAAACTGCAATGCTATTTTTGACATGTTCACGTCGTTAGGGTGGCCAAGATAGACGATTGAAACGGATGATTCACCGGCCAATTGCTCGGCCACATTGAGAGCCCCCAGGTGGCTCGTGAGCACTAATGGTGAGTCTCCTCCTGAAGCCAACGCGACATCTCTGGGTCATTAGGCGCCCTCCTTGCATCCTTAACAAGAACCCCAACTCCTCCAGGGTCTGTAACCTGTGAAGAGCACACTGAAGATTTCCCCGGGGCTTCATAGCTCGGCCCCACTGTGTTGAGACAAACCTCCCACAAGCGGCACCATCTGCGTGTCTTCATAACAAGCTAGTGTCACAAAAGCGCTTCACCGCCAGAAACAACGCGTGCACATGTGCAGACTTTTGTAAATCCACTGCTGGACGAGCGTCTCCGCATGCCGTGCAGGCCACTGGACCAAATTTCGCCACGATGGTGAATGCTGGTTGGCGGAGGGGAGAGCAGGAAAACGATGGATGTTGCCGTACTGCCCTCTGCTGCCCAGAGCAAGGACCCCGCCAGTCACCTGTAAAAGTGCTGTCTATGCTCAAGCCTGCTAAATGTTCGATAATCTAACCGTATACAGCGCATTCCAGGTGCTCGGAATTGTAAAAAAAAACCAAAAAGAGTTATTGTTCCTGATTTTCCGTTCTTATGTCATTGTTGTTAACATGCAGTTCTCTCCACAGCTCTGTGCAGTGCTTTGTGACCCTTGGGTCAATTATTATCGGCACAAAACATTAACGGTTGGGAAAAAAAAGAAAGGAATGACAATCGGAGCCATATTTTTTTTTAAATAACAATTGCGATGCTGACACACAATCTGGTAATAATTGCGGGGGTGCGCCCGCGCGTCAACCTCGCGCTGAGTCAGCACTTTCCGCGCCTTGCGGTGTCGCTCTTTGCACTTAACGGAGCGGCCAGAACGTGTGGGCGGTGGGGCCGCCGACGCTGGAGCGAAGGCTTTCATCGACAAAGTGCTCCGGGTCTGCCTCGGTGTGGATGTTTGGCCGCAAGCGCCTCTCGGCCAAGAACAATAAGTGGAGAGCGCCAGCGTTGGAGCCAAGACCGGGGGCCGCCTCCTCCGGTATGAGTTCGACACGGCGTGCCTGCGCCCGTGGACGTTTCGTTTTGCACGCGTAAAAAAGGGAAAGCGCTTACTCCGTGAAATCGCGAAAGTGCAAATGTTTCCAAAAAGCACAGGACAAGTATTTAATTAAGCTATCACTTGTTTGGACTCGTTCTGAGATGGAATAAAGAGCACGACGCTGCACTTATAAAATGGACAATGTAAGTATTGTGCCGCTCAAAAGTTATAAAGCGAAACTCCGGGGTGCAACATAAATGAAACGTTTTTTTGTCTTTTCCTTTTGACCGTTTTTTTGTAAACTCTGAGTCACTGCAATATTTAGTTTTGCTCAAATGGAGCAAAACGTCTCATATTGGCAATGAGATGGGGGTTACATTAGTGAGACGTTTTCTGTTATAATATCTGTATGTATGAATTCTCTTAACCTGAATGGCAAACTGTGTGTATTCGCGGAAAGTTCATAAAGATGGCAGCCAACTCATCAGGATCACCCCTCTGATCCGCCAGATAAATTAGGAATTACTAAGAATACTATGTCTTCATGAATCTTACTCTGATACCTGGAAGAGAAGATAACCCAAGAATGCATACAAAGGAATGTAACCGTGCTTGTCTGCCTGAGCTGGCAGGGTGCCACAGGGTGCCACAGGGCTAGAACTTACCATGCCACAGCATTGAGTTGGCACTGCTCAGACCTAAGTTCCAATGCAGGTTTCAGCCACCGGTGTTTCCACCGGCTATTCAAGCGCGTCGAATTGAAAGTCACAAACCAGTCACAAGTGACTGTAAAAAAAAATAACATCCCATTGTCATTTAATTCCATACACAGGAGGCTCCTGACCAATCGCGGGCTTTGAATTCCGAGAAAAACGATTTAGCAAAGACACGCTTTGGAGGCAAGAGTCATCAAACCTGTTAACAAAATCCACAAATGGGGAAGAACGCGGTCAGCGAAGGTCTCCTGTACTCCAGCTCTGAGGAATACACAACGCGTCGGAGTGATCGCTATGCAAAGAGCACCTCCATCCTTCTCCTCGGGCAGACACCAGCCGACACTCACTGAGGATGCTATGGGGAAACAAGTGGCATTACTCGGCTTTAAAAAAAAAAACCCGTTACTGTTGCTGATTATCCATTCTCATGTCGTTGTTGTTGACGTGCCGTTCTCTCCGGAGCCCTGTGCAGCGCTTTGCGACCCTCGGGTGAAAAGCGCTCTATAAATGCAATTATTATTATCAGAGACACCGTGACAACGTGCGCCACCTTGCGTGGACAAGAGGCTATTGACAATAATTCGGAAGGAAGTTTGTGACGGGGGCCTTCCAAAGGCTGTTTTACTGTTCGGGATCCCAATATAAACGTTCTTGTCTCTCGACACGGAGCTGACAGAAACAAGTGAAATATACGTGAGACGTAAGCAAAGCGAAACATTTTATACTCGCGGCAGATGTGTTTCACATTTTCCACTTGATCACGCACAGCTACAAAATTGTAACACGCGAGTGTCTTACACGTCCGTGAAATAATCATCCAAAAGACAGAGCTTTTCACTTTTCTTTTTAAACTCCACGATGTGTTGGCGATGAATTACACATGAATGCAGCCCTAAAAAAGGAATTGCGAGGAATTCATCAGTTACAAACCTGGCATCGTGGCTTACGGTACATCTCATATGATTTTATTTTATTTCAAAACATTGATTTTTACAACGCGCGAACCACATTCATAAGTTACCGTACGAGAAGGTGTACAACTTGTCAGGTTTGTTAAAAAAATCTTGTCACCCCGATGAGCTTATGAAGATATTTTGCGTGAGAGACAGCAGCGCGCCGCAAACTCCACGCCGCACACTCCGCGCCGCACACTCCACGCCGCAAACGCCACGCCGCACACTCCACGCCGCACACTCCACGCCGCAGAGCGAACACGTGCGGTACGTTTGGTGAACTCTCGCTGCGTGGACATGATTCACTGCAGCGGGCTCTGATCGACTTTCGCCACCAGACTGCTCCGAGGCAATGCTCCCGTACGCAGACTTTAATATATACATACGCGCGCTACTTACGGCGTACGGGCACGCTGGAACACGGGCCGTCGTTTCACATTACAACCCCCTAAAGAGAGTTAAAATAAGAAAGTTGGGAGGAAAAAAAACACCCTACAAACGCTTAGATAGCGAACGTAGAGAGAGAGAGAAGCTGTTTATGATCTGGCCGACCAGCGAGTGGCGGCTGCTAGAGGGCAGGGAACCCAGAAGACACAGTTGCGCCAGATTGGGTGGCTGTGCAGTGGAAACATCCGAACTCCTTCACAAAAAGACGGACCTGCCTGACGTGGTTCGATCGCTGCATTGGGAGCCTATATGTGTGGAGTTCGTGTGTTCTCCCTCTGTTCTGCGTGGGTCTTCTGCTGTGTCTCCCGATTTCCTCCCACAAGTAAAGAAAAACACTAATTAGTTGGTCGAGCAGATGATAATATATTGGACGCAGTGCCTGGCAAGTGTTGGCACCGGCTAACCACATGCCTTCCGCCCCCGCCCCCCCCACCCCCCGGGCCTTTCTTCGGGATCCTCGTACTTTTTAGTCATTCTCTACGCCTCCGAAGGCGCACGAACGCCATGGCACGCACCGTACATTTGAATATTTAAAGATCTGCGCAGGCCCGCTGTGGCCCCTGCCGGCGACCGCTCCACCCACCAGGCAGGGGGCCCGGAGGCGCCGGCGCGGCGACCCCGACCCCACCCTCTCCAACCGCGAGGGCGCAGAAACCTCGGACGTAGGTGATTGCCGCGTAGAATCCTGCTCGAGTTCGCCCGGGCGGAAAGCCACCCTCATCTCGGGATGTGTGAATCTCACGATTGTGTGAACGCTGGATCATGTATTTCCAGGGTTCTGCCTGTAAAGCACGTCTGTCTCACTCTTGCCATGATACGATTTCATTTTGCGTGTGAAAATTACACCGCTTCTCTTTGCGTGCTTTTATTTGTCTCTCAATATAAATTCTTGGCCCGTGTTTATACACCAAACAGGTTGTCGTAGAAGTAGTAATGGGCATGGGTCTTCGTGAGAAATGTAAATGCCAAGAATTAGTTTGGTGGAATGAAATTATATATCGCATGTTGAGATGAGACGTTGGCCACACGCATGGAATTTATTGCGAAACATTATTTAACGGAACCACAACACATGTATTTATTGCTTAATACTTTAAGATGTTATTTCTTCTTTGAGATATAAGAAACGTTTATGTTTATGACGGCACAAAATACTTACTGTGCACATTAACAACACTACCTTATAACAGAAGCAAAATAAATATAAGCACATGTTTTCGGTTATGCGCTTTAACATTACAGTTTTTACTTTCAATGCATTTCGTTTCAATATTGCATTTCGTAATTTTAATTAAAATTATTTACAACGTAACTTACTCTGTATTTATAATATATAGGAATTTTATCCAACTTAAGTTTATTCCTCCACGTTAAATTTATTCACAAAAATATGAATTTTCCAAATCTCATTTTTAAATGTCGTGGCATTTTAAAAAACGTTTTCTTAAAACTACACTTTTATTCTTTACATTGCGAAAAAGTACATAAGACTGCCTGCTCTAAAAGACAAATTGAGTTGGACATCACAGCTTGGAAGTACCCTATATATTAAATTAGTGACATATGCTTGAGTGAAGGTGGAACAAATAATTTATGCACCGTGTATTTTTCAAGATCCTATGTAAAAGCAGCCTTCCAAGATGACCTTAACTTTAACAAGTTTAGGTTCTTGTCCATAAGACCTTACAAATTTTAAAGTTCAAGGCACTCTGAAGAATCTCAGACAGGTGACTCGACAGTAGAGTGAGTGACTCGCGACAGAAAGGTCGGAGGACCGACTGGGCCCAACATTTCTCCAACGTGGACACAATAAATGCCACTTTGTTGAGAGCTTGACAGTGGTCGTCCTGTGTGTTTACTTGCTCCCGTCACAGGAATGAGGCATATCCAGCACTAAATTAAGACTGTAAATGTGAGCTGAGCATCAAACTCATTGCTCATTTGAGAGCAGAAAATCACTTTTAAATGTAACTTTATTTTAAGGAAAAGCAACAGATAAATCACAGAAAGTTAGTCACTCGTTGTAGCTCTATTTACTGTTTGACTGATTCACCAGAACATTTGCAGACATTGGTCTAAACGCACAGGATCAAATATTATGCCTCGATCATCAAATAACGGATATTTAGGTTACCTTTACATTCTGTGAAGTACACTTAATGGTGATGACGACTGTGGGGTGAAACCATTCATTCGTTCATCATGTGAAATCAATTCTTCTGCTCATGATACGCAACATGTCGACTTACCCTTGCATGTAACAGCCAAGTTTTGTGTCTCATTCACAAATAGCTATTGAGTCCTTCGCAGTCACTGCAGGATTTACTACCATGCATTGCAATGTCTCATCTCATTGTCAGAAACCGCTCAGTTCTGTACAGGGTCGCGGTGAGCCGGAGCCTATTCGGGCAGACACAGGGCGCAAGGCAGGGATATACCTACGATAGGACGCCAGTCCATCACCGAGCACTGCGGGCAAGTTAATCTGCAAGCCAATTAACCTATGCGGCAGCGTGTTTTTTGGACTGTGAGAGTAAACCGGAGTGCCCGGCGAAAACCCACGCGGACACGGGGAGAACATGCAAACTCCACACAGAGAGGCACCCGAGCCGAGATTCCAACCCAGGACCTTCTTGCTGTGAGGCGACAGCGCTACCCACTGCGCCACCGGTGCCGCCCGCATTGCAATGTAAAAAATGAAGAAAAAATGAAGAAAAAAAAGATTCTCGAATCCCTTCGTTGCAACGCATAGAATTGTCAGTTAGGTTTTTTTTATTAAGCTGGAAGGAAGCATTGAGTTATGTAGTTCTTTTTAACAGTTGTCCAGCAGGGACGGGTAAACAACAATCACAACAACTCAAGCTACCGGGGGCAATTTATGCAGGACAATTAACCTAGGCTGCAGCATGTCTCTGGCCTGTGGGAAAAAAACAAAGGACCTCGTGAAAACCGATGGGGGGCAGGGGGGTGAATAAGCAACTGCTACAGACTTCAGGACGATGCTGGCTGATCGACATCACGCGGTTATTACCGATGCAACATTAACAGGCAGCTGCCAAATATGCTGAACATAAGTGTACGCGGTGCCATGAGAATGTTCCACGCTCGACACGAGAACATTCCCTGATTATAATTGCAGGTAATGTTACGTTTGGATTATGGAGCCGGCACGCAATTGACTTAATATTGCAGTCGATGTCCTCCGGGTTTCTAACAAATACTTCGGAATAAAATATATGCTTTGAATTACTTAACAGGCAGATGTTCTAACCCGCTGAACCCGTGCGCGAATCTCATTTCACAGGTGATTTTACCGCACAGTGGGCTTCCAACCACCAATTACCGAATCAGGCACATCCATACGCGAATATTAAATTCCTCGATCAAGCAGAAGCGTCTCTGTACCCCGAGCGAAACAAACGCTCGCTTTTACTTAAGATGGGCACTACGATGGACTCGCATATTTTCGGCTGTTTTTTTTAATACAGTATATAAACATGTGGTGAATGACTTGGCTGCGATAATCAAACACACTGGATTTAATAAAAAAACCAAATCCCCAAGAGCACTGAAGTCATTGCTTATCTTTGGCAAGAAGAAACGTTATCGCGCATTTGGGATGGAAAATACTTCCCTGTGTGTGTGTGTACGCTTTGGATTGGGGAGCGGTAGTGTAGCAGGAGTGTAGCGTTTATCACGCTGCTTAGAATTCCCGCTCACGACCAACACCAAGAACGATTTTCTACACCGGGCCTCCCCTAGGTGGACTCGGCTTCAAATGAGTACCTGGTGCGTTGCGTAAACACCACCACGAGGTGACCAGGCATGATACGAGCAATCCGCCTGCTAGAGTGCTATGCCTATGCTGGACTTCATAGGTGCTCGCTAACAGCACTTGGCCTGACAGTCTGTTAAGACTATACTGGCGACCTTTGCCTTGTACGCTTCTCAAGACAATATTAAGAAAAATTCAGACCGGATATTGACAGCGCAATACTGCCGCTCTCTTCACGATCCGATCGCATTTAACGGTTCGGTGGAGATAACGTCGCGGGGACACAAGCCCGTCGGACCCAGCCGCTGTCAAAGCTCACACACACACAAAAAAAACACAACAACTTCATTCCAACAATTGAATGGCGTATCGAGATCCCTTTAGCGATTTCACATCAATTTCACGTTGAATACTCAGTATTGATTTGCAGCCTTGCATCATCAAGAGAAAGTATGGCAGCCACGTTTTGGGTTGACGGGTGGATGAGTGGGAAACTGTCGAGCTGAGAAGCATCCATAATTGGCAGTCGTTTCATGTGGTGGTTTTAAAGGAATGACATGCCATAACGTTGACCAAGCTCACTCGGCAATACCAACATTATTGAAAACATTATTGAAAACACAAAGCTGCTGGAAATATGGCCAGGAGATTAGATTTGCTGCTTTCAGAATTCTTACTTTTCACCACAAACGTCTTGGACTTTGACCACCGAACTAAGAGAGCACGACAAGAAGCGTGAAGTCTGCAGGTGCCAGGCTGATGCTTCACGCTTGGTTCCATGCAGGTGAGGCTGCGGTGGTGGGGAAGCACGATTCGTACATGTCTGTACGCGGCACTCTCGTCTGCCTACGACCAAATCACCCAGAACAAGTCTCGTCTATTCTCAGCAGCAGCAGGATTTGGCCTGGATAGCGATGGAATGGGCAATAACCACGCACAAACAGGTTGCAGTTGGTGACTGCAGCACTACAACTGTGCAGTCGGTCTGAGTGCAGTGAAATATTATTGTTCTGTACTTCTATGTTTCCCATGGACATGCTCCCTACCTTCATCAACCCGCCCCCACCTTCACTTACCAGCGACAGGGACACAATTTACAACGCGCGCAAATTCCCCGTGCCTCATGCGTTCCGTGGATGAGACACGTGGAGGCCCGACGAAACGGGGAAGTGGAAAGCAATGCCTGGCAAATGCGAGCACCAGCCGGCACTAGCATTTGCCAAACATCGCATCCCATGTCTTACAATGTCATCGGCCAATCCATGAGTGCTTGTATTCAAAGGCAGAATGACTCAAGAGTGGGAGGAAACTGCAGAGAGGCAGGGGAAGGCATCCACGTGGTTAGCCAGTGCCCATACTTGCCAGGCACTGTGTCCAATCGATTATGTTTCTGACAAATTTATGAGTGTTTCACTTGGTTGTGGGAGGAAAGCTGAGAACCCACGAGGAAGAGGAGGAAAAAAAACAAACTCCACACAGAAAGGCACCTGAAGCAGGACTCGTACTGCCTCGGGCACGAAATTTTTTTTTTTTTCTGAGATGCAGATGTAACAACTTCACCACCTGGCCACCAAATAGGTTTGGTGAAATAATGGTCACGACCCAGGGCAGGCCCATGTTCCACAGCAGGCTGTACATGTACACTGTACATGTACTGAACCACATTTATCACAGTGGCGTTAAGTGTCGCTACACACACAGGCCCAAAGAGCGCGTTGTTTTTAAATATTTCTCTTCCATGAATATTGTATCTGCTTCTCATTTTGTCCAAAAACAGTTTGTATGTTCAAACCGCACAATAAAATCGCTATTAAAATAGGAAGACAAATGTTATTTTTCCACTTGAACAAAAGTTCCTGGCTAAGAAGAAACAAAAGCAAAACCCCCTCCATACATTCCTTCCTATTCGGAAGAAAAGATTTTTTTTGGCTCCTCTGCCAATTGTATTTCCACGTGCCGCGTAAGTGCTCTTCCTCCACGGAGCTCGTCGGAAGTGGCACGCGTGTGAAGGTGATTTCCGAGCCGCCGTTCCGAGGTTTCCTCCGCCACGGGTCTCCCCCGGTCATTGCAACGACGAGGGCCGGTGGAGAGATTTGCAGCGGCTCCCACGCGACCGGCCGTCGGAGTTGACTGACGGGCCAAGCGGTGGAGGTGACTCCAGGGCCAGAGATTCACGGCACCGCCGCGACCGATATTTAACACTGCGAAGTCTGGATTCGCGTCCTCCGAAACCAGAAATCAGCATTACGCTGTCTTATTATTTAATAGACTGTGCAATGATTTAACTAAACCGCATATCACAATACCAAAAAGAAATACATCACACTGTTGAGACTTTACTTTTTTGTTTTCTCTGATGAACCATTTCAAGCCCTCTGGCGAGGACTGCTGATGAGGCTCAATGTTGTCATGCCAGGATGATAGCTTTCTGGCGACTTGTGCCTGCTCGGGAACATTTATCCCTTCCTTGTTTAAGATTTGTTGTCTCCGCTTACCTTATTGCCCATAATGTATTGCTACTGTTCGACTTGCAGTTGAACTGTCCTCATGTTGTTGTTGACGTGCCGTTTTCTCCACAGCTCGGATTTGTAAAAAAAAAAGCCAAAAACGTTATTGTTGCAGATTTGCTCTTCTTATGTCGTTGTTGTTGTTAACGTGCCGTTTTCTCCACAGCTCTGTGCAGCGCTTTGTGACCCTCGGGTGAAAGAAGCTCTATAAATGCATTTATTATTAGAATTATACTGTTAGAATATTGAGTGTATTTTCCACAATAATTTATTTATGTATTCATTACAATCGCACTTTGTCCTTGTGGATTTGAAAGTTGCAAACCTCTCATTAGCTACTGCAAGATTTCCTGACCGTGGCAGTTTTAATCATTTGTGTCACTTGCAGTTACACGGGGACTAAATATCAGTTTCAGATTTTGCAAATCAGCGGTCGGGTTAGTATAGCCAGGACCCACCTGCTCAACTCATACGCCAAGCAACACGAGGTGCGCTTTAAATCACGCTCGTCCACAGAGCAGTCCCAGAGTAATATCCACAATCGAGAGCCTGGCCTTGAGTAAAGAGGTACCCTATCGCACACAATGATTCATTCTTTCCTCCTCGTGTATTTAGCTCTATCGAGGAACGGCGCACCAGTAAGAGTTGTATTGATTATAGAACCCAACGATCTGATAACACTTGCTCAGTACTATGTTCTAGCCACTGGCACAGTCAAGCTAACGGGAGGACGGTGATAAAGAACACAATGGGATTTATTTGGGAACACAAACCGAAGACTGACGATTGTTTCCGTAACCAGGGAAAGACAAAAAAAAGAGGGCTATACCCTCCAATAGGAATGCAGCCAATGAATTGTGAGCAAAGAATAAGCAAAGGTTGCCGGGGGGAAAAAAAGCTGGCATTCAAACAAAGGTC
>JAZEWT010000039.1:45144-56890 GCA_036362905.1 Mordacia mordax | reverse complement strand
GAGGAGACGGAACTCGATTGCACGCTGTCACATGGGCCGTGGACTGACAGCGTCGCTTGCAGTGACGCAGTGAGACACGCCAGGCCATCGGTCTGCGGAATGAAGATGTCAAGTGTGATTGTTTAGTGCGCTCGTCCCACAGGGCCACGCTGAATATGTATCTTGGGAACCGTATGAAAAAGGAGATGGGGGTGAGTGAGAGAGAGATGGGCGACACAGAGAAAGGGAGATGGGCAGTCACGGGAGGTGGATTATGGTGGTGGGGGTGGGTTGGTTGCGGTGGTGGTGGTGGTGGTGGAGGCAGAGGCAGGAGGGTCTCTAGGGGGGACCCTGCCGCTTCTGTTCGGCTCAACAAAAGCGGGCAGCTTGAAAGAGTGCTCGTTTTGCTGTCATATCAGTGCCAGGCACGCATCTTTCAAAAAAAAAGGCACGGGCACCAGATTTGTTTGGAGTGCTTAACAAGGGCATCGCTATTAAGGCATTTTACCAGGATGTGCGTTGGCTTTTGAAAACGAGAATGATGAATACACAAAAGGCTTAGTGCAGCACATTCTACTGTGCCTGTTCGTTTAGATCACAGAATTACGCCGGTTTGGAAAAAAAAGCCTCTTTGATTGACAACACATTGGCAGGATTTCATATTGAAGCAGAGTCGAGATTTCTTTTTTTTTTCAAATTAGGCCACACTGAATGAGCCACGTATATAAATGCCAATTCCATCAAAATGACGATTTGGAACAATGATTTACTTTTGACAAACATTGGAAACTTTTTTTTTTGCCTCCTTCTCGGGCGACTGTGTGTTTTGCGCGTCCTGGGATGTTTTAGCGAAAGTGGTCAATCTGCTGCGCTACGGTACTGTACGGGCCCCTACGGCGGCTGTTTCTCCAGCCCTCCTCCTCCTCCTCTCCCTCCTCATCACCCCACCAGCTAGCTCCCTCTTACGAAAATCAAGGCGGGAGGGGGGCGGTGGAGGCGGAGAGAAACAGTCAACAGACGGAGTAAATGCAGACAAGTTGGAATGAAACTGGATACACGCGCTCGGTCAAAGCCACTCTCAGTCCCGCTCTTAATCAGATCCGTGCGGGCATCTGGCAGTGGCGAAATCGGACAAACAAGACGCGAGTGCGCCGGGTTAAGTGCATGTTTGAACCCCGTCCACAGCCGAAGCAATTTCTGGTGACGGCCGTCCTCTTCTCCTTTTAATTACCATCGGCAGAAGCCCACGCTCGCGCACAACAAAACGGCAATTACGCCACAGATGCGGAGTTTAGCCAAAGCCGCCGCCGCCTACTCCTCCTTTCCGCCACCCCCCACATCCCCTCGTTGATTGCACTTCTTGCCACTGCCATTTCCATCCATTACCCTCTGGCCCGTGCATTTTGACGCATTAAAACTCCTTAGAATGCCTGCACAAAAGACTCAAGTACCAGGTCCGTCATTATGCCCCATTAGCTGCATGGCCAAGTGAAGCCCCAGCTGGCAGCAGCGATGACACTCGGCGCAAATTAGCGCAAATAATTTTTCATAACGTGGACGCTTCCCGGAGATAAGTGATAAGAGGAGCGGAGGAGGAACCCCCGCGGTAATGGCAAGGACAATGCAAATCGCCTCCGAGACGGTGTACTTAGGGTTTGCCGCGAGAGGGCAGGGATAATAAATAGATGTAGGGGGCCCACTCTGGTCGCGGGCGGGTGGTGGGGGCAGTTGAAATATGAAAACGAAAATCACAACAAAAACTTTCTATCGCAAATGTGGCTATTGGCAGAGTTCCATGCGGTAATGAATGCTTTAAAAGCGTACGCTATGAAATTGCTGTGTTTTTAGATAAAAGTGAAAAGAGAAAAAAAAATCACACCCGGAGCAAAACAAATACTTTACGTAAATATTTCTTATCTGGAAGAAATTATTCATGAAGATGAGCTCTGGCTGTGGAGTCCGTCAGCCGGTGCCACCACTGCTCTTTGACCATCGCAATCATCACTGTCGCGATCGCCCCGTTCGCGATTCACGTGCCCCGCAGTCATCGTGGCACGTGTGCCAACATCGCCCTGTCGTGGTTGCGCCCGTCTCATGGCACGTCTACGCCAGCCTGTGGCGCGCGGCACCGCCGGCCACCAAAGTGGCCAATATCTATGGCACTACCACCGCCGCTGCCATCACCGACACCGTCACCAACACCACTAACACCACCTGGCACGATCGTCGTTGCTGCAACCACCGCTGCTACCAACACTACCAACACCGTCAATACCACCACCACCACCACCACAATCAACACCGCCACCGCCAGGCCCCGCGGGTCGGTGCCCCGCGGGTCGGTGCCCCACTGGGCCTCCCGGTGCCCATCCAAGCCCCGTGGGTCAGCGCCCCTGCAGGCACTCCCAGGTGCTCTGTGCTCCTCCGCACCCCTCGCCGGGAGGTCTCGCCATTAACACTCGAGCCCACCTCGGCGCCAGCGTTAAGCCTCGAATACACCGGGCCCCCCGGGAGCCGTTCTCCGCAGATAAAATAGGAGACTCATTTATAGCCGCGTAGATTAGATAAATGGAAAGCAGTTATAAATCGGGGCGCAGGCGCAGCTGGCTCATATAGCGCGGGTGGGCGCGCGGGAGGAAGACGGCAGTGGCGGAGGGGGCGTCTTGCGAGCCACGGCTCCAAGTCTATAAAATATGAACGGCGATGGCGCGAGCGATGGTGTCGTCACTGACTTGGTGGCAGTGCCACCGTAATAACTGTTTTCCAGGGCAGCACTCGCTCATTCACATTGCAGGCAGTTGGGTGCCGCACACGTAATGTGAAAGATTGCTGTCGCGGGGACAAGACGATTTGCAAGAAACATTTAGCGACAAAAAATACGTTACATGTACACCCACGTACGTACATGTGCACGTTAATATATATTATATATTTAACAATAGTGTGTGTGTGTATAGCGCGGTAGTGTAGTGCTACTAACCTACTGATTCGTGTTCCGATTACGCTGACGGCCAACACCAGTCATGATTATTTGAACTGGTCTTGGACCGCTCCTAGGTTGAGTTGGCCTAAAATAAATACCTGGTGCGGTGTGTAAACATCGCCACGAGACAAAAGTGGCCAAGCTCGGTTCCTGGCCTTTATAGGCACTTGCTAAAAGCACTTGACCCGACAGTCTGTTAAGGCTTTGATCATTATTACTGTGCATCACTTCTATCCAATTTGTCTGGGCACATTTACATTACGCATCGTTTGGTTCCGGGCGGCGCGGTGGCGCAGTGGTTAGCGCTGACGCCTCACAGCAAGAAGGTCCCGGGTTCGAGTCTCTCGGCTCCGGTGCCTTTCTGTGTGGAGTTTGCATGCTCTCCCCGTGTCCGCGTGGGTTTTCGCCGGGTACTCCGGTTTCCTCCCACAGTCCAAAAGCATGCTCCTGGATAGGTTGATTGGCTCGCAGACTAAAATTGTCCCGCAATGCCCGGCGATGGACCGGCGTCCCGTCGTCGGGTGTATTCCTGCCTTACGCCCTATGTTTCCGGGATAGGCTCCGGCTTCACCGTGACCCTATATAGGATTAAGCGGTTTCAGATGAGATGAGATCGTTTGGTTCCTGCCTGGGCACAGTCGGGTGCCCATGTGGTGACGTCGGTCTGCTGATTACGCTGATGACGCTGATATTACTGGCTTTACAATAATTCGCCTTCCCCACTATACAATGAATTGTCGTAGGTCCGAGATAACAGGTGCATTTAAAGAAAAATATCGACTCTTTGTTGCCGTTGTTGTTTCACCCCCAACGTTGTCACAAGCGCGGCTGCAGCGCGGGTGGCAAAGCAGCGGAGTGAACGAAAAACGAACCTGGTATCGCGGTCGCACAAAACCCGATGCCACGCGCGATGCGTGCGCGAAGCCGTCGATTGATTCATTTTGGCCGAGCAAACGGGGTAAATGGGCGGCGCGGTGGCCCAGTGGTTAGCGCTGTCGCCTCACAGCAAGAAGGTCCCGGGTTCGAATCTCTCGGCTCGGGTGCCTTTCTGTGTGGAGTTTGCATGCTCTCCCCGTGTCCGCGTGGGTTTTCGCCGGGCACTCCGGTTTTCTCCCACAGTCCAAAAAGCATGCTGCTACATAGGTTGATTGGCTCGCAGGCTAAATTGCCCCGCAGTGCCCGGCGATGGACTGGCGTCCCATCGTCGGTATATCCTTGCCTTGCGCCCTGTGTCTGCCGGGATAGGCTCCGGCTTCACCGTGACCCTGTATAGGACTAAGCGGTTTCAGACAATGAGATGAGACGGGGTAAATGAAACTGTAGCAATGCCACTGTTGGCCGTTTAGTTTGTGATCGCAGTCAATGAAACCGCGACACACTTAAATACCTTCAACTGGGAGTCTTTGATCGGCCCCAGTTTTAAAACCGCGGCCGAGTTTGCTCAGTGTTGAACTAATACGTTGCGGATTATTCACTCTCAGAAGGCTGTGCGGTCGATTGCTTATATATAAAAAAAAGAATTACTTTACATTGTTTGTTCTCTCACCGGACTAATTTGGAAAGGGAGGCGTTGTTAATTCTGCTACAGCGTTAACGTTGTCCACTACTTTGTTTAATTTTAACAATTATTAAGTGTGATGATTGCTTCGAAAAGCTGCTCTCTCGGGACAGCCGCGTCGATCACTCCTGCGCTCCCCATCGCGACGTTTCACCTCACAAGTTGGAAGCATCCTCAGGCGCAGTGTGCGTGTGTCGTATGCGACTCCTATATATATGTACTATGTATGTTCCTACATATAAATAGGAGTCACACACGCACACTGCGCCTGAGGATGCCTCTAACGTGTGAAGGGAAACGTCGCGATGGGGAGAGAGGGAGCGATCGACGCGGCTGTCCCGACAGCAGCTTTTCGAAGCAATCATCATGCATCGAGCCGTGAAAAACCAACATCATTACAATTATTGAGTGTTGCGAATTTTGCGAGGTGCCAGGTCAATAAGGCAACAACGAGAAGAGTAAGAGCGAAGAAAGATATAACAAATAAATAGATGTTTATTATTAGAGTTAAAAAAATAACCAACGAGCTTGCAAGATGAAGATGCGCGATTCCTGGTAGAAGGACAGCAACACATAATGGTGGCTCAGTCGGTCGCGATCGCCGCGTGCGGCCGGTGCTGGCGGGGAGGGGACCTGGAGGACGGTGTCGCTGCCCGCTGGTCCCTGCGCTGTCTAGTGGGCATTTACCAGATGCCAGATGGGATGGCCCCAGGGGATTAGGGCTGGCAGGAATTAGTGCCGGCCTGGGTGGCACAAAGGCAACCATCGCCCTCCTACACCTGACCTCAATCCGCTTTCCCGCACGGCATGCTGCCACATCACAGACAATTCCCCGACAACGACAACTGATGGTCGGGCAAAAAATCAAATCAAACGCAATGCGCAGAGCTCGCGTGTTGCTGCCGCCACGTTGTGCTCTCGGCCGCTTGTGTTCTTTGAAAAATCTGTGCCGTGACGGCGATTGTGACGATTATCGTGGCCTCGTCGTGTCGTGACAGGTCGCATTATTAATTGATGCGGCGTGACAAATGCACGTCGTGTTTCCCCCCCCCCCCTCTTTCTGCCGCCTTTGAGAGCTTCGCATTAGAGAACATACCGTCGTCATCGGCATCGTAATAACACGCCGACACGTCTGCAATTGTATTCCATTACTGCGTGCGCTCTTTTGCCAAACGCCCGTGTTAATGAATGTGTAATTATCTTCGCGTTTTTTTTTTCCCCGTACAAACGAACACATCGGATTTTAGCGCGCGCCCCCCACTAATTTCCCATGAGCTGAATGTGTCTTTTCTGACCTCCTTTTTTCTCTCGCAAAACGATTCATTGCCGTCGTTGCTTTCCCGTGCGCGTGCACACAGTTCAACCGCTGCATCACGTCGCAGCTCATCAAGTGGTTCAGCAACTTCCGCGAGTTCTACTACATCCAGGTGGAGAAGTTTGCGCGGCAGGCCATCACGGACGGAGTCACCGACGTGGACGAGCTGAGGGTTACGCGCGACTGCGAGCTATTTCGCGCGCTCAACGTCCACTACAACAAGGCCAACGACTTCGAGGTGTGTGCGCACGGCGGCGGCAACGGTGGCGTAGCAGTCTGCCCCGCAGGGCCCGCAAGAGCCCTCTCGCTGACACCGTGTGCTTCAAGCTCTCTCTCTCCGTCTGTTTTTATTATAACCACTGCCCGAACCCCGATTGCACTGTCGGAGTCACATCGTGGGGCCAAGGGCTCTGTTGGGAGATCTCTCAGGGTGCTGCGGTCGTTAGTCGTAGACAACGGTCCGTAGAAGAGGATATTGCAGAGCTGCCGCAGTGAGACTTTTCTGCAAGTGACCGCTTTAGTTTGCGTGTCGGTGAGTTTTTGTTCTTACCACTCTTGAAAAATTTTACCCTTGGAAGATGCCCCTTTGAAATTCCGCAGGAGCCAGAGCTTTTCCACCCACTGTACCACTGCGAGTAATGTTCATCCCACATCAACTACGGTTAAACTTATAATTTGAATTCTGAGATGTGGAAAATTTTGATTTCATTCTGTTGACCATCAACTCACTATGCTTGAGAACCCAGTGATTTAAACTCCATGTAGTCGTTGGCAACTTTGTCCTGAATTCGAACCCAATTTTTCAGGCTCTCAGCAGTGCCAGCTGAGTGCCGTGTTGTCACACGCCGTGAGCCCGCTCATTAATTTATCTCTGCCCTCGCTCGCTCGTCCACCTTACAGCAGTTTAAGTAAAGCGGAAGGCTTTGTGGTGAGGCAAGGGGAGCCTGTTCTCGACATCCAAATAAGAATAATAAATGCATTTCCAGAGCGTTTTTCACCCGAGGGTCACAAAGCTCTGCACAGAGCTGCAGAGAGAATGGCACGTCAACAACAACGACAATAGAACGGAATAATAATTTTAATATAAAAGTATTTGGCTGTAACATTACCTTTCTTTATGGGTGCTTTGGCGCTCAGACACCTCTGCCCTGAGCAATTTGAGCAATTGTTGTTCATCGATGGGGGGCAGGAGGTGATGGGGAGTGTGGGGGGGGGTGTGGAGAGGACCTTGACTTTAGGACTTGATTTAAAAGCGTGTCTCTTTAGAAATGATCAAAAGCCAAGGATTATCAAATTATGAGAGAAACGTTCAGCTCACCAAAAAAAGAAATCGCGCTCGAACGCGTGTTTCTTTTCGTGTCGCCGGAGTTGGATGATTTCCCGCTCGGCGGTGCGACGGTTCCCCTGCGCGCGATTCTCCACGCGCCGGTCTCTCGACACGCACCGGACAGTTCTCAGAGAGGGCGGCGAGAGAGAATTGCCCGCCGGTGTCGGCGCGTACGAGCGAGCCGATGTTTGCGCTCCCCGGCCAACACAGATGCAGAGTCCGCACCACTGCCGAAATCAATGCTGCGCGCCCATCAGCCCGACAGGCTTACGGCCGGACAAATAACATATTCATGATATATTTCATATGTTTGTGAAGCTGGATGCACGGCTGCTGACGAATGAATTAAGTCTCACCGTAGACCTCCCGCTTGGTTTACGCTTTTCTGTTAAGCGCAACTTTCTATTTCACATGACTTTGTGTGGTATTGGGTGGGGGGGGGTGGACAGCGGTTGTCAGGTCGGGGGATTAAACGAGCATCGCCTAAAGATTTTGTTTTCTTAAAAAAATGAAATTTTTTATATTTTCTCGTTGAGGACCTGCAACGTTGAAACCGTGAAGAGGCGTTTGTGCGCGTGCATGCGTGTGTACCGAAAATATTCTGAGCATGGCGCTTGTTTCTGTCAGAGCTCCATTGTCTGGATCGTCAAACCCCCTCCTACTGTATCCTCTCCTCCATAATCCTTAACTGAACGTCCTGTAAATTTAACTTTGTACAGCATAATCCGTACCAACATAAAATCCATAAGTCAACTTTCTAGCTGTAACATTTATTTATATATTTGCTTCCACCCGGCAGATATTCCACGGATTATAATGCAGAAGCTAAATCATGGAAGATTTTTTTATAAATATTATTATTTTATTTTCCGGCCCCCTCCCCGTTTTGTCGCTGCTGATGTCTGCTCCACTGGGTCCATATCCCCCAATGAGAAGTCCCCGTTGCAGCTGATGACCTGGAGGATTTCCTGTCCTCCTCCTCCTCCTCTCGCTCCCCTCCTGCCTTTAGCCCAAAGCACACAACTAGCACATCAAATCGCATCTAATCCCTTCCCATCCTAATTCCCTTTCTTAATCAGCAGTGAGTGTCCTTAATTTCACCACAGACGCGCGTGACTGGGATGTTATGGCATGCGGCAGGGCGAGCGGCGGGCGACTCTAAGCCCCTCTCGAGTTTGGGCCGCGTGCCTCCCTCCCGTGCGTTTCCCGCTGGGCGTCCGCGTCCCCCCCCCAGATGGAGGGACGGGCACCAGGAGCGGTGGCGCAGTGGTTAGCGCACTGGGATATAAACCCTGCGGCCCGAGTTCGATTGTCACTCGTAGCTAACACCTGTGACGATTTTCTGAAACCAGCCCTGGGTTTCCCCTGGGGCGACTCGGCCTCAAATAAGTACCTGGTGCGGTGTGTAGCAAACATCGCCACCGGGGAGACAAAGGCGGCCGGGCATGGATCTGGCCAACCCCCATCCCCTTGCATACTATCGACCTTCATAGGTGCTACTCGATAACAGCACTTAACCCGACAATCTCTTAATGCTATATGGGGAATATTTATAAGTGTGTGTAGTTGCCTCTTGATATGTGGGTTACGTTCCTTAAAATATTTAAGCGAATTTCCATATGTCGAATTAAATTATCCGAATGCATGGTGGCGTTTTATGGACACAGCATATGGTAGTATATTTGTTCAGTTAAAGCGAATCTTACTTCTGCAAATCAAGATGTTCTCGATGATTGGGGTGTCCTGGGGGAGGCCGCTCGGTGTTTCCATTGCTCCATGGAGCACCAGCTGGACCCAGTGGGGAGGCGTAGCGTGGTTGGCATGTGCCAACTCAACGATACCACCATCGTCACCACCACCGCCGCAGCGATGCCCCACCGCTAGCACAGTGGCGTGTACCATGGTTAGGTGGGCCCTGACGCATGTTATAAGTAGATGGCAATTATTAAGGCAGAAAGTACCCAGTGAGCATGCAAGCTCTCGATTCTAGATTCCTGCGACACAACGTCCTAAATAATGACCAATGCAGCGATGCAAAAACCCAAAGGGAAAATCAACTCACAGCAACAATATGTGCATGAATGAAACTACAGCGAACTTAATGGTTCCCTTTGCCCACCTCATGGGTCCCTCTGCCCCCAGGTGCAGTTGCACTGCCTGCACACTCGATAGCTCTCTGGTCAGGTGGCATGCTCCCGAGTCCTCAGCCCAAAGTTAGCAGTGTAAATTCTACTTTCCCAGCCATAGAAGCCAGTTGTTTATTCAGAAGTCAAAATCCCATTGTTACTGCCGACAGAGCGGGTACTCAATCTGTCTGCCTCCACCCCCCCCCCCGATCGTATCGATGACGGGCTAACTCGACCCGCGGGATTTGACCTCGCGATACTTTGCGAACGCGACGGACAGGAGTCGGGCACGCTCCATGCCCACCCGTACGGAACCGCACGACCACGAGGGGAGAGAGGCGAAACCGCAGAGAGAATGAAACTAAGAAACCGCACGCCACCTTTAAGTGGTCCTCGCGTGCGAGCACTTTAATCTTTGCGCGAGGCTCGCGCGACAAATACATCTGCGAGCGGCCAGAAATCCAGGAAGGACCACTCCGGTGGAGACCCGAACGCATCCCGCTTTTACCCATCCCTTGACACCCAGCATGAGCTTTTGTCAGCGCCCACCCCCGCAAAAAGGGCCCAATTCATCCGAGTGACACTTTTGAGCGCAAACCCTTTTCTTTGAAGATGTGGATTTTTTGTTGCCCTTTGAAGGGAAAAAAAGGGGCCGCGTGCCATCATTGCCGTGTTGGTGTGACCTTGGTGTTTGTGGCAAATTGTTCGCGACAGTGAAATTGAGTGCCTTTTCCCATTTGTGCTGTCATATCTCCTTCCCTTTAAATATCATTGATAACAAAAGGATGGGGAGTGCAGCAGGAACAAGAGGGAGAATAAGATATATTTTTTTTATGTTTTTTTTTTAAACATTCACTCATGCAGACCAGCCTTCTGCCACTGGTGTCCTTCATTCCTGACTCACCAGCGTGTGCTGGTCAATAATTACCTTGGCGAGGGGGAAGGTGGGGGAGGTGGTTGTGAGACAAAAACAGCAACAGAGGAACAGTATGCGTGCGCGTTTTGACAAGTGTCCCGAGTAAAGCCAGGACCCGTATTAAACGAAGAGGGTTCCGTACACATCTGGCAGGGGACCAACATTGATGTCAGGTCGCTTAACTCTGCTGTTGAGACACTGAATGCGAACTGCTTTCCAAAGCTGTTTTTTTTTCTGGATAGCCGTGTCGAGCGCCCCCCTCGCCCCCCATCCATTCGCGACGTTTTTGCCTCCCACGTTGAAAGCATCCTCGTGCCTTCTGAGTGAAGACGAATGCGCTCTGCTATACACCGACGAATTGCACAGCACGCACTTATTTTCAGCCACAACTCAGGACCCACTGGTGTCGCGCGTTGTTGCGCTGCGCAGTTCGGGCGCTTGTCGGGTCGCAGGCATTGCGCATGCAGAGCTTGCAAGCTCGCGGGGCGCTTTCTCCCGTGACGAGCAACTATGTTCGGATGCCTCCAACGTGGCAGGCTAAACGTCGCGGCGATCAGTGGCGCGGCTATCCCGAAAGAACGGCTATGGAAAGCAATTCTCGTGCATCGAGCCGTGGCGAGAACTCGAATGAAGAAACTGGCCAAGGGTTGCTCGCATGAAACCTGTGCTGCTGACAATGCACACTCTCCCACAAGGCCGATGGGAAGTGTAAAAACTAATCTATAATTGTATATGTATAGATATATTTTTTACTGCGGAGACAAATCCGTAGTGGAAGGGAGTGATTCACACGTACGCATGTTGGGCGTTAATATTTTTAATCATCAGCGGCATGAAGCATGCTCTATCCTCATCTAGATGAACGTCTCCTTCCGCAGCCTCCATTCTAACAAAACATGTAGATCCCCCATATAGCCTTAAGACTTGAGGGTCAAGCGCTGTCAGCGAGCGCCTATTAAGGTCGAAACGGCACATGAGGAGGTGGGTGGCCAGCACCATGCCAGGCTGCCTTTGCATCTCTAGTGGCAATGTTTACACACAGCAATGGGTGCTTATTTGAGCCGGGGTCGATCTAGGGGAGGCCCAGGACCAGTTCAGAAAATCGTCACTCGTGTTGGCCGTGGGCGTAAATCGAACTTAGCTTGCCAGGTTCGTAGTACAGCATGCAATCCGCTGTACCGCCGCTGCTCACATCTGACCTCCGGCCCACACACACCATTTCTACCACTCGATTTCTGCGGTAGTCTCGCTCCCTCAACACCTCTTCCTCCCGTGCGCCTGCCATTCATCACCAGTCTCGCCCACCGCCCGTCCAACCTGCGCCCGCTGCTCTCTTTCAAAACACCAAGCGTGGTGTTGAAGGCTCCGACCTGGCGATTGGGCCCCCATTCACCCCGCGATCCACGCGGTGTGTTTAAAAAAAAACATCATTGTTCTGATAAAGGTTTGTCACGGCTCGAGGCATGATTGCTCGCCAAAGCTGTTCTTCCAGGATAGCCGTGCCGAGCGCTCCTTTTCTCTCCCTCGCGACGTTAAGCCCCC
>JAZEWT010000038.1:83748-98353 GCA_036362905.1 Mordacia mordax | reverse complement strand
GCAGTGTTATTGTTGGTGGTGGGTGGCAGTGTTGTTGGTGGTGGGTGGCAGTGTTATTGTTGGTGGTGGGTGGCGGTGTTGTTGGTGGTGGGTGGCAGTGTTGCTGGTGGTGGGTGCAGTGTTGCTGGTGGGTGGCAGTATTGTTGGTGGGTGGCAGTACTGTTGTTGTTGGTGGGTGGCAGTGTTGTTGTTGGTGGGTGGCAATATTGTTGTTGGTGGGTGGCAGTGTTGTTGTTTGACGGTGGCGGAGTGGTTGGCGGAATTGCTGTTGCGTGATCGTCGCTAACGGAGCTTGACACCAGAGTCTGTTAAGGCTATATGGGGGATCTTTGTCTTTGTTGGTGGTGCTGGGTGGTGGTTTTGGTTGTCTGTGATGCTGTGGTGGTGTTGGTGGTAGTAACGGTTGCGGTGATGGTGGTAGTGGTTGCGGTTTGAGTCGCCGGTGATGAGGTCGTAGTGCATTAACATGCTGCCACCAGGGGGCGATGTCTGCTGCTGTGGAAGTCATCGCTATATAGGCGTTCGCGGTGTCAACGCTTTCGGAGATTTGGACTGTCGTAGTGTTGGTGGCGACGATGCTGGTGGTGGTGGTGATTATGTTGTGAGGAGCGATGGCGCAGTGGTTAGTGACCTGCGCTACGATCCCAGATATCCAAGTTCGATTCCTGCTCACGGCCACCAACACCAGTGTCGATTTTTCCAAACCAGTCCTTGGTCCCCCCAAAGTCAACTAGGCCTCAAATGAGTACCTAGTGCAGTAAGTAAAAATCGCCACCAGGGAGACAAACGCGGCCGGGCGTGCTGCTGGCCACCAACGTCCTTGTGTGCTGTGTCGACCTTCATCGGTGCTACTTGCTAACAGTGCTTTACCCTACAGTCTGTTAAGGCTACACGGGGAATCTCTGTCTATGTATCGGAGCCGGCAGTGCAGGCGATGCCTCCTCCAATATATCCCAGTCATTCAGCCCACGAGCACCTGGCTGTGTCCTGTGACCTGTAAACGAGCCTTCAACACTTCACGTGGTCTCAACGTGCACTTGGCCTGGCAAAGTGTCACCATAAACTGGCAATACATTTACTTAAGGTGGTGGTGGGCACCTGTGGGTTGTTGGCCTCGGCCAGCTTGCACTGGCGCAGAAACAGCTTCAGGTTGCCCCAGCTCATGAGCGGGAGGAGCACGAGGGGCCGCTCACCCTCGTCCACGCACACCGCGCAGATTGGCAGCAGGTTCCTTCGCACGCACGCACGCGATTCCCAATGTAGCCCACGCACGCCGTGCACACACCACACACCCCAGTGCACGCAGACATACCCGTGCGCACACAGATACACCCGTACGCACACGCACGCACACACACACACCCGTGCGTACGCGCGCGCACACACCCACACCAGTTCAGACACACAAACACCCCAGCGTGCACACACATGCACACCCGTGCCGGACGTGCCGCATGGGACTCACCGGTGGTGCAGCCCTCGGAGCTTACAGCTCTCTGTGAGCATGAGCACAATCTGAACCTCGGATGCGTGCTCTGGCGGGGGGGGGGGTCACACAGGGTCAGGGTGACAGTCAAAATAATAAATATAAACATCAACGCTCGCAAATTCTGCGAAGTGTAGCGTGGTTAAAAAATCGTCATCTAATATTAATTGCACTTCTAGAGCGCATTGCACCCAAGGGTCACAAAGTGCTGCACAGAGCTGTGGAGAAAACGGCGTGTCTAAGAGGCGCCGAGCCCGGCTCGGGGGTGTGTGTGCGCCGAATGTGTGGGTTTTGAATTCCTGTTTGAAGGTGGTGGGAGATGCAACACGCCTGGGGTCAGTAACTTTAGATGTGCCGTGCAATCATTAATCTATTTACAAGTATTGATAGACCTGTGTGCTCTCATTGATGGGCTGGCCACGGCTAAACGTAACGCTATATATAAACCAATCGAACGATTTTTATTTCTGCGTCAAAAATATTCCATTGGCCGCGATAATTCAGAGATTGACGAAGCAAGTTAACTAGACTTGTTTTTTAGATTTTTTCCCTACTTGGATTCTCCACCATGAATCAGACTTTGGCTCTGAGTGCCGGGTAAAGGCCACTGAGCTACGAGCTCATTTTCAGAGGCGGTCCGGCCACACACGATAGCTTATCCAAAACGTTGATATCCTCAACACACGTGGGACATTACGGTAGTGGCTACATAATCCAAACACATGTTTATAAGCAAACACCAGACAGAAAGATAAGACGGATCTGTCCCGTGCATGCAGACAAAGGGTGGTGCAGTGGTAACATTTGCGCCTCAAGGAAAGAATGTTCGGCCCGAGACAGTTCGATTCCCGCTTATGGCGCCTTTCTGTGTGGAGTTGATGTGCTGTCTCCCCCTGTTCTCGTGGGTTTCCTCCGGATTCTCCGATTTCCTCCGACAAGTAAACAAATCTCGCTAATGAATTCGCCGATAACATTGTAATAAACATGACGCAGTGTCTGGAAAATATTGGTGCCGGCTGACTGCACGGCTGCCTTCCCCTCTCCCACATCTGCAGTTTCCTCGCTACGCCTCCTTATTCGTGTCTTGTCCATGACCAGGCGTAGAAGCTGCGTGGCGCTGCGTTACAAATTGTGTCAATATTATTTTTTTTTTATACCGTTGACTGTTTTGACGAACACCTCCTTCTCCACCTTGGGGTCCTTCTCGTCGACGAGTACGCCATGGTAGATCCTGCCGAACGTGCCTGTGTCGCGCACACGCGTACGCACTATCCGTCACACACGCACCGGCCGTCACACACGCACCGTCCATCACACACGCGAGCACACACGCACCGTCCGTCACATACACACGCATACACGCACCGTCCATCATGCACACGCGCATACACTGACGCACGCGCACACACACACACACACACAAGCACCATCCCTCACGTGCACGCGCACGCACTGACGCACGCACCGTCCGTTACATACACACGCATACACGCACACACGCACCGGCGGTCACACCTGCAGCTGTGCGTGCTTGCACGGGGACCGGTAGTGCACCAACATCGGTGACTGATAGCATTTTCAGTCCTGAATCTCCCCTAGGTGGACTCAACCTTAAATGAGCACCTGTCATTGTGCGTACTCCTTAGTGGGTGTGGTACTAGGCATACCACCTTTTTGTGTGCTGTGCCAGCCTTCAGGGGGCACGAATCGCGAATAGTAATTGACCCTACAGCATATTAGAAGCAATATATGAATACTTGGGTGTGTGTGCACCTGGTCAGACAAAGTGTGTAAACGAGCAGAGCAGGGTAATTGAGGAAATGGAGTGATACGGTACACAAGGATATGGAGCTGAGTGAACCTGCCGATGACTGGTACCAGCGGTGTCAAGATCGACCTCTGTGGAGGAGGATCGTGAACGATGCTGCAGGACAGTTGGAGGCAGTCGCACCTCCAGCGACAACAGAGAGTGGAGGAGTGACGCTCACAACAATGAGCAGAGTGCCAGGCGGCTAAAGGTCGGCGAGTTGGCACGGTAGAGAGCAGAGGTGGTGCCTCAGCCAGTCATCTCAGTCAATCAGCCCAAGACACCGAACTCCGTCGTGTGACCTCCTGTCAGCGAGCCTTCGACACTTCACATTGCTTCAAATGCACCAGTCCTGGTAGCAGCACCGTGGGGATGTCACCACTATTTAACGTCGAAGGGCGGTTGTTGTAGCGATTGTTGCTTCGTACCTTCCTGCAGCACCTGCTTGAGGGTGACCCTCTCGCGTGCCACGGCGATGTCTCGCACGCGGCTCTTCGCCTCCAGCAAATTCAGCGGCTTCAAGTCGTTCTTCTCAATCTTCAGGCTCGGGTAATCTACTCGGGAAGGGGCGGAGGTGTCATCGAGGCCACGCAGTCACCCACCGAACAACCTCGCTCGGCCAGATTCAACAACAGCTCAAAATAACCGAGCGTGTGGCTCGACTGTCGTACAGAAACCCAGACTCAATGCTATCTCTCCGGGTGGCAGCAGTGAAACAAGCACGCGATCATCGACTGGTTTCTGGGCGAGGCGAGGGGCGATACGGGGAGTAGGGTGAGGTTCGCCGCGAAGGGCGACGCGAGGGGTGATGTGGGGAGGGAAGAGGAGAGGGGCGACTCGCGGACACGCTCCGTACTGGTGATGGGTGCGGCGTTGTTGGGGGTGTCGGCGCGCAGGCACTGCGTCGTCTGCGTGGAGGGCTGCGACAGGCCCTGCGTGCTCTCGCTGTCAAACAGACTGCGCACGGGACACGACGCAAACACGCGACACGAGACACGCACACGGGACACACACATACAACACACACACGGGAACACAAGACATGCAATAGACACCCAAGAGACACGCATTTATGTAGGAAATCGCTGACTCGATGAGAATTGTGCTCATGCGCGGCTATGTTGGGAAAGCCGCATCAAGCGATCATCACCTTACCATTACGATGTCTCGCCTCCCACGTCGGAGAACTCCATGCCTCCGACACGCGAGGCCAAACGTCGGTAAGGATAGAGGAGTAGCGCTCGACATGGCTATCCCCAAAGAGCAGTGAGCGCTCTAGAAGTGAAAATGTTATTATTATAGAGATAAATTCTCAAGTCTACTGGACATCTCGTTAAAGTTGTAGCGATGCCAAGCTGCTGTCACGTGGGGGGGTGCGGTGCAGGAACCGGGAGGTGGGAGGGGCCGGGAGGGGGCGGGAGGGGGGCGCGGGGGTTGGCGCGCGGCGCCGCACCTGTCCTCCTCCACCCTCTTCATGCTGTGGATGTGCAGCAGCGCCAGCACGAGTGCTACCAGGAAGATGACAGCGCAGCAGACGCCCACGCTGATGTAGAACACGCGGGTGGACGTTGTGGCTGTCGCGCTGTGCACGTCTGGTGGTGTGGTGGCGGCGAGAGCAGCGGCGGCGGCAACAAGCAGCCGGGTATCAGCACCGCAACAATAATCACCACATCAATAGCAACAACAAGCGGCGGAGCATCCCGACAGCGACAACCGCAGCGACGACCACACGCTGCAGCGCGAGCGCGCGCGTGTTTGCGTGCGTACGCCGTCTCTCACCGGTAGACGGAGCGAGTGGTCCATCGTCCAGATCAGGTTCTGCACAAAAACGAAGCGAGGCATTTAAATGGACAGGCGGTTACAGGGATGGGTAGTGGGCAAGACACATCCCAAGACGTGAGGACGCAGACCCAAGGGACACAAAATGAATGTGGGCGCGAGGGAGTTGACACGAGTTGTAATCTATAAGCAATTCATCACCATTATCAATGCCCGCTTAATCTTGTACAAGGTTCTGGAGGACCGGGGCCTATCCCAGCAGTCAAAATGCACAAGGTAGGGCTATACTCAGGATTTGACGCCAGTACGTCGCAGGGCACTAGGGTGCAATTTACTCAGCAGGACAATTAACCTTGGCAGCAGCGTATCTTTGGAGGGTGACAGGAAACCGGAGTACCCGGTGAAAACCCACGTGGACATGGGGAGTGAGAGAGAAAGAACTCGCAAACTCCACAGAGAAAGGCACCTGAGCCGGGAACCGAACCCGGGTACGAGTTGCTGTGAGGCGACGGCGCTTCTTACCGCGCAACCGCGTAATTGAGAAATTGTTTCTATCTTTGTATTTGGTCAAAAGGAAATTCACCTAAGAAGGGCGTTTAAAGGATGTTAAAAAGCCTTAACGATGAGACTCCCGACAAGCAAGTCATTTCCGTGGGACACGAGACCCGAGAGCCACGACGGAGCATGGACGCGGTGGTGGGGACGCGACGCGCGCGTACGTCGGTAGCACGATTTCCGCCGTTTGAAGTTGAGGGCCGTGACGTTCCTCCCGGCGGTGGCGGAGGCGGCGGTGGTGAGGTTCAGCTGCATGAGCAGCGCCACGTCGCTCTCCAATCGGCCCGTGCACGGCAGGGTAACGCGGAACACTGGAACACGGGGACAGAGTAAGACACGGGGACAGGGTTAACAATGGGTACATGGTGAGACACGGGGACACGGTGAGATACGCAGCACCACATCGCTCTCTAACCGGCGGCCCGTGCATGGCAGGGTAACGCGGAATATTGGAACACGGGAACAGGGAAAGACATGGGGACACGGTGAGACACGGGTACATGGTGAGACACGGGTACACGGTGTAACACGGGGACACGGTGAGACACAGTGAGACACACAGCACCACATCGCTCTCCAACTGGCCCGTGAACGGCAGGTTTACGTGGAACACTAGGACACGGGGACACGGTGGGACACGGGGACATGGTGAGACATGGGGACACGGTGAGACACGGTGAGACACACAGCACCACATGGCTCTCCAACTGGCCCGTGCACGGCAGGGTCACGTGGAACACTAGGACACGGTGAGACAGACACAGGGGACACGGTGAGACATACAGCACCACATCGCTCTCCACCCAGCCGGTGCACCCAGTCGGTGCACGGCTGGGTCACGCGGAACACTGGGACACGGTAAGGCAAGGGGACACGGGGACACGGTGAGACACACAGCGTCACATCGCTCTCTACCTGGCCCATGCAGAGCAGGGTCACAACGGAACACTCGAACACGGACACGGTGATACACGGTGATACACGGTGATACACGGGGACACGGTGACATGCAGACATGGTAAGACACATACAGAGCCACGTCATTCTCCATTTGGCCCGGGGATGGCAGGGTCACATGGAACAGAGACACAAGGGAGACACAAGGGAGACACAAGGGAGACACGGTGAGCCGGTGAGCCGGTGAGCCGGTGAGCCAGTGAGCTAGTAAGACAGGGAGACGAGGATGTGCTGTACGTGTACAACCCACGTGCATCATGTGTGCATCCAGTGTGCTGCGCGAGTGTCACGCGAGCGTCACGCGTGTGGCCCGTACCGGACGGCAGTCTGGGCACCTCTCCGCTCCACGTGACGTTCACCGTCGGAGGATCCATGGCAACCGCGTTGTCCACTTGGAACCCGAGCCTGTACTCTACCTGTAGCCCAGCCCCCCATCACCACCAAAGATAAAGATCCCCCGTGTAGCCTTAACAGACTGGAGGGTCAAGTGCAATTAGCGAGTAGCGCCTATGAAGGCCGGCAAGGCACATGAGGTCGTGGGTCGCCAGCACCACGCCCGGCCACTTGTCTCCCTAATGGCGATGTTTACACACCGCATTAAATACATATTTGAGGCTGAGTCGACTTAGGGGAGGCCAAGAAATTATTTGAGGCCGAGTTGACCTAAAGGAGGCCTAGGACCGGTTCGGAAAAAAAACCGACACTGGTATTGGTGACCGTGAACCCAATCGAACTTCGATCGCTGGGTTTAGAGTGCAGCTCGCTAACCACTGCGCCACCGCTCCCCATAACATCATCACGACCACCATCATCACCAAGAACACCACAGTCCAAATCTCCTAAAGCATTGACACCACAAACTCCCGTATAGCGATGACTCCTACAGTAGCAGGCCTCGCCTCCTAGTACCAGCAGTTTGGTGCCCAAGTCTCGCGTCGGTGATGGTGCCAAGTGCAAGGTGGTGGCGCCGGCATTCATGGTGGTTTTGGAGCCGTGTTGGTGATGGTGGTGGTGTTGATGCCAGCGTTGATGCCATTGTTGCTACTGGTGTTTATGTCGTTGTATGTATTGGTGCCGGTGCTACTACCGGTGTAGGTGCCGATGTACCTATTGGTACCGATTTAGGTGCTGGTGCCGGTGTAGGTATTGGTGCTGCTGTAGGTGGTAATGTCGCTGTATGTGTTGGTGTCGGTGCTGGTACAAGTGCAGGTATTGCAACCAATGGCGGCATTGGTGTTGCTGCCAGTGTTGGTAATGGAGCCGTGTTGGTGTTGCCGCGTGTGTTGGCGTGGGTTTTATTGCCGCCGCTAGCGCCGGCGATGGTGCGGGTGCCGTGCGCGCCGCTCACCGGCGTGGACGCGTGCCAGGTGAAGTGCAAGCTGCTCACGTCCCCTGGCACGGGCAGCACGAAGGAGAAGGCATTCTGGCAAACGACGCCATCCCGCACGTAGTACAGCTGGGCCTTGAGCCCTGCTCGCACACGGGCACGAGGTCGCCCGCGTGGACGTTAACGGTCGGAGACAGTGCCGCGAATGAGCGACCGCTTCGACACACGAGGAGGTGGGTGGCCAGCGCCACGACGGGCCACCTTTGTCTCCACACATTGCTGATGTTTACACTTTGAAGGCTGAACCGACCTAAAAGCGGCCCAGGAAACGGTTCGCCAACATTGACCGTGGGCCTGAGTCGAACTAGAGTCGCCAGGTTTCTTAACGCAGCGCACCCGTCACTGCGTTGTGAACTTCAATGCAGTGTCCGGCACTTTGAAACAATCGCCTATTTTCAAGGGCACAAGAACACACTCGTGCACTACAGAGATATATAACAGGTATGAAATATGGGCGGCGATGTGCCATAGCAGTGAGCAGCGCTATTACCTCACAGCAAGAGGCCCGGGTTCGATTCTCGGCTCGGGTGTCTTTATGTGTGGAGTTCACGTGTTCTCCCCGTGCCCGCGTGAGTTTTCACCAGGTACTCGGGCTTCCTTCCACCGTCTGAAGACACTTTCTGTCTCGGTTAATTGGCCTGCTGAGTAAATTGGCCCAATGAGTGTGGCTGGCGATGTACTGGTGTCATGTCCTGGCTAAAAGCTCCGGCCCCCTGCGGTCCTGAGTGGGTACTGAGAGTGAACTGATGGTCACTGAGTAAGACGACCACGGTGTGGTCAGGGGGGGCGTGGCAGAGGAGGGGGCGTGGTAGAGAGGGTAGGGGGCGTGGCGGAAGGGAGAGGGGGCGTGGAGGAGAGGACGTTTCCCGCCTCTCCCCTCCAATTTCCCTCCCTCCGCCCCCTGCCCGCTAATTGGTCACCGCACGGATAATTACCGCCCCACCCCCCTCAACGCCCATTTCCCCACTCAGCTTTCATCTCGCACACGCCTCGAGGTTTGAGCGGTCAGGCCGCCCTGGTTAAGACTGCGGTAGCAATCACACGAATTGACCCCCCCTTACCCACGCACATGCTCGCCCGCCTACCCGCCCAAAATACAGACATCCTCCGTACAGCCTTGACAGACTGCAGAGTCGTGCTGTTAGCGAGCACCTATAAAAGGCAAGCATAGCACACGAGGAGGTGGTGGGAGGCCAGCACCATGGGGATGTTTCCATACCGCACGAGGTACTCACTTAAGGCCGTGAGCGGGACTCGAACTCGGGTCGCCGGGTTCGTAGTGCAACGCGTTGCCCGCTGAGCCACAGCTCCCCACTCACCCACCCGGCCACTCACCACACTGCAGTGTACTTCGCTTCTAGCAGTCGACACACTCCTATCACCACCTCCCACCACTCCACCCCAAACACATGCAGACGCATGTATTATGACTGCAAGACCCCAAGGACAATAATCCCCCTCCACACAACCGTACAGACCGGTGGGGCAACGTGTTGTTAGCGAGCATCTATGAGGACCTGTGGTGCAGCGGTTAGTGTTACCATGGTTTGGCTTCCGTCCAGCAGATGATTTTAAAAAGGCCCAATCTGATTACGAGGTGTGTGTTACTTAACATTTACTTATCAAAGGGGTTGTTGCTGTGTTAGAGGTGTGCACGTGTGTATGAGTGTAGGTGATCCGAAACTCACACAAATCTCACACACATACAATAGCCACTCACCATTCATTCACACCACATCCACGTAGAGCACACTCACGCACATATACCGTGTACACTCAACGACCACACACACCGTACGCACAGCAGACTCCATATATGACACGCACATACACCATGCACTCAACCTCACTCACACCCCTCACCTACACCCCCACTCACGCCCCTCACCCACAAACTCACCCCCTCACCCACACACTCACCGCACGCACCCCTCTCCCACACGCGGCGCGCACCCCCTCACCCACTCACATACCAGTGCGTGCGGAGTGGAGGGGTCACCCCCGCTCTCCCCCTCCCCTTCTAATCTGATGCGACTTCAGGCTGCAGGAAGGGATGGCTTCCACCCATTCCTTCTACCGCTCTACTCCAGACGCCCCTTCCTACGGCTCTGCCTCCCACGCCACCTCCCTGGGATGCATAGCCTGCTCCCACCTCCTCCTTCCACCTCCCTGCCTCCTCCCACCTCGTCCCCCTCCTCTTCCAGGTAACCAGGCTGAAACCATCAAAGAGTTGAACTTGAGAAGCCGGTTTGATATTAGCTCAGTCCGTGCGGGCCTATGGGTCGCTGTGTAAGTACAGTATACACAGTACAGGTCTCTGCCAGTGTACATGTCTCTGTGTAAGTCTATGGGTATCTCTGGAAGACAATGAGTCTCTAAGTCTGTGGGTCTCCCTGTAAGTCTATGAGTCTCTCTAAGCCTACGGTTCACTGTACGTCCATGAGTCTAAGTCTATGGGTCTCCCTGTAGGTCTATGGGTCTCCCTGTGAGTCTATGGATCTCCCTGTGAGTCTATGGGTCTCCGTGTAAGTCTAGGGGTCTCCCTGTAAGTCTAGGGGTCTCCCTGTAAGTCTAGGGGTCTCCATGTAAGTCTAGGGGTCTCCATGTAAGTCTAGGGGTCTCCATGTAAGTCTAGGGGTCTCCATGTAAGTCTAGGGGTCTCCATGTAAGTCGAGGGGTCTCCCTGTAAGTCTAGGAATCTCCCTGTAAGACTGTGGGTCTCCCTGTAAGTCTAGGGGTCTCCCTGTAAGACTGTGGGTCTCCCTGTAAGACTAGTGGTCTCCCTGTAAGACTATGGATCTCTCTGTAAGCCATTGGCGACCGAGCTGAGAGCATCAACTCGCTGAACTTTAAAGCCCACGGTTGGGCAGCTGGAACGTGTATTTTGACCCAGATCTCCGCGGTCCCCGGCGAGGCTACGACGAATCCCACAGGCGTTACCAACCACCGCCCCCGCCCCCCGAGAGGCGCTGATGTTGGAAGTGCGAGGAGCGTAGAACGCACAGCAAGCAAAAACGTACACAACACGCACAACGTACACAACACGCACAACGTACACAACACGCACAGCACGTACAACGTACATAGGCACACACAACGTACATAACACACACAGCACGCACAATTTACACAACACACGTACAGCACGAACGTACACAACACACTGCACACAGCACGCACAGCATCACCATCATCGTCATCACCACCACCATCACCAAAACCATTAACATCATGGCCCCATAGTCGCGGATACCCACGATCAGAACCGCGCACCCCCACCCCCCGGCATCAGTACCACCAACACCACCATCAACATCATCATCGTCTGTATTAAAAACTTTGACAAAACGATGAAATGATGAGAATCTATATTGGAAAAATGCCCTTCCCCTCCAAAAAAACTGATTTTGATCAGTTCAAAAACAACGACTCCCATACTCCCACAGCACTCACGCACAATCCATACCACACTGGTTCAGGACAGGTTCAGAATATCGGCCCTGGTGTTGGTAGCCGTGAGCGAGAATCGAATTCGGGTCGCAGCTGGGTGGGTCGCAGCTGGGTGGGTCGCGCAGAGCGCTAACCGCGGCGCCACCGCTCGCCAAACACGTACATCCAGTCAGTGGAAGGACTCCAGCGTGGAGCCATCAGAGGGTGCTGATGACTCGTACGTAGCGAGAGTGCAGGTCGTGTGGGTACTACCTTTACCAGCACCTCCTCACTCACACCACCTCCTCACTCGTTCACTCACACCACCACCATCCCACTCACACCACCACCTCCTCACACCACCTCCTCACTCACACCACCTCCACACTCACTGACACCACCTCATCACTCACACCACCTCCTCCTCACACCACCTCCTCACTCACACCACCTCCACACTCACTGACACCACCTCATCACTCACACCACCACCTCCTCACCCACTCCCTGACACCACCTCCTCACACCACCTCCTCACTCACACCACCTCCTCACTCGTTCACTCACACCACTACCATCCCACTCACACCACCACCTCCTCACACCACCTCCTCACTCACACCACCTCCACACTCACTGACACTACCTCATCACTCACACCACCACCTCCTCACACCACCTCCTCACTCACACCACCTCCACACTCACTGACACCACCTCATCACTCACACCACCACCTCCTCACCCACTCCCTGACACCACCTCCTCACACCACCTCCTCACTCACACCACCTCCTCACTCGTTCACTCACTCACACCACTTCCTCACTCACACCACCTCCTCACTCACTCACTGACACCACCTCCTCATACCACATCCTCACTCACACCACCTCCACACTCCTCACTCACACCACCTCCACACTCCTCACTCACACCACCTCCACACTCCTCACTCACACCACCTCCACACTCCTCACACCACCTCCTCACTCACTCACATCACCTCCTCACTCACACCACCTCCTCACTCGTTCACTCACACCACTACCATCCCACTCACACCACCACCACCTCCTCACACCACCTCCTCACTCACACCACCTCCTCACTCACACCATCTCATCACTCGCTCACTCACACCACCTCCTCACTCACACTACCTCCTCACTCGCTCACTCACACCACCTCCTCACTCACACCACCTCCTCACTCACACCACCTCCTCACTTACATCACCTCCTCACTCACACCACCTCCTCCTCACTCACACCACCTCATCACGTCTCACTCCACCGTCTCACACCTCTTTCTCACTCGTTAAAACGTAAGTTTCCAGCACTCGATGTACAATGATAATCGCTCTCCATAGCGGCTCTTTCTGGGTCGAGTGTTCCTGCTCTCTATCCTTCCAGACATGTCATCTGCCACCTCTTCACGCCACTTCCTCCTCTTGTTAACCCCACTCCCCGTTCCTGTGTCTGTGCGTTCGGGGTGGCGGTGCTGGAGGCCCCTATAAGCGAGACACAGGCTGTAGAACAGCTGCACCGACAGCAGACAAGAGCCACAAACATCAACAAAGCCCGAGATCGATTATAGCAGCAGAGAAAACACAGAGAGGGGAATTATGTTCACACATTCATCAGCGACAGTATATGTGCGGTAAACACACTTCAAGCTACACAACACACACTGCAAGCTACACAACACACTGCAAGCTACACAACACACACACACTGCAAGCTACATAACACACACTGCAAGCTGCACAACACACACTGCAAGCTACACAACACACAATGCAAGCTACACAACACACACTGCAAGCTACACAATACACACACACACACTGCAAGCTACACAACACACACACTGCAAGCTACATAACACACACTGCAAGCAACACAACACGCACTGTAAGCTACATAACACGCACTGCAAGCTACATAACACACACACCAAACACACATTACACACACACACTGCAAGCTACACAACACGCACTGCAAGCTACATAACACGCACTGCAAGCTACATAACACACACACACCAAACACACATTACACACACACACTGCAAGCTACACAACACGCACTGCAAGCTACATAACACGCACAGCAAGCTACACAACACACACACCAAAAAAACAACTACACACACTATAAATTACACAAACACACACGCGATACACACACTACACACATTGCAAACTACACACACATACGATGCACATACTACACACTTACACACCATGCACACACTACACACACACACCATGCACACACTACACACACACACCATGCACACACTACACACACCATGCACACACTACACACACACACCGTGCACACACTACACACACTGCAAGTTAAACACACACACACACACACACACGCTGCACCCACAGCAAATTACACAAACACACACTTACACACACTATGCACACACTGCAAGTTAAACACTTACACACGATGCACACAGCAAATTCTACAAATACACACTTACACACCCCATGCACACACTGCAAGCTACAGACACACACACGATGCACACAGCAAATTACACAAACACACACACCGCAAGCTACACAAACGCTTACACACGATGCACACACGACACACTGCAACTTACACACACACGATGCACAGACTAAACACACTGCAAACTACACAAACACACACTTACACACACTGCAAGCTACACAAACACGCACTTACACAAACACGCACTTACACATACACCATGCACACACTGTAAATGCCACAAACACACTCACACATTGTGCACTACATACACACTTACACTAGATACACATCAGCCATGCACACTACACTCAATGCACACTACACACACACTATACACCAACACGAACCACTCCTCTCAGCTATCCCAACACATTACGCACACTGTGGTGGAGCGAGCGGAGTATTCCGCGCAGCTGTATCCCGAGAGCTGAGCGGGGTTCTCTGCTCAGCTACCACGCCGGGTGCCGCAGAATGGCTACGGAATTAACAATACAATTGTATCTCTACTGCTTCCTTGATCAGATGCCACACAGCAGCGGAAGAACTCTAGCACAGTTCACTTGTCTGACACGCCGCACCGAGTTTGTGTATTTTTTTCTTGTAAATATCGCTTGGCTTTTTTTCAAAAGCCATCAGGAAGCGTGAGCCAATCATCCTGATTGCGCGGGTAAAGCGACTGC
>JAZEWT010000038.1:68176-83556 GCA_036362905.1 Mordacia mordax | reverse complement strand
GCACTACCACCGGCACCACCACCAACACCAACACTACCACCATCACAGCCACTACCACCAGCACTACCACCACCACCAGCACTACCACCAGCACTACCACCACCACCAGCACTACCACCAGAATCACGACCGCCACCTCCACCACTATCACCAGAACCATCACCGCCACTATCGACAACTTCACCACAGCATTACACGCAATTCAAACCATGACCATCACCACCAGCACCACAACTACCACCATCACTAGCATTAATACCACCAGAGCATCACAGGCAATCAAAACCACCACCTAGTACCACCAACAAAGACAAAGATGTGTAATGATGTAGGTTTTCACGGCTCGATGCATGATGATTGCTTCGAAAAGGTGCTCTCTCGGGACAGCCGCGTCAATGGCTCTCTCTCCTCTCCTCGCGACGTTTCGCCTCACACGTTGGAGGCATCCTCAGGCGAACGTGTGAGGCGAAACGTCGCGAGGAGAGGAGAGAGAGCCATCGACGCGGCTGTCCCGAGAGAGCAGCTTTTCGAAGCAATCATCAAAGACAAAGCTCTCCCGACTTTTAGGTTCAAGTACCGTTAACGAGTACCACCTATGAAGGTCAATACGGCACACGAGGGGGTGGGAAATCAGCACCACGCTCGGAAGCTTTTGTCTCCCTCGTGACGATGTAGACACACCACAATAGGTATTCAATTGAGGCCGAGTCGACCTAGGAGAGGTCCGGGACCGATTCAGAAAATCATCACTGCTGTGAGTGCAAATTGAACCCGAGTCGCCAGGTTTGAAGCACTGCACGCTAACCGCTGTACCACCGCTCCCAAACTACTACCAACACTGCCAACAACAACCCGTCTCATCACCACTGCCAATGACAACTCCATCACTACCGCCAACACCACAACTGTCATCACGAAAGGCATTATCGCGAAAATTATCATCACTACCGCCGTCACCACCACCATCATACATCAACAACAACCGCCATTCGCCACTTAGTGACTGTGATGCCCCACGGCTCTTGTGCCAGGCCAAGTGCACTTTAAGACTATCACGTGAAGTGCAGACGGTTTGCTGCTGGCAGGAGGTCCCAAGACAGACACTGTTGCCATCGGTTACCAGACTGAGGTGACTGGCAGAGGGACCACCTGGCCTTCCTGCAGTGCCAACCTCAAAAGTTTGAGCCGCTCAGCACTCCGTTGTTTTGTGCGTTGCTACCACAAGTAGAAACACCCCAGCACGATCACCGTCACTGCCACCGCCACCACGACCGCTCCATCCGTGAGTGGCATCTGTGTAACGCACTTCGGGAGACCGGGGCAGTCAAACCGAGATCATCACCTCGCTGGAACTTGAGATGTACGATTAATCACAGCCGCCGGGTGGCTGAGACCCGGGTTTGAACCCAGGAATTTAGCCGTTGTTGGCTCTGCTGTGATGAAGCGACACAGGGCAAAGCACGCTCACCCCACCTGACAAGAGAGACAACATATAGGCAGGAGAGACAGCGTCTACAAAGACAGATATAGCATGCACATACCCAGACACACAATGCGCTTCAGTACATAGACACAAGATATGGGAGACAGAAACGCAAGACGCACAAAAAAGACAACCAAGCTAGAGAGACATGGACACACAAGAGACCAGATGCATAATAGAGACACGGAACAAAGACACAAGACTCTGAGACACACGGACAGGAGACGGATACAGGACAGAGACGTCACAGAAAAAAACAAAGACAGAGAGAATCCAGACACAGTGGACAGAGAGAGTAGAGAGAGCGACAGAGAGAGCCTCACTCAATACAAGGCAGCAGCACACGGGCGGAACCCACACACAGGGCTGAGTGGAGCTGCGTGGGCTCCTGCCGAGAACTTCACTCGAGCCCCGTGCTGTGTGACAGTGTCTCCCCTTACCGCACTCTCCCCTCACACAGAGAGAGAGAGAGCGCGCCCACAGGCAACAAAGACATGAATCCCCCCGCATTGCCTCGAACAGCCTGATACACGAACGTGCAAAAACGCCCTGTACACTCCTTGGAATGCTGGGGAAAGTGCTGGTCGTGAGAAGCACCGATGAAGGCTTGGCACAGCACACGGGACGGGGGTGGTGTGGTCAAAACCATGCTTGACCGCCTTTGTCTTCCCAGTGCTGATGTTGACACACCCTACCAGGTACTCATCAGTTAAGCTCAGTATCAGTAACCGCTCAATCCTGTACAAGGTCGCAGATGGCCGAAGCCTATTCCGACAGACACAGGGCGCAAGGCGGCGCTATACCCAGGATGTGAAACAAGTACAACGCAGGGCACTTTTTGGAGGCAATTTACTCAGCTGGCCAATTAACCTAGACAGCTGCGTGTATCTGGACAGTGGAAGGAAACCCGAGTACCCGGCGAAAACCCACGTGGGTACAGGGAGGGAGAGAGAGAACACGCAAACTCCACACAGAAAGGCACCCGAGCACAGAACCAAACCCGGGACCGTCTTGCTGTGAGGCGACAACGCTACTCGCTGCGCCACCCACCAGGTACTCATTTAAGGTTTAATTGACCCAGGGGAAGCCCAGGATCGATTCAGAAAGTCGTCGGTGGTCTTGGTGGCCGCGAGTGCAAAATGAACTCGGGTCAACGGGTTCGTAGTGCAACGTGCCAACCGCTGCGCCACCATTCCCATGCAAATCATCCGTATCCAAGCACACAGATACCCGTGTAGCCTCACAGAATGTTGGGGGCAAGTGCCATTAGCAAGCGCCTACTGAGCCCGGAAGACCGGACACGAAGGGGTGGCGTGTGTTAGCGCCACGCACACAACGATGATCCCGTGTCACTGAGTAGCGTTCTATTACCGCCGCATGGGGTACTTATTTGAGGCCGGGTTTCTGCAATAGGTAGCTATTGCAGAAATCGGACCACTTGATGTCACTCTCTGCCGATGTTAGCGGTGATGGGGAGCTGAACACAGGTCAAGGGGCTCGTACTGTGGTGCTGTAACTACCGCACCAACACTCCCTACTCATACACCAAGACAGAGATCCCCCTATAGCCAGACTGTTGGGGCAAGTGCTGTTAACCAGCACCTATTAATCCCGGCAAGGTGCACGAAAGGTTGAGGGGCAGGCACCACGCCCAGCCGCCTTTGTCTTCCCGATTCTAATATTTACCCCAAATAAACAGCGCGTAAACCACTTCACCACCGCTGGACAAACATCCGAGTGTCGCGTGTACATGCATCTTGAAGAAAGCTGTCTGCAAACTTGGCCTATCAGCTAACCAGTGCACCGCTAACCGGTTTCACCACCGCTAACCGGTGTCACCACCGCTAACCGGTGTCACCACCGCTAACCGGTGTCACCACCGCTAACCGGTTTCACCACCGCTAACCGGTGTCACCACCGCTAACCGGTTTCACCACCGCTAACCGGTTCCACAACCGCTAACCGGTGTCACCACCGCTAACCGGTTTCACCACCGCAAACCGGTTCCACCACCCCTAACCGGTCCACCACCGCTAACCGGCGTCACAACCGCTAACCGGTGTCACAACTGGTAATCGGTTTTACAACCGCTAACCGATGTCACCACCGCTAACCGAAGTCACCACCGCTAACCGGTGTCACCACCGCTAACCAATGTCACCACCGCTAACCGGTTTCACCACCGTTAACCGGTTTCACCACCGTTAACCGGTTTCACAACCGTTAACCGGTATCACAACCGCCAACCGATGTTAAGTCCGCTAACCGATGTCACAACCGCTAACCGGTTCCCAGAGCCAGTAACCAATGACTGCGTCCGGCTGAACGTTGGCAGAGAACGCACGAATCAGCGCAGGCGAGCGTTCCAGCCACACCAACTCTCAGATACCAGGCGCACCGCGCCGCGCCAAGAGGCGAGATGAAACCGCCGAGCTCTCGATAGTGAGTGCAGCGCTTGCGCCGCTCAGATTCTCCATAGAAAGATCAGCGACACCTTAAAGAGTGTCGTAAACCCTCCTCTAGCGGACACGGCCGGTTCATTAAATTGTCACAGATGAACTGACGTGGCCAGTGTAGCGCCGCTCGGGCAGCAAAAGCAGCGGCGCCAACGTGTGGTCCAGGAGTGAGGTTCACGCTCAACATTTAACTCCTGGCTTGTCCGACGACGTTTTGCTGGTGGTTAACAGCCAGATGTGTACAGCGCACATTCAACCTGTGCGGCGACAGGACCCAAAACTCAACTTCTGAGACGTAACGTCGGTCGCGACAACCAGCACACGATTATACACGGACACACGCTGAGGCTTGTTTCCCACGCGCAGAAGACGGTTCTGCGCGTGGCAAACCGGTGCCCGAATTTTCCTGGCCGATTCACTGCCGAGTGCGGTTACTGGCGATGATGATGAAACAAGATCGATAAGCCCCGCTCGGTGCGCGTAACCACCCTCCCATGATGGTCAAACGAGTTATTCAGTTAAACGTTCGTTTTGCCAAACGTTTTACGCACGACCTCGCCTCCGCGCATCCCTTCAAGCGGCCGCGTCTCGCGAGCGTGCGACCCGTGGCACGCGAGAGTCGAGTTTCATGGCTCTAGGAGACGCGGTCGAACTTGATTCTTGGATAATGGGGCGGAATAAACACATGAAAGGAAGAGCGGGCGCGTGGCCCCCACCACCACCACCACATCTCACGGCCAGCCGCACGCTACCCGGCCTGCGCGCCAAACCGCGGCGCCGCCGCCACTCCCCCCACGCACGCGGGACGACGCTAGCGCCCGCAGTTGCTATCGGTCGCGAGTTCGCGAGGGCTCCGCTCGCTCGCCGCTAATCGGCGACATCGACAGTCTCGGATCGCCATCTCTTCCTGCCCCGTGTATAATTGCACCGAACCCCACGTCGCCTGCCCCCATGGAGCTAAACGCTTCAATACGCTGTCTGTAGACCCACCCAGCACATTAGTTCCGAGACACAAGCCAGTGTTTTAAAATCGGATATTCTCCTTGAATGTGCTGTCACGATAATTTAGTGGACTTGGTATTTGCGCCATAACTTTTATAACAACGGGCGATCACAAAGTACAGCACTAGCACGGGCAGTGACAGCACGCTGGTTAGCACACTGTGCAATGACCCCGAAGACCTGAGTTCGATTCTAAGCCACAGCAAGATACAATTGGCCACCAATATCTGAAAAGGTTCTGTGATCCTGGAACACCGTCTCTAGAACGCCTTCACGAACCTGCTAGAAGAGGTGTGGGGATATATGTTTAAACACTGCCGATGCGAGCACTTGGCCCCAGCTTGTCCCCTCTTGTCCCACAGGAATCATCCCACAAGCCTCACGTCTCTCTTGCCGAAAGCTATCATTTCACATCAAAAGCTTTTTTCTGCTTTACTCACCGACTGCCCCCCCCCCCAATAAAAAAAACCGTTGTTGTTGCTGATTTGCCGTTCTTATGTCGTTGTTGCTGACATGCCGTTCTCTCTGCAGCTCTGTGCTGCGCTGTGTGACCCTCGGGTGAAAAGCGCTCTGGAAGAGCAATTATTGTTATTAAATCTTAGCTCTGTACAAAGGTTTGCGCACTTTGGGTCAAAGGCGTTTGACAAACTGTAAACAGACTCTGTCGAATGTCATCCGGGTAGACAAGATAAGACGACTGTCTACCCGCATCAATTAGTAGTAATATTTTAATTTCTGAAGCGCATTTCACCCGAGGGTCACAAAGCGCTGACCGTAGCTATGGCGAGAACGACATGTGAACAACAGCATCAGAAGAGAACTGACTTGATTATCAATTGTAAGATACTATTGACATCATCCTGCGCCGATACAAATGCTGAATTCATTTGAAACATCATATTTTTCCCTTACGTACTATTTCCACAAGCGTGAGTGACATGTGATATGTTAACCCACTTTTACATTTAATGTACAATGACAGACCAACATCTTGGACAAATATGATGGCCAAAACAACTGTCTACCTTGATCAATTATTACTGCTGTATAACAAACGAATGAATGCAGGGGATGGTACAGTGGCAGAGTGGTTCTGCACCCTGAACAACAAACCCAGCGACCTGTGTTCAATTCCCAGCCATGGTTACAGTGATTATCGACTCAACCTTCATTCCAGCAAATTCATTCTTTGTTCATCAACACTGATTTATATTTGAGTAACTGATTTGATTTCTCAAGTGGTGACAATGTTCTTGCTTCTATTTCTAGTTCCTTCATTGTCGGAAGCAACTTGAAACTCGCTACCACCGCACGGTGCGTTGATTAAACATCAGCATTGGAGAGACAAAGGTGGCCAGGCGATTACCAACCACGGTTAAAAGAGCCCCCTCCATTTCATCAAGTTACACGCACCAGTGTGGTGAAGTATAGACTGTGTAGTCAAGCAGCACTCACCCAAGATACGACACGGGGAGGCATTCATGCGGCGATGATCACAATACGGTTGAACGGTATGAACATGTATAGCGTGAATGCCATGATATTTCAAACAATCTTACATTTTGTGGATTACTATAAATTATAACGAACAATGCTGTTCAGTGGACTCGCACCTGGTTTATAGGGTCATAGGTATAATTAATAAAATAGTACGTCAGTGGGTCTGTGTGTGAGTCTATGGGCACCTGTGGAAGCATATCCGTCTCAGTGCATCGGGTCTACGTTCGAGTTTATGTGTTTCTCTGAGAGTTTCATGCGTTTGTCTGTGTTTATGTCTCTATGCAAATTTACGAGTCTCTGTGCAAGGGGTTTGTGTGCGTTTATGCCTGCAAGCCTACGAGTATGAGTACAAATCTGAGGCTTTGTGTGGTTGTATCGGCAAGTCCATGGGTCTCTGCGCAAGTCGGAGTTCAAGCCTGGCTCTCTGTGTGTCTCTATGCAAGTCTATGGGTCTCTGGGCTAATCTTTGAGTATCTCGGTGTTCATGCCCTTGTGCAAGTCCAAGGGGCTTTCTCTACAAATCTATGGGGTCGCTCTGAAGATCTCTGTAGGTCTAGATGCAAATCTTTGGATTTTTATACAAGTCTTTGGGCATCAATGCAATAATAACAGCACTTCTAGAGCGCCTTTCACCTGAGGATCACAAAGCGCTGTACAGAGCCGGGGAATGAACGGCACGTGAACGACGACCTGACTGACAACGGAGAATCAGCAAAGTACTAACTACAAACAGTTTGTCGCATAGGCTATAAAATAGGCACAATGCACGCTCACCTAGTGGCAGTCTACGTAAGAGTGAATGCTGACAAGCTTCACAATACTTTAAGATTGTTTCGTCTTTTGCCAAAACGTTACTGTGACCGCACAATTGGTGTGGCGCGTCACGAGGTCAATGCAAGTCTTTGCTGTACTTATACAAAGCCAAGGTCAATCTTGTAAAGTGTATTTTTAGTCTCGACGAGACCTCCCAACCGCCCTTTAAGGGCTAATGAATGATAGTAACACGGCAACACGTCCGTGGGCTAACAACCACGCACTGCCAATTAATCAAAATTGCATTTCTGAAGCGCTTTTCACTCGAGGGTCACAAAGCGCTACACAGAGCTGCGGAGAGAACGGCATGTCAACAACAATGACATAAGAACGGCAAATCAGCCACAATAACGTTTTTTTGGGGACACAAACTATGAGCATTACTCCCAACAGTTGCTCTTTCGGGAGAGCAAGGGCGAGCGTTCCTTCTCGCTCTCTCCGCTAAGCTTGATGATTTGCGTCCAACACGACAGGCGAACCGGGCCAGCAAGAACGCTGTGCGCAGCTAAGCCGAGACGCTCTCATCACAGAGCCCACATCATTAACAAAAGCTCTGCACAGCACACATCCACTAAGCACCTCGTGTAACAACAACAGCAACATTCTCACAACAGGTATTTAATTGAAATCCAAACAATATACGCAATTAAAATGTGATCAAAACACGCATTCCGACTCGAAAATCAATGCTCGGCGTGTCGGTCCTACAGGCAGAGGTGCGCCCTTGCGGGCCACAGCCGCTATCCGAGCACCGTGGTCTCAACGCGGCCTACGCATAGCAGGGACTTTTATAACCAAAATGCACAATAGATAAAGATGGTGATGACGATGATGAAGTGGCCACTCCAGCAACTCACCCAGCAGCTTCTTCACTTCGTCCTCGCTCATGAAGATGTTTACGGAGCTCTCCACGGAGAGAAGAAGGGACACGGCCAGGAGGAGGTGGAGATGTGTGACCATGGTGGAACAAAACCTTCTCCTCCTCCTCCTCCTCCTCTTCTCCACCGTGTCCCTCGATGAACTTCGTCTTTCTGTTCCCCTCGTCGCTCTGTGCTGTCCTACAACTCGGGGTTCTCGCCTCGTCCCTCCCCTCCTCGTCCCTCTCCACCTCGTCCCTCTCCACCTCGTCCTCTTCACCTCGTCCTCTTCACCTCCTCCCTCTCCTCACTTCACTTCGTCCCTCTCTTCTAACCCCCCTCCTCCTCCTCCTCCTCCTCACCCCTCCTCCTCCTCACCCCTCCTCCTCCTCACCCCCTCCCCTCCCCTCCTCCTCACCCGCCCTCCTCCTCACCGCCCGCCTCCTCTCGCCGTACTCCTATGCACCTCGCCGTCACTCTCCCCGTCGTCGTCCTCCTCCTCGTCCTCCACCTCGTCCTCGTCCTCCACCTTGCCCTCCTTGCCCTCCTCCTTGTCCTCCTCCACCTCGTCACCCCCCGGCTGGACGGGTCTGGTTTTGTTTGATGTCTCCCAGGAGGAGGCGGAACCGGTTCCTCGTGGAACCGGGTCCTCGTGTCTGTGTTGCGGTTACAGCAATATCGCGATATTTATCGTACGATATAACAATACGATATATCGTACGATATAACAATACATTTCGTACAATATAATACGATATATCGTACGATATAACAATACTATATATCGTACACTATAACAATATGATATGTCGTACGATATAACAATACGATATATCGTACGATATAACAATACAATGACAATACGATATATTGTACGATATAAGAATACGATATATTGTACGATATGACACTGCGATATGTTTTGCGATATGACGATATTGCATAACGCACATTACGATATATCGTGCGATATCGTGACAGCGATAGAGCCGAATTATATCGCGATATCGTGCAATGTAGCGATGCTCGTATATACATTGTAGTATCGTGTATCATGATGTACATATACATCGTGCGATATTTTCACGACAATCGTGCTGTCTGTTTTGCCAAATTATCATTTCAAGATAATTGTTAATTTAGAGGAAAATAACGGGTCTCTGTATCTCTGCCATTCTTTTACATGATATATTGTTGTTGTTGACGTACTATTCTCTCCAGAGCTCTGTGTAGCGCTGTGTGACCTTTGGGTGAATGGCGCTTTGGAAATGCAAATATTGTTCTCCATGGGTGTATTATATTTAATGGGTCTCTACTTATCTTTGTGGGTCGCCATGAATCTCTTTGTGTGTCTGAGGTTCTGTGTATCCCTGCGTGTCTATACCTGTTGTACGTCTCTCATCTCATCTCATTATCTGAAACCGCTTAATCCTATATAGGGTCACGGTGAGCCGGAGCCTATCCCGGAAACACAGGGCGTAAGGCAGGAATACACCCGACGACGGGACGCCAGTCCATCGCCGCCTGTTGTACGTGTGTGTCTCTATTAAGTAGAGTATGTATCTGCGTCTCTGTGTGTCTCTATTAAGTAGAGTATGTATCTGCGTCTCTGTGTGTCTCTATTAAGTAGAGTATGTATCTGCGTCTCTGTGTGTCTCTATTAAGTAGAGTATATATCTGCGTCTCTGTGTGTCTCTATTAAGTAGAGTATGTATCTGCGTCTCTCTCTGTGTCTCTATTAAGTAGAGTATGTATCTGCGTCTCTCTCTGTGTCTCTATGTACCTCTATGGGTTTCCATGCCCTGTGAGTCGACGTTCCAGGAAGGTGTTCTGTGTGATGAGTGCTGTGACAGTTTCGCTGCGAGACCAGAAATACTGAGACGGAGAGAGAAGGGGGAAGGCAAAGCAGGTGGAACACAACCCCCCCCCCCCTACGATGGTGAACCACAGGGGCTTGTTAATCCAACAGCTGTTTGCAGACTACCCCTTGACCCTATAACCTACATACCCCTAGTCAATAGCCACAGCCCTCTACCCCGAGCAGTGATCGTCACTATCACGTATGAGTTAACTTTCGCTTGACAGCCGCCACACCGCCCGCCACACGCGCGTACACTCGTTCGTACACCGCCACCTGCTGATGTAGTTGCGTTACTTTTATGCTTCGCGTCGGAACACTCATTGCAAACTACTGGGGTCAACTCAGCAGCATTCGTATCGGACTATCACGCTGGGCTATCTCGGTGTATTGTCGAGGGCCGCACTTCAGGCCACCAGGGTCCGCCACTGCAGAGAACTGCCATCGATCGTAACCCCCAGCTCACAACCTAGCCGATGTCCCTCGACAGGATTTGAACTTAAACCCTGTCGGCTGCGAGCCACGTGCGCTACCGCTGAACCACCTGACTGGCTTCCCGTAGAGTCCGCGGACCAGACTCCACTGGGATCTCCCCACCGGGGGCTGCTTAATCTCACAGCTGCTCCTGACACCGTAACCCCCCAGCCCATAATCCTAGCTCTTCTTGCCGGGAGATTCAGCATCGGGCTTGATCTATCCACTGCTGGACGACGCCCCCCCCCCTCCCCCCAAGCTGGATGTGTGGAATTCGCCAACCTGCTGGCTTGCGGGCCCACATCGCGCAGCGGGGCAGTTCGTAACTTTATCCACGCAGGGGCTGTTAGCGAGCACCTTTTAGGTGCCATGATCGTGTGGCCGGCACCACATCCGGCCACCTTTGTATCCCCCATTCTATTTATACACAACATGCAAGTTCGCAGCGCAGTGCGCTAAGCACTCCGCCACCACTCTGCGTACAGACACACGTGGTTTTGATGCTGACATCTGCGGGCTGTGCAGTTAGCAGACGATGTCAGTACAGAAAGTGGGATCACGTACCCATCTGTTGTAGGCCTTTGAGCGCCGCCTCCTTGTATGCACGGTGGGTTTTAAATAATAATACAATTTATAACGCGCTGCGCAAACCCCACGCCTGGTCATGGATTAAGCACTGGTACGGAGGCGCGGGGGGTGTAGAGGAATTGGGCGGTCAGCCGGTGCCAACCCGCCAAACGCCACTTCCTATATATTGTTATTGGTCAATAATATGATGTAGGTTTTCACGGCTCGATGCATGATGATTGCTTCGAAAAGCTGCTCTCTCGGGACAGCCGCGTCGATCCTGGAGGCCAGTTATTTAAGTCAGTAAGGCACAGATATAGAGTTATTGGGTGTGGACATCAGAGGGGGATCGCTAGGTGTGTGAGAGGTTCATTCATGAGATACAAATTAGGGGACTAGCCACAGACAATGCAGGAGGGGGTTATCGCAGTTCCGGGGTGTGAATAAGATAAGGAGATTAGTGTTAATGTGATTCAGATGTAGACCCCACAAAACAAGAGATGACTCGACACATACATAGTATCCACATATATATGTGGAGTTAAGAGATTTACGAGCGGACACTGCGGTACTCCGGTTTCCTCCCACAGTCCAAAAGCATGCTCCTGGATAGGTTGATTGGCTCGCAGACTAAAATTGTCCCGCAATGCCCGGCGATGGACCGGCGTCCCGTCGTCGGGTGTATTCCTGCCTTACGCCCTATGTTTCCGGGATAGGCTCCGGCTTCACCGTGACCCTATATAGGATTAAGCGGTTTCAGATAATGAGAGAGAGAGATGAGAGACTACGATTGCGAGACCCGTGATTCATCGAACTCGGGTTGTTGATTTACATAATCCCTTGTTGGCGAGCCCCTGTTCACAATACACATTACACAGGTGGTGCGTGACTCATTGGAACTCGTGACTACGGGTGAGGTCATCCGGAAGGTGCGAAGGGGCGGGGGCGGCACGGAGGGAGATAAAGACGGAGCGTGGTGAGTGGTTGGTGAGTCAGTCATCATTAAGCGTCGAGTTGCTGTTCGGAGACGGAGTCAGGGAGAGTTGGTCGTGAGGCGGTCAGACGGGGCAGTCATCAGTCTTCAGCATGTAGTCGCCGCTCGTGTTCGTTATGCCCGTGCCCGCGCGCGCTGCTCAATAAAACATCAATAGACAAGAAGTCTCTGCTCGCTGGCTGAAAGATCGTGAAGTGATCGCTGATCCTCGCCGTGGCCGTTATCGCCGAGCCGCCATGAGTCTGCGGTCCGAACCGTGGTGCCACAGTTATGGTGTCAGAAAGTGCGATGTGGGCTCACGTTGAGACTGCGACGAGTGGCGGCGGAGCAGCGAGCAGAGTGAGCCAGCGATGCAGCGGCGTGGGCCGGGGGGCGGGGCAGCGACAGCGAAAGCGAGGCGCGGGGGAGAAATCGCCGCAGCATAAATGGCGGAGCAACTCGGGAGTCGCAGGGTGGCGAGCGACGGCGATGGTAACGACGACGGCGGACAGCGATGGTGGCGACGACGGCAGATGGCGGAGCGATGGCGGGCTCGCCATTGTTTGCCAGGCCGCGCCGCGCAGGCGTGCCATTGTTTAGCGGCCACGCCGCGCAGGCTCGCCGGGCCGCGCCGCGCAGGCGTGCCATTGTCCAGCGGCCGCGCCACGCGGGCTGGCCGTTGTCCAGCGGCCGCGCGTGGTGTTGGAGCCCGCTGGGAGCCATTGTGCTGGCGTCCCCCCGGCGCGTCCCAAGCTGAGAAGAGATGACGGCGAAGGCGGGAGGAGGCGAATCTGCGGCGTGGCTCGGCGGGCCTACGTTGCATGGCGGTTGGTGTAGAGGTGTTCGTGTGTGTGTGGGCACGTGTGTGTGCGAGTACGTGCGTCTGTGTCCGTGTGAGCGAGCGTAGCGCTCTGTCTGTGTGAGCGAGCGTGGCGCACTGTGTCTGTGTGAGCGAGCGTAGCGCTATGTCTGTGTGAGCGAGCGTAGCGCTCTGTGTCTGTGTGAGCGAGCGTAGCGCTCTGTGTCTGTGAGAAATGAGTAAGGAGCGGTGGTGCAGCGGTTAGCGCACTGTGTGTGTAATGAATAAGGAGCGGTGGTGCAGCGGTTAGCGCACAGTGTGTGTAATGAATAAGGCGCGGTGGTGCAGCGGTTAGCGCACTGTGTGTGTAATGAATAAGGAGCGGTGGTGCAGCGGTTAGCGCACTGTGTGTCATGAATAAGGAGCGGTTGTGCAGCGGTTAGCGCACTGTGTGTGTAATGAATAAGGAGTGGTAGCACAGCGGTTAGCGCGATAGCCGTGGGGTAGCGCAATGGCGCGGTGGATAGAGGTTGCGCAGCGGGTAGCGCGGTAGCCGCGGGGTAGCGCGGTGTATAGCGGTGGCGCAGAGGTAGCGCAGTAGCCGCGGATAGTGGGTAGCGCAGCGGTTAGCGCGATAGCTGCAGGGTAGCGCAATGGCGCGGTCGATAGCGGTAGCGCAGCAGGTGGCGCGGTAGCCGCGGTGAGGCGCAGTAGCGCAGTGGAGCCGCGCCGATGTGGGGCTGCCATTGTGGTGGCGCCCGTCGGCGCTGGAGCCGGGGTAGGGGGGCCCCTTGTGGTCGCCCGGCTCGTCAGACCCCAGAGGGAAGTGGCGCGGTGGATAGCGGTGGCGCAGAGGTACGCCATAGCCACGGGATGGCACGGTTGGCGCGATAGCCATGGGGTAGCGCAATGGCGTGGTGGATAGCGGTAGTGCAGTGGGTAGCGCGGTAGCCGCGGGGTAGCGCAATGGCGCGGTGGATAGCGATAGCGCAGCGGTTAGCGCAATAGCCGTGGAGTAGCGCTATAGAGCGGTCGATAGCGGTAGCGCAGTGGGTGGCGCGGTAGCCGCGGTGAGGCGCAGTAGCGCAGTGGAGCCGCGCTGATGTGGGGCTGCCATTGTGGTGGCGCCCGTCGGAGCTGGAGCCGGGGGAGGGAGGCCCCTTGTGGTCGCCTGGCTCGTCAGACCCCAGAGGGAAGTGGCGCGGTGGATAGCGGTGGCGCAGAGGTAGCGCCATAGCCACGGGATGGCACGGTTGGCGCGATAGCCATGGGGTAGCGCAATGGCGCGGTGGATAGCGGTAGTGCAGCGGGTAGCGCGGTAGTCGCGGGGTAGCGCAATGGCGCGGTGGATAGCGGTAGCGCAGCGGGTAGCGCGGTAGCTGCGGGGTAGCGCGGTGGATAGCGGGCGGCGCAGAGGTAGTGCAGTAGCCGCGGATAGCGGGTAGCGCAGCGGTTAGCGCGATAGCTGCGGGGTAGCGCAATGGCGCGGTCGATAGCAATAACGCAGCGGTTAGCGCAATAGCCGTGGAGTAGCGCTATGGAGCGGTCGATAGCGGTAGCGCAGTGGGTTGCGTGGTAGCCGCGGTGAGGCGCAGTAGCGCAGTGGAGCCGCGCCGATGTGGGGCTGCCATTGTGGTGGCGCCCGTCGGCGCTGGAGCGGGGGAGGGGGGCTCCTTGTGGTCGCCCGGCTCGTCAGACCCCAGAGGGAAGTGGCGCGGTGGATAGCGGTGGCGCAGAGGTAGCGCAGTAGCCGCGGATAGCGGGTAGCGCAGCGGTTCGCGCCATAGCCGCGGAATGGCACGGTTGGCGCGATCGCCGCGGGGTAGCGCAATGGCGCGGTGGATAGCGGTAGCGCAGCGGGTAGCGCGGTAGCCGCGGGGTAGCGCGGTGGATAGCGGGCAGCGCAGAGCTAGCGCAGTAGCCGCGGATAACGGGTAGCGCAGCGGTTAGCACGATAGCTGCGGGGTAGCGCAATGGCGCGGTCGATAGCGATAGTGCAGCGGTTAGCACAATAGCCGTGGAGTAGCGCTATGGAGCGGTCGATAGCGGTAGCGCAGTGGGTTGCACGGTAGCCGCAGTGCGGCGCAGTAGCGCAGTGGAGCCGCGCCGATGTGGGGCTGCCATTGTGGTGGCGCCCGTCGGCGCTGGAGTCGGGGGAGGGGGGCCCCTTGTGGTCGTCCGGCTCGTCAGACCCCAGAGGGAAGTGGCGCGGTGGATAGCGGTGGCGCAGAGGTAGTGCAGTAGCCGCGGATAGTGGGTGGCGCAGCGGTTCGCGCCATAGCCGCGGGATGGCACGGTTGGCGCGATAGCCGCGGGGTAGCGCAATGGCATGGTCGATAGCGATAGCGCAGCGGGTGGTGCGGTAGCCGTGGTGAGGCGCAGTAGCGCAGTGGAGCCGCGCCGATGTGGGGCTGCCATTGTGGTGGCGCCCGTCGGCGCTGGAGCCGGGGGAGGGGGGCCCCTTGTGATCGCCCGGCTCGTTAGACCCCAAGGGGAGGTGAGTGCGGAGCGGGTGGTGCAGCGGTTCGCGCCATGGCTGCGGGGAGAGACTGGCGCAGTCATTGGCGCGGTGTGAATGTGGGGGGGGGGGAAGCTTTA
>JAZEWT010000036.1:435450-453016 GCA_036362905.1 Mordacia mordax | reverse complement strand
GTCTCCATCTCCGCCGTCTCCACCGCCGCTTCTCTCGGTCGGAGTGGCGGGCGATCCACTCTGCCGCGGGTTTTCATCACTCTGGGACTCTAGCGACGACCGACCGCTCGTTCTGGTGGCCGCCAGCGCCGTGCCACCTCCGCGGGGCTTGAGAAAACCAAGCGAGATACGCAGCTTGGGCACGGCACCGTCTTCCTCCTGCGTCACCTTGGGCGCCGGGGTCGTGCTCATCGCGGTGGGCTCCGTGTCCGAGTCCGAATCCAGCACGATCACTTCATCGCTAAGGAAACAACCAGGAGGCCACAGCGTGCTACAGGGATCTTGCACAGTTTCCACCTCCCTCCACCCCACACTGCAGGGATCGCTCCCTGCACACATTCACTCCGCACCCCCACCACCCAAACCCTTCCCATCACCCATGACCCCTGACCCTAGCCCAAGTCGTCGTTGCGATGCCATACCTTGATTTTGGTGGCATGCTTCCCACTCCGGGGCGAGACTGTTGGGGAGACGACAAAGAGTGAGTGCACAGAGTATGGAAACAGGGGCGGCAGGGGAAGGGTAAAAGCAAGGGGAGCATGTCTATGACTCACCTGGGACAGAGAGAGGCTCCTGATGAAGCCAGCCTTCATCGTGTCATCGCTGTCGGCACACACATACGGTCAGGGTCAGGGATGAGCAGCCTACAGAGGGCGTGCATGTGTGCAGACGCTCAAAGCACTGCATGTAAGATATCGGGCCTGTCAATCTTTACAAAGCTTCGCAACTTCTAAGTCACAGCCATGCCCTCCCTTCTCCACACTTGCGAAACAGGGACCTCATTACGTGAACATCTACGATGCGGTTTAAAACATTTATGCTGGCCCGATTCTTGAAAGCTCTAGATGGGTTCCCCTCGCCGAGCTCCTTCGTCAGGTGAAGCTGCGTTGGCTGAGTCATGTGGCCCGCACGCCAAGCCACCGGACGCCCAAGTAGCTTGTTTGGCCCAACAGATGGCTCTAAATTAGCGCAGCACGGGTTAGAGCAGAGATGGTATGGGAGGACATGAAGCTGATAACTGGCACTGGCAATGCCAGCAATACGAACCCAACGACTCAAGTTGGATATTTCATGGCCAATACCAGTGACAATTATCTGAACCAGTCCTGCACCTCCCTTAGGACACTGCCTCAAAGAGCAGCTGGGGCAGTATGTAAACATCACTACGAGGTGTGCTGCCGACCACCCACCCCATGGTGTACCATGCTGGGTTTCATTAGGTGCTACTCACTAAATGTATTTGCCACAAATGTCTGGTAAGGGTTCTATGTTTGTGTGTGTGTGGTGGTGGGAGGCAGGAGGCTTGATATCACTTACTACAAGGAGAGATTTGTCCTCTTCCTGCGCACGAACATAACATCTGCACACCCACAGTGTGCAGATGATGTGCACGCACATGCACACACACGCAGACATGCGCACGCAGACACATGCACAAACACATACGCATGCACACACACACCCACACGTGGGGCACCACCGTTAAGACTGCACGGAGAGACGCGGGCACTTCATCCAGCAGTGCTTGCCGGCAAAAGTACAGTTCAGAGGTACGGCTCTGCCGAGCGTGAGATTGCCACAGGAACAAGGGCAGCGGTCAGCACCTTTGACCTCGGCGGAGATCTCCAGGTGACAGTGGTGCTCTGGGAAGTTGAGCAGGTGCTTGGCCATCGTGTCGAACGACTGCCAGCTGTGGCTGATGCCACACGAGCACGCCAGCACCTGGCCTCTGCGGCCACACGGGGGAACACAGAATGCAGTGGAGAATGCGAAACCGACTTGCAAGGTGTGTTGCACAGCGCGGTGTGCCACACTACCGTGCACAGCATATCATGGTGCGCGGTGTGGTCTGCAGTGCGACCCTACCTCATATGCCACAGGAATGACTTGTACATGTTGAAACGCGGCTTGCGTGTTGTGTGGACACTGCACACCACACGGAGTGACACGCCGAGTTAGAACAAGCGTGGTCGCACCACGGTGAGGATAATATTGGGGCAAGCGGGTCGGTAGGATCCCCATTTTGGGGTTATTGTTGGAGTTACGGTCCTGCTAGGTGGTGCTAAGGGTTAAGGTTATGTTTGGTGTTAGAATGCCTGGTAACCAAATTGGGGTTAGGGTAATGGCAAATAAGGCAAGAGGTAGCGCTGAAGTTAGGCATTCAGGCCTTGCATCGAGGCTAGGGTTAATACTAGAGTCCAGAATCTTATGTGGATGGACAATAGTAAAGCTTGAGCCATGGTCTGGGTCGGTGTCTCTGCAATGGTACGCTGGTGCCCACACCTGATCATGTGCTCAGCGAAGGCGCGGCTGCAGCTGGTGCTGTAGCGGCAGAAAGAGCAGTGCACGTAGGTGGGGAAGTGGCTCACAAAGTCCTTCACCTCCAGCCGGCACTCCACACAGCGCTGGAAGCTGCCCTTGGGCCTGATGCACGTGCAAACATAAATACATAGCCTTAACAAACTGTTGGGGCAAGTGCTGTTAGCGGGCACCTATGAAGGCCGACACACACACACACACATGCAGGTGTGTGAGAGTAAATGGTGCAATGCGCTAACCACTGGACTACTGGGCAAACAGGCACGCTCTGACGCAGGCACACAAACACTCCCAAACTGGTGCTCGCGCTCTTTCCACACCTGCCGGTGAAGCTGCTGGCCGGCTTTGTGACGGGCATGTTGCGTGTAAATGTCTGATGCTGCTGTTGCTGCTGCTGTTGTTGTCCAAAGACCCCATCCGCTGTGCGGGGCGGCAACAGCAGGCCCGAGGTGCTGCCTGGGCCCATGCTCTCATTGGCCGAGGCCAGCAGCTCGGTGGTGAGCGACGCGCGGATCGTCACCTGCACGGACGCACGTGCGAGAAGAGGCAGTGGCTCACAGGTGGCTCCCAGTGCAGGCTGCACTCCCAGGTCAGTGTGCGTCACACGCCGTCCAGCCATTCCAACACTGAGGAGGTGAGCTATGGTTTCACCAGCATCGTTTGCAAGCAAATCTGACTACTGGTGAGACACTGAGTGTGGACCTGGTACCAGAGTGTTAGGTGGTGCTCACAATCAATGCCACTGATATTATGTAGTCACTTTCAAAAGGGACACCATAAGGCTGATGGGATTTGTAAAAATAAGACTTTTATTTGTTATGTGGACGGCCAGCTATGGGAAGGAGGCATTATGTTTGCATGATTCTGTTCATTAGGAGATAATCAGGAACTGATGTCAGGCATTGCCACCGGCATCTAACACAGAGTGATGTGTCTGGTCCATAATAATAATTGCATTTATAGAGTGCTTTTCACCCGAGGGTCACAAAGCGCTGCACAGGGCTGCGGAGAGAACGGCACGCCAGCAACGACAGTTTTTTTTTTCCATGAGGCCACAGCGCATCTGCTCACTGGTTGGTGCCACCTAAGATGGCCTTCGTGTTTTCACATTTTCTTTGTGGCCGAATAGCAGCAGTGATGACTCCGCTCGTGGCCTGTGATCCAGTCTGAGAGTAGTAAATGGGGAGCAGTGGCTCAGTGGATAGCACGCTGGGCTATAAATGTGGCAAACAGAGTTTGAATCCCACTCATGGTCAACATCAGTGACGATTTTCTGAACCAGTCCAGGGCCTCCCCTAGTTTTACTCAGCCTCAAATGAGTACTTGGTGTGATGTGTAAACATTGTTACCAGGGAGACAAAGGTGGCCAGGCATGATGCTGGTCACCCCACCTCCTCGTGTGCCTTGTCGACCTTGATTAGTTGCTAACGGTACTTAAACCTATAGTCTTAAGGCTATACAGTGGATCTTTGTTCTTTGGACAGCGAAGGTTGGTGCATCACGCACAAATATTGTGAAACTCCCTTCCAACAGACATCAAGTGTTGCCCTCTCACAAGAATGGGTTATCTCCAGGTGCTCTGGGTTCCTCATAAAATTAAACTTATTTGATTGCAAAGCTTGGGCAGTTGTTGGTGCTGGACATCACATAGCTCCCTTCCTACTAGCCCGTGGTTCCTCCTCACACCACTGAGTAAGTACAGTGCGGTGGCAGTGCTCGACCACAAGTTCAACGAAACAAACCAAAACCGAAATATGGAGGAGCAGAGCGCGTGCCGTCTACAGTGGAGGCCGCTTCGCTAGCAGCGGCGACAGCAGCATGGCGACAACATTCTTCGTTGACCGCAGGGGCTTACCTTGGTCCCCGGTGTGAGTCCGTAGAGCTGGCGGGGCTTGCGGTGCGTCTTGTGGTGGTTCGTCTTGTGGTCCATCTTGTCCTTCTTGCTCAGAAACTGCAGGCGGCACTTGCTGCAGCGGAACACCCCCTTGTTCTGTGACAGAATGGAGGCCACGTGGCAGAAGCTCAGCAACGCGGCCAGGCCTGTCGGCTTCACCTTCTCCCCACATTGTCTTTACAGGCAGTCCCCAACCTACGAACGTCTGATTTACAACTGCTCATAATAATAATTGCATTTATAGAGTGCTTTTCACCCGAGGGTCACAAAGCGCTGCACAGAACTGTGGAGAGAATGGCACGCCAACAACAACGACACTAGAATGGAAAATTAGCAACAATAACATTTTTTGGGGTTTTTTTTTATTATACATACTTGTGAACGAGCTCCCATAAGATGTTATGTTACTTGCAGTATAGTTTAGACCATTAAATATTGTGCTCCGACTTTAGGTTGTATAATAAAAATAATATAATTGATGATTGCTTCGAAAGGCAAATCGCCCCCTCCCTCCTTCGGCGATGAAGAGGGGGCGATGAAGGGAGAGGGGGCGATGAAGGGAGAGGGAGCGATGAAGGGAGAGGGGGCGATGAAGGGAGAGGGAGCGATGAAGGGAGAGGGAGCGATGAAGGGAGAGGGAGCGATCGGCCCAGCTGTCCCGACAGCAGCTTTTCAAAGCAATCATCATGGATTGTGCCATGAAATCCTACATCATAACAACAATATAATTCATAATGCGCACAAATTCCATGCCTGCTCACGGACAAAACACAGATATAGAGGCTATACTGTACCGATCAACAACATTACAAATAATGTCCAAATCCTGAAAGCATGGAGTGCATTACTGCTTAGTATATAATAGCATGGTACAGCATAACATTTAATACTGTATTTTGTTCCAACGTTTGAACAAATTAACTTACAAACGAACTCCGGAAGAGAATTGTTCATAACCCGTAGTCTGCCCGTACTTGATCAAGGATCCTTGAATCCAATAAAACCCAATGACCCAAAGGAGGGATGACCGTCTCATGCGACCCGTGTGACCCGCCGACGGTGGCTACACAGGACCCGTGACCCTTCGCAGGGCCTGTGGCCCGACCAGAGGAGGCAGCAGCGAGGGTTGATGGATCACGCAATTATGTTGAGGAGCCACTGCACCGTGGCTCTCCTCGAAGGTACTCCAGCCAAAATGTGGAGTGCCCCGTCCCTTCTGCACGGGATGAAGTGTTGTTCCCTCACACGCATGGGTTTTCTCTAGATGCTCCAGTTTCCTCCCCCATGTAAACACATATTAAATAGAACACCTGTATATGTATGGACCGCAGAGCTTTGGTAATAAATGATTCCGGCTGCTCACTAGGTGGCTGCAAATGCTGCCTTCCCGCTCATCTGTGGTTTCTCCTCCTTGCGCCTCGAGTAGTTCTCTCACTGAGAGCCAACGACTGCTGTGCAGCGGTGACACCCCGTCAGGAGTCGGCACTGTCGTTGCATTGCCCACATTCGAGCCTCCGAGATCCACGGAAAACTCCCAGAAGCTTTCACGGCGAGCAGAAAACGGGAGCGCGAGCGCCACGTCGTGCGAGCGAGCGCAACCACCTCGTCCGGCGCGCGGTCACCAACGCGACGCAAATTCTGACCGCGTCACTCTCGCTCTCGCCACGTGACCCTCGTGTGGCGCGTGCCGACCTGGTGGCGCATGAAGTGCTGCAGGTAGCCGTTGGCGCTCTTGATGACCTTGAGGCAGAACGGGCAGAGCAGGCTCTTGGTGTTCTCGTGCTCGGTGCGGAAGTGGGCGTCAACCTCGGCATAAACCGATGAGCGGAAGTTGCACACCTGGACCACGACACACGCCGTGTCGTTACCCCATCACGGACACACACACACGCGCACAATGCCACCGCACACACTAAACCACACCGTCACCTTTGTACCACAGCCACCACTGTCACATCTATCGATCTTCGTTCCACCTCATCTCCAATTGGATAGCTATAGTTACCATACTGGGAATTGCTCTCCATCGCTATTCTTTCAGGACAGCCGTGTCGAGTGTTCCTTTTCTCTTATTCATGACGCTTCACCTCCTGCGTAGGAGGCATCATAAGAAGCCTCATACATTGAGCCGTGACAACCTACATCGGTAGTCACCAGACTCTCCATCTTTGACTATTGTGATGTCATTCACTGACATGGTGTAGGCTCAGCACCAAGATGCCCCATACAGAACTCACCAGTGTGAACATTAAACTCTATTCAGCGCTTCACTGACCTATGCAGGGAATGGTATTAGACCATCGTCGGCCTCAAAGTGGTCACAATAAAGTCCGCTATATATTTTCGGGATCATTTGATACCCCAGGTACATTCCCACATCCTTAGAAACCCCCCTCCCTGTTCTTGCTCAGTCACCACCCCCCTCCATCACCCCCCCTCCATCAACCCCCCCCGCCCCCATGAGAACCAACCTTGGTTTAAATTCCTTCCACATGGTGGCCTATTATCTCTGGTTCAACCAAGTAGGAATGCTTTGAATCAAATCCTTTCCATCGTGGTCCAATTTTTAATCAATATAAATGGTTATGTTATTGTCTTACGAACTGCGGTGCTATTTTATACCCAATGCGTTGCACTTAAGATGTGTTCTGCTCACCATGCTACTATGCTCTTTGTACTAGTTGTACCATGTTTATGCACTACCTTGCCATTCGGAACTTGACCGTGTACAGATATTTTTACGATGATTTTTATTTAAGCACATTTGCATCATGCTATCAAACACCTCCATCGGACGTGTGCATTCACTGCCCAAAGACTGTTCCCTTTTGCCACAATGAACATCACTGCTGCCACCGCAGTCTCACCTGGCACACGTAGGGCATCTCGCCAGGCTTGTGGTTCTCCTTCATGTGCTGCAGCAGCATCTGCTCGTGGTCAAAGTTCAGCTCGCAGATCTTGCACTTTGCTGTGGAACAGAGAGCAGAAGAGTGTCACATCTGCTCAGATTCCCTCTCCCCCAGTAATGCATCGACCCGAGACAATGAAAATCTACAGCAGGGGTGGGTAACCTTCAATAAGTGGCTTGCAAATAGTCAACATATTTACTCATATTTACAGGGCTGCATGCTGCCACTCATTCGCTGGCCCTGCTAAACATGATGTGGCAATAAACCAAGTGAATCGTGCTTTGTTCTATGACAAAGAGTTTTTATTGACGAGCATAATCTAGAGATTGACAGAGCAGCCAAGCATAATATTTTTGGGTTTGTTCAACTTAGTTTCTGCGCCGTTAATTAGACTTTCCCCATGCATGCCACTCAAAATCATCTTGCCTGACACTCGTGGCGCACATGCCATACGTTGCCGACTGCTGAGCTACAGATTTCTGTTACACATTTGATATGATCGTTTACTCTCGGTTGAAGGTCAGAGCGACAATAAGGATGGACGACACAGACCGGAACCGTGTACGCTGCCGATAGGGTAGCTGGCAAGATGGGACTGATGAAGGGGACAGAATAAACATGTCGCAAAAGATAAACAAAATATTAAATCCGGCAGCCAAGCGAGCAAGTGGCGAGTGAGCCAAACGGCATGTGAGCAACTCATCTCATTGTCAGAAACCGCTTAGTCCCGTACAGGGTCGCGGTGAGCCGGAGCCCATTTCGGCAGACACAGGGCGCAAGGCAGGGATATACCCACGATGGGACGACAGTCCATCACAAAGGGCACTGCGGGCAATTTAGTCTACAAGTCAATTAACCTATGCAACAGGTTTTTTGGACTGTGGGAGGAAACCGGAGTGCCTGTCGAAAACCCACGCGGACATGGGGAGAACATGCAAACTGCACACAGAAAGGCACCCAAGCCGAGATTCGAACCCTGGGACCTGCTTGTGTGAGCATGCAAGCTGGTAAAATAGTAACAAATGAGTGAGTGAACAATCAAGCGAGTAGTTGAGCGGGCAGGCAAGATAATGAGCAATTCAACAAGCGGGCAGACGCGTGAGCGAGCGCGAGTACGAATGAGCGTGATATGAAGTCACTCACTGGGGGCATCGCAGGCACTGTGGGCGCTCTCGATGTGGCACTGCAGCTGGAAAGGTGTGGGGAACTGGCGGAAGCAATGCTGGCAGTTTGTGTGGCTGTCCCAGCTTTCGTTGCTCTGCCGCTCCAGCTCCATGTGGTGCTTCATGTGGTTCATGAACCTGCCGATAACCACCACCACCACCACCACCACTGTCATTCACACTCTCCCATCACGATCACCAGCAACGTCAGCCACATTCTCCCATCGCCGCCGCCGTCAATGTCAGCCACACGACCGCCTCCCATTGCCACGATGGTGTGGGGGTTTACCAGACAGAGCACTTTGTAATGGTGCCGACATACCGGATGTTATTCTTGAGCACCTTGGCGCAGCTGTAGCACTTGAAGGGCGTCGTTATAATGACATTGCCGTCCAAGTGCTTTCGCGTTCCCTCGGCTCGCCCGTAGTAGAAGTCGTCCACCAGCATGATGAGGCGGCCCTCGGAAAACAGCAGCTTCTGCGGCACCGGCCTGCACATGCGCACATACGACGATTCCCTCATCGCCACAGCAGACTACTGGAGCAAGTGTTGCTTACGAGCACCTATGAAGGCTGGCACAGCACACGAGCAGGTGGGTGGCCAGCACCACACCTGGCCAGCATTGTCCCCATAGAGGCATTGATGACATATCGCAACCAGCTGCTCATTTAAACAGAGTCGACCCGGGGGAAGCACAGGGTTGGTTAAAATATTCACAGCTGTTATTGGTCATAAGCATGAGTTAAACTCGGATCGCTGGATTTAGTAGTAAATTGCACTATCCGTTAACACTACCACTCCGAACACACGCACCCAGAAAAAACACACAACCACCTCTTGCCACTAAGTGGCGGTTGACGTTCTATGGTGCCTGTGCCAGGCCAGATGCACGTTGAGGCTGCGTGACGTATCGAAAGCTTGCTGATGGGCAGTTACGGGAGAGACCCAGGTGCCATGGGCTGAGATTACCGGCAGTTCTTCCTATTGTGTCAACTTGCCGAGTTTTATCTGACTGATCTGACCGATGCTCCCTGCGCTGTAGAAAGCATTGCTCCTCTGCACACTGTTGTTGCTAGAGAGCAACTGGTTTTTCTTGCCAAGGTGAAAACAAACACCCAGACACCCTCAAGGGAAACAGCTGCCCTGCATTCCAGCCCCGTCTCCGTCCCCCGTCACGGCCTGTGAGCTGCGACTGTGGGGATGCAACCGAGGACCCTTACTTGGTGATTGGCAGCGCAGGGGGCTTGGGGAGCTGAACTCCAGGCACATCAGGCCACTCGGGGGATACCAACTGCTCCGGACAGCACACCTGCAGGTGACGACGAGACAACAGGTTCATCACTCATCCACAGGGACCACCAAGCAAACCGTACCACATCAATACTGCCTTTTGCAGTGGGCTTGTCAGGGCTCGATGTATGAGAATTGTTCTCCATAACTTGACTGGATAGCCACAGAATATATTCCTCCTTTGTCTGCTGCATTATTGCCAACAGAATAGCCTGCATCAGGCTGCTTCTCCAATCCCATGAAGGTCATGCGTGAGGAAATCAGAGTACCCAGCAAACACCGCTACATGTGAGGGGAAGAAAGCAATGAAAACCCAATAACAGAATTGATGTGTGTGGGGAGTAGTGGTGCAGCAGCTACTGTGCGGTGCCACAAACCCGGCAACCCGAGTTTGATTCCCGCTAATGGCCAACACCGATGACGGTTTTCTCAACCGATTCTGAGCCGCTTCTAGATCAACTTCGCCTCAAGAGTACCTGGTGCCGTGTGTAAACATCACCGCTATAAAGACAAAAGAGGCCAGCATGGTGATGGCAACCTACCCTCTCAAGTGCTGTGCTGGCCTTCATTAGGGGTTCACTAACAGCACTTGACACTGCGGTCTGTTAAGGCTTTACGGGGGGGGGGTCTTTGATGTGGAATAGACGTGTGTGTGCGATTACATTTGCGAAAGCATGTATGTCCGTGTGCGCACGCAAAGCAAGCGGCAATGGTGATGGCGCTGGCCCTGCACCTTCATGTGCCTCTTCAGCACGTCCACCATGTTGAAGTGCAGGTTGCACTTGGGGCAGCCTTTTGGGATGGGCGCTCTGTTGTCCATCTTCTCATCTGTGGTGGGGACATAAGCACACGCCTCTGGTCACCACTGCACGTTCCTCAAATCGAGGTGACCCTAACTCTGTGGGAAGGACTTCACAGTGGCACACCCAGGAGATGTGGGCTTCACGACGCCAACAGAGCAGAGCCAAGAGGGCTGGAGGAGATGAAGATTTGTCAGATGCGAGAGCGGCAGACAGGAGATGAGAGGATGAGCAGTGTGCAACCCACACCGGCTGCCCCGGCAAGAGCGCAGCATGCGTGGCCTGCTGCTGTGTTTTAGTCACCTGCTGCTGGGGCTAAGTGGGCCCAGGAATTGTGTTCCCAAAATACGTTAGCTAGTTACGGTCTGTAATGTTAGGATTTACTTCCGTCCGTAAGTTCAGTTTCTTTCACCAACGTCTTCCATGGGGCATTCTTGTAAAAAAGCACACATCTGAATCTGTCGTACCACGTAAACAAATTAAATTGAGGAATTACGTGTAGAGCAGATGCTGAGCTGTTGTGACGCCGTGCAATGGCACAACGACTGTGCGACGGCACATGGCCCACCAGCCTGCGCAGCATCCCCTGCGTGATCCAGCAGAGAGAATATCTAAATAACCTCGCCACACCGCACAGGCGATACCAAACACGCAGGGGCAGAACCTACACTCAGAGACGGGCGACGCCATCGGCAGGGTGGCGCCCAGGCAGCCGGACGAAGCGATGCCCCCACCGCCGACATCTGGGCCGCCGAGCACCGTAAGTCCACCGCCTGCCACAGGCTTGACGGGGAGTGTGGAGAGGCCGGCGTGCAGGCCGTAGCTCGCCTGCATCACCACGGTGTGCGGGCGCTTGGGTTCGATAGCGACTGGTGCTGCCGAGCCGGAGACGGGGCCACGCTTGAGCGTGAGGCGGGGCAGCTGCCCCAGCGAACTCACCACTGGGGAGGAGGCACGCACAGTTGGTGGTGTCATTATCCACGGAAAGACAACCGGAGTAGTATAAATCACTGTCAGAAGGGTCACGCCGTGCCGGATTTTTACTTGAAGATATTTTCAGACAATTAATTATGCGCGTGTATTACTTTCCACGTGGGAGGAAACTAAAGCACCGGGAGCCAAAAATCACAATCTCCATAAATATTGAAACAGATGAAAACAAATGGCAATACATCCACTTGCTGAGCTGCCTTCAACTGGCAAGTCAGGGTGCCACTCCTCTTGAATACCCAGCAGGACGGGAGCTTTTCATGCATGAATATGGCACATTTACGTCACACCCAACATTTAAATGTTGTGACACTGCTCCCCGGTCCGCTGGGGCTGCTCCTGCTGCCGCCGCCACCGCCAATGTAGGAAAAAACTCGGCACATTAGATCAACACGTGAAGAATTCATTGATTGGCTGAGAAGGGTGGAGGAAGGTGCACAGCACACATTTGACCGAGGGCGCGCGGTACAACGCGGCATGACTCCGTGAGCCCCAAGGATAAAGATCCCAACTGGGCGGAGGAGCGGCCTCACCAGTCGACTGCACCATCGAGTTGACCATCGCAGCGCCGGCCCCAGCGCCCACCGCGGGCATGAGCTGCATTGCCGAGGAAGTGGCGGAGGAGGCGATGTTGGGGAAGAGCGAGCTGCCCTGCGTCGGCACTACCTGCGAGAGCCCCGACTTGGGTGGCACCACGAAGCGTACCGGCATAGGGATGTTGAGCCTCTGGGGCGCAGGGTTACTGGGTCGCGCCGCCTGCACCATGGGGCCGGGGACTGGGTATGGGAACAACCACGCAACGCCACACACAGCCGCACACGCAAACATAACAAGCCCGCACAAGCAAACACATGAATAGCCTCACACACAGAAACACATGCACACACACGACCACAAGCCCAACAACAACCACCATTCGCCACAAAGTGGCGGTGAAGTCACCACAGCGTTTGTGCCAGACCATATTCACATTAAGGTCACGGGAAGTGCCAAACGCTCGCCAACAGGACGTCACTGAACAGATCCAGGTGTCATGGGTTGCCTGACTGAGATGACTGGCAGATGCACAACCTGCGCTCCCTACTGTGCCAACTCGCTGTGTTTTATCCGCCTGGCGCTCCGCTCGTTGTTGCGAGCATCGCAACTTTGTCTTCCATTCTTGTAGCAGGGCAACCGCTTCCAACTGCCCTGTAGCATCCTTCACCATCCTCCACCATCGAGGCCGATCTCGACACCACTGGTCCATCTCTTCTCTAGCACGTGCCGTACCCATTTAACCCACTTTATCCGGCCAAACACTAATTGCTTGGGTATGCGGTGGCTAGGCAGGCGGGCTACAAGACCCAGCTACTACAACCTCGCCTGCCGGAGGAGCTTACCAATGGGTACTTGTTCACATCTTTCCAGAATTTGTGAGGTCCTCACCCAATCCAAACTCATTAAACCCAGGGTGGATCATAGGCAGGCCAGCCGGAAAGTTTCGAAACAGAGCAGATGATCTGCAGAGGGGTCTACGTCCCACAAGCATAATGAAGAGGGCATGATTCCAGATGAGAAGACCCAAAGTTTCTTGTGGAGCAGCTGTCACACAGCGATATGGTGCCAATTAAAAGATAATGCCGTCCGATTTATTCGAAGCGAGACCTCCACTGCTAAACCGGAACCGGCCATAAGCACACTGCCTAGGTATGGAAACTTCTCCACTCTCTCCATAACTACTCACTCATGGAGAGACGAGGGGATGGAGAACTTGATGGCACAAATACCGAGGCAGGTGCTTGGTTTTGGTGGGACTGATGGTAAGACCTATTTGTGCCATGTTCCAGGTTCAACAGCAGAGCCCCCAACTTTCTCAGAGTGAGCAACAATTACCAAACCGTCGGCATACATTACATGGTTGACCAATAGACAGCCATCTCTTAACCGCACTTGGGCATCGATCAGCCTCATATTGTACCTGCACCCAATGTAAATTTCACTGGTATATCCATGGAAAGCCTCTTGAACTACGTGGTTAAAAAAGATGTTCAATAATGTAAGCACTAGAGGGCATCCCTGTCGCACCCCAAGGTGAAAGTCTCTGCCTCTGGACCACGTAGTTTTACCCAGGCTTGCCTACTATCAAAAAGGTTCTTAATGATAGCGAGCAGAGTTAGAGACCCCCGTAAGCTTGAAGAACAACCCACAGCCTTGGCCTACTGATGATATCGTAGGTCTTGACCAGGTCAATAAAGCAGAGATGCAGGCAGGTCCTGTTGAAAGTCTCTACACCTCGGCTATAGCAGCCGGACAGAGAATATCGGTGTCTGTGCAAGACCGCTCCAGCCTAAAACTCGAAAACCAGACTGGGGTTCCGCAAGCCTCTCCTCAGCGTGCTTGGAAAAGGCCGTGTTGAATAATCCTTGACAGGACCTTTCCTGGCACACTGAGAAACAAGATGCCCGTGTAGCTGTTGCAATCAGTGCAATCCCCTTTCACAAAGAGGGGGATTATTAGGCGCACACAATCCCCTTTCATAAAGAGGGGGATTATTAGGCGCACACAAAGACAAAGATCCCCCATTTAGCCTTAGCAGACTGTAGAGTCAAGTGCCATTAGCGAGCACCTATGAAGGTCGACACAGCACACAAGGAGGTGGGTGACCAGCACCACGCTTGGCCGCCTTTGCCTCCCTAGTAGCAATGTTTACACAGTGCACTAGGTACTCATTTGAGGCTGAGTCGACCTAGGGGAGGCCCTAGGACTGGCTCAGAAAATCGTCACTGGTGTTGGCTGTGAGCGGGATTCGAGCTAGGGTCGCTAGGTTGGTATCCCAATGCGCTAACCACTGAACCACCATACACAAACAACTGCGCATAAACAGCCTCAAAGACACACACACACACAAACAACCACACGTAAATTATTACACGTACACAGCCCACATTGCCACTTGCGCTGTACAGCTAGATAGCGCACGGCAGATATGTGCCCCGCCGTGAAGAAGGAGGAAGAACAGGGCCAGCCACGCTCACTCACCCTGCACCATGGTGGACATACGCAGCCCCTGCTGCCCCGCAGTGCCGGCCATCACAGGCAGTTGGGTCCCTCCCTGCAGCTGGATTACGAAGCTGTTCCCGCTGTGACCTTGGCCACGCACCGCCGTGCCAGCCGCCATGCCGTTCAGGATGTAGCCCTGCGCAAGCCAGCACACGCACCATCTCCCGAGCCGCTCTTTGCTCAACCATCTGGCCTTCGCCCGTCACCTCCAATGCACCACCGCTGATGACACAATTACGCCATGTAACGGAGTGACATCCACGAGTACATTTGGTTTCTCTCAGGTGGTAATGGCTATGCCGCCCCCGTGACCCAGCGCTATGAAGGCAGAACAGCAAGTATACATCTGGAGAATAGTCTACGGACAGAGCGTTGCCCCTTCCACCGTGTGGTTTCCTCCAGGCGGTCTTCTTCCCACACGTGGAGACACATGATAAGTTGGCTGAAAACGTCATGTTAAAATAACAACCCTATGCCGGACGCTGGAGAAAACAAGTCCTACGACTCAGCATGGGTCTCCTGCATACAAACATTATAAAATTAAGATAACGTGCACATTGCTGAAAATAAGTCTGTATTGATGTGGGTTTTCACAGCTCTATTTATAAGAATTCCTCTTAAGGGTTGCTCTTTTGGGATAATGTCAAGTGTTCCTTCTCTTAAACAAACTGCACACTCTAGCTGTGATGTAAACTATCTTGTGTTTGTCATTATCCCGGTCCTCAACAGGCAACATCTCGACTCCTGAAGATGTCCCCTGCAGCAACAACAGCAGCGTGGCGACAGCAGCAACAGCAGTGAAGCAACAGCAAAGCGTGGTGGCAGCAGCTTGAGCGGAGGCTCACTGGACACAGATCCTGACTCTGAACGCGTGGAACCCGACTGGCCGTGATGAGTCACGGAGCTCGTCTGCTTTGACGGACGTGGCGTGGTAACCGCACCGCGGTAAACAGGGACCCTGTGCGTTGTTTCATACAGGTGTAGTGCATTACGTTTCACAAAGATGTCATGTGATGCGTCTCACAAAAAAAACATTCCCGACGTCCTGGGGGGATAATTCAGAATGGCAGCGGCACATTTGATTCGGATTTCTCATTGGGGCTCCTCCGTAGACATTTTCTAGATCTCCGCTCTTTGACGCAGACCTTCTAGGATTCTGTAAACTAAAGTGAACTCTGCCCTATCTCACAACACTCTCCGAGATTACATCATCTACGCATTCTCCTCCTCCCTGCCCACTCTTCTTACACAAGCTCGTGTACTACTCAACGGAGCACGTGGGTACGGTGAAAAGCGCGCACTCACCGGGGCCAGAAGGAATGTGTTCTGTCCCTGCGCGATGGTCCCGGTGAGCGTGGGCACCGCCAGTACATTTTGTCCCGTCGTGGACAGCATGCCGAATGTCAGCGGCGCGATGGGGTTGGCAGCGGGTACCGGCAGACAGGCCTGCACCACCGGTGCTGCAGAGCGAGCGACAGTGGTAATGTACTTCAGGACTGACGGGCCACGAGGGAGAGACCTCCACTGCACAACCGGCTCGCAGATCAGTCAGTTCTGTTCATCTTGGCAAGAAACTCAAAGAGACCATGAAAAGTGTTTTCGCACGAGTGGCCAGTCACAAGAATGACATAAGGAACACAACGTACTTCTGTAAAAACTAAAATGTAAACAATTGCGTCACATGATAAATGAAAGTGTACGTAGATAAGCCAATGTTAAAAAAAAATCTCTGTTGAAAACAAGCTGCCTAAGACATTTCATGTTGAGAATCACCATAAAAACGGAGGTCTCTACATAAAACACATGAGACAGATACGAGGTGACTTTACGACAATGATATTAACAGATGGGGATATACAAGTCATGCACAATTTGTGAGTAACATCAGAGAACCTATAGCAGTCACCTGGCTAGAACAGGGGCAGCCTTGGACTGAGATAGTTGTCTATTATTACAGTGGAATATACTCAGTGAGTTATATATGGGGATTCCTGTGACACAAGCAATGTTTGACCTGATCAATGCAACAATGTATAAAATTAAGGGTAAATAAACAAACTCACTAGCAATAATATGTGCAAAGATGAAACCCTAACCGTAATCATAAAATAAACAGTAACATGCAAAATTGTCAATAATTCCAATAAATTAAGAAGATACAAAGAAAAGTAACAGCATAACAGTGGCAAGCAAACAAACTGCAGATGCTTTTTACTTTCTCATTGGGGCTCCTCCGTATACATTTTCGAGATCTCCGCTCTTTGACAGAGACCTACCAGGAGATGCTTTCTACTCAGAAAAGAGCATATGCAACCCTTCAAAAGCACCAATCAATTTTTGCAATCGCAGCCGAGTCGAAATATTAATTCTGAGAACCGACCCTAAAGCATAATGTACCCACTTCAAAGTGCATAAGGAGAGGTGAGAAATTGTTGGTAGAGGTCAGGTGAGTTACGTGCCAGAGCTAGGCACCGATCCTTTTATGCACACATGCACTAACTGTATGGGAATATGCTGTATACAGTAAACCTTCCAACAGGTTTCCACAACACATGGTTTGACTTTGGTGCTGTGCAAGAGGGGGGCAGAGAACTGCACGATATACCCATAACTCCTTCGCGATCTCACAGCCATCTATGTTGTCCCAGTCATGGTGTCCTAAACACATGGAGCTTCATCCTTCATTTCATTTCAGTAGAACCTGTTTACCCTTAAGCTAAGCAGCCCACAGCAGACAGATCAGTAACAATAATAATAATAATTGCACTTCAAGCGCTCTTCACCCGAGGGTCACTAAGTTAAGACAATGATTCTTCGCCCTCAAACTAATGCCTCAAGTTCCCAATTTCGTTACGCATCCACTCATCAAAACTGGTACGTAAACTACAGTACATTACAGTGTGTGTTTATATTCTTCCTGTATTTTTACATCATATTTAGCGCTGCATTGTTTTTTAGTTAATCCATTTGGTGACTATTTAATGTACAATGCGTTTACATTTTGATTAACGCCTACACAAGGACATGTTTCAGAACACTCGCGTTAGGCAAGCCATTACTGTGTATGCTATGTATTAATAATATATGAATTCACCCATTTGTCCAGAAAAGCCACACCAAGAC
>JAZEWT010000036.1:419935-430016 GCA_036362905.1 Mordacia mordax | reverse complement strand
GGGGGGCACCCGGGGGGGCACTCGCTTGCGGATGGAGGCGGCGTTTGAAGGACCCGATTGCGCAATGGTGAATGGCCCCCCGCTAGCCCCGAGGGAGGGGTGAGCAGCAGCAGGAGGAGGAGGAGGGAGTCGGTTGATTCGACACGCGCGGGAGTAAACAAACGTTAGACTCGACGCGACGAGAGAGGCTCGGCCGCGACTCCGGAGCCCGGCGGGGGCGGGGGGGAGGCGGTCGGCCGGCCGGTCGGTCCCGACAACAATGAGCGTCGCCACGATGACGCGACCGCTCGCACGGATCGACACAACCACGAACTGCTCATGCGCGACATGGAAACAGCTGCGCGTGTGATGAGTAATGCTTCGTGGCCACCACGTCAGCAAACAACAGCCGCCCGCCTTTCCACGACACAATCTGTTCCTAATAACCAACAGTGGTCTACAAGCAGTGTTGATCTCGACCACTGCTCCGCAACGTCGATACACAGTACATGCGTTGTAATTCTGCGCATATATTAACAACGGTCCCCCCGCCCCCCATAAACAAAGACACATGACTCCAGTTTTAGCCTCAGTATACCGTCAGGTTAAGTTCTGTTTGCGAGTAGCGCCTCTAAAAACCAGCGTGGGACGCCAGCACCACGTGTTTGGAGCGCCTTTGTCTTGGCGCCGCTGCTCGCCGCACCGGACACTCGTTTGAGGCCAAGTCAAACTAGGAGAAGCCTAGGACCGTTTCAAGATAAATCAGCGGCCGGTGTTGACCGTGATCGGGAATCGAACTCGGGTGCGCGGTCCCTAAGCGTGGCGCTGTAACCGCTACATCGCGGCTCTCCACCAACCACCCCCCGACAAACAACACCCCNCCCCCCCCCCGGTTTGAGTGCTACATTTACGTCAACATTACCGTGAATTACCGATGTGATGATGGGCGGCCAGGCAAGCTGTGGCAAGGGTTGATGCGCTGGGGGGGCTATGGGCGAGGCGGCTCAGCCGCCATGAGGCGGAGCAAGGAGGCGGCGCCGCCTCCTCCTCCTCCCCCCTGCTTCCATAGCGGCGCAAGTGGCGGCAGCGATGGCAGTGTAACGACCGACCTGGTAGCGACAAATCTCACACGCATCGGACGCGGGGGAGTTCTGTCGCATCCGAGGGTCGTCTTAAAAATCGGGGCCCCCCGATTGCTGTTGTCAGTCTTATGAGTGGGTACTCGTACTACTGGTAGGGCGACTGTTGTCGTAATAGTGTTACATCGCTAACGTGTTCACGCTCGTAAGGGAGAGTCCGCACTTGACGGCGGCGCGACCCCGACCGGGCCCCGTGGCAGACGCACACCAGCCGCCCTCCCCCCCCCGGGGGAGAGACGCGAGCCCCAGTTCCTCGCCCTGACCGCGGGTCCGAGGGGATGCGGAGGCTGCGCGCCGCGCTCGTCGACCTGAGCGGGACCCTGCACGTGGGGGACACGGCAGTGCCCGGCGCGCAGGAAGCTCTGCAGAGGTAACCGTCTTTATCACAACCCCTCACTTCTGTAGCCGTCGACCAAACGATAAACCTCGGTTGCGATCAACGGCCGAGAGGACGGCGTCGTCGTCTCCCCATCGGGGAAGAGTAGGCGAGGGGAGGCCTCTGGGGGTCCCTGAATGCCCTTGGCGACGGGAACCCAGCTGTGTCCATAATGATAATTAATAATTATTGCATTTTTATAGCGCTTCTAACACGAGGGTCACAAAGCGCTGCACAAAGCAGCGGAGAGAAACAGCTCGCCAACAACGACACTAGAAGGGAAAATCAGCAACAATAACATTTTTGGAGTTATTTTTAATATGCACATCGATGCAGAACAATTAAAATGTCATCTGATTTTCAACTATAAATAAAAAATGCAAAATGATTAGTCTTAACAATACATGTATTGGGAAATTGTTTCTTGTAACATTTATGATATTGCATTTCTGGAGTGCCAATCACCCGAGGGTCACAAAGCGCTGCGCAGTTCAACAACGGGATAAAAACGGCAAATGAACAATAACGGCTTATGGAGGTTTTTTTTATACAAATCCGAGCTGCGGAAAGAAGGACATGTCTACAACATCGGGAGAGTTCAACTGAATGTCAAATAGCAACACATTTTGGGACGTAAAAGAAGCGATTAAAAAAAAGCAATTCTGCAACAAACAAGGAAGGAATAAATGTTCCCGAGCAAGCGCAGGTCAGAAGAGAGCCAACATCCCGGCACGGCACCACTGAGCCACATCAACAGTCCTAGCCGGAGGAAGGAATAAATGTTCCCGAGCAGGCACAGGTCCGAAGAGAGCCATCATGCCAGCGCGACAACACTGAGCCGCATCAATAGTCCTAGCTGGAGGACTTGAAAGCCTTACGGAACAAGTGAGTCTTGAGACGAGATTTGAAGATGCCCAAGGATTGGCTGAACGATACAAGGTGGATTTTGGGCCGATAGAATTTGTCCAAAATTAATAATTAAAGACACGCTGCTGCTTAGGCTAATTGGCCTGCTGAGTAAATTGGTCCCAAAAAAGTGCCCCTCAATGTACTGGCGTCATATCCTAGGTATATCCCGCATTGCGTCCTCTGTCTGCCGAGATAGGCTCCGACCCCCCGTGACCCGGTAGAGGATTAAGCGGGTACTGATACTGACAGTACTGTAATTGATTTTGGGAGTTTATTTATATTTTGATATATGTTGTTGCGTTGATAAGTTCGAACGTTGTGTTGTATCACAGAAATCTGGCGTCCAGAGCTTGAAAGCTCACTGGGAATTGAATGCTGTAATGCACATTAATTCATGTGGAGCCGGATGCGGGAATGTAGTTTTTGCTATTTAATTCCCAGTACTGTACAGGTGTGCTCGAAATGTGATCCAGATTTAATTCGCTGCAACTTTTATTTTTGTCTACCAGTGTGTGTAGTCCAATGTAAGCAATATAGAAATAGCGTGTAAACGTTATTAATCTGAAATAACTAAGTAAGAGTTATTTAAAGCAGAAATGAAAGCAAAGTAAAAAACACAATAATGGTCAATTCAGTTTTGGTCACAAGACATGCACACAAACTGATCTGGTCACTCCATCTTCATGGTGGGCGTCCTCTCGAAAATGTATCTCCTTTGTAATTCCATCAAGCAGTCTCGTCCATTAGCCATCACCTCATTTAGCATCGTGTTCTACCCAAACCACTTTCTTCCAGACCAGATCAGGAATTCACATTGACGCCGAGCAGATTCCCGTGTAAATATTAGCAGTGATGTGCACGCCCATTTGTTACGTCCTCCAGGCAGTGATAGCTGGTGCAAAGCCCAGGGCTGTCTGCGTGGTCTCATCTCATCTCATTGTCAGAAACCGCTTAGTCTTGCACAGGGTTGCGGTGAACTGGAGCCTATCCCGGCAGACACAGGGTGCAAGGCAGGGATATACCCACGAAGGGACGCCAATCCATCACCGGACACTGCGGGCAATTTAGTCTGCAAGCCAATCATCCTATGCAGCAGCATGTGTTTTGGACTGTGAGAGGAACCGGAGTGCCCGGCGAAAACTCACGCGGACACGGGGAGAGAACATGCAAACTCCACACAGAAAGGCACCCAAGCCGAGATTCGAACCCGGAACCATGTTGCTGTGCGGTGACAGCGCTATCCACTAGGCCACCGTACCGCCCGCCTGCGTGGGTCGGGCCTCCTAATCGAATCTCCTCCGCTCCTCCCAGGCTGCGCAAGCTGCCCCTGAGTGTCCGCTTCGTGACCAACACCACCAAGGAGTGCCGGCGTGACCTGCACGCGCGCCTCACGCGCCTCGGCTTCACCCTGGAACCCGACGAGATATTCACGTCACTGTCAGCCGCACGGAGCCTCCTGAAGGCACGAGGCCTGAGGCCTCTGCTCATGCTGGAGGAATCGGCTCTGGAGGACTTCCAGGGTAAGACTTGGCAGCTCCCTTCGTATCTTAGTTAGCAAAGTAAAACAGGTCGTCGGTGATATAGGTTTTCACAGCTTGATGTATGAGAATTACCATCGCCGTTGTTTCAGTATAGCCATTTCAAGTGTTCATTCTCTTCCTTCGAAGGAGAGAGAAAGAACCACGACCGAGCAATTCTCGGTCGTGGTTATTGCTGGATAAATCTGAATGTGGGGCAAACCGGTCCATGGTTGTTTATTATTTTCTTAATGCAGTTACCAGTAGTTTAATAATTGATGTTAATTAACCTAGTCGAGATTTAGCCAGTTATTTATCCATTCATCCATTGTCATGCTGCTTATCTGGATCCGGATTATGGAGGCAAGAAGCTCAGCAAAGCAGCCCAGATGTCCTTTTAATGAGTAACTTCCTCCAGTTCTTGCCGGGGGCTTCCAAGGTGTTTCCAGGCCAACTGAGTGATATAATCTCTCCAATGGGTCCTGGGTCTGCCCCAGGGTCTTCTAGTTGGCCGTGCCTGGTGTACCTCCAGAGGGAGGAACCACCACCCCTGTCTGCCAATCCACTGGTATTGTTCCCAACACCCATGCGACATTGAAAAAGCATGTTAGCCATGACAGCCCCACAACATCTAGGGCCTTCAGAATTTCGGGGCAGATCTCTTGCATTTCTGGTGCTTTGCCATTGTGTAGTTTCTGGACTACTCCAGTGACTTCCACCAAGAAGATGGGCTCTGACCCCACAAAACACTCTGGCCCTGTCTCATCCTCCGAGAGCACGTATGTCGGGTTTCGGAGTTCCTCAAAGTGTTATTTCCACCTCCCAACGTTATCCCCAGTTGAGGTCAGCCCCTGCCCTCCCTTCCTGATAACAGCCTGGGCAGTGCCATGCTCTCTTGTCCTGAGCCGTCGCATGGTTTGCCAGAACCTCTTTGAAGCCAGCCAAAAGTCTTTCTCCGTAGTCTCTCTGAACTCCTACCACACCCGGGCGTTCGCTTCTGCATCCACCGCAGCTGCAGTCTTTCTGTACATTCCTGTCTGCCAAATCAGCACTCCCCTGTGCCAAACAAGCCCGGAAGAACTCCTTTTCAAGCTTTGCAACTTCACTCACCACTGGTGTCCACCAACGAGTCCTTAGGTTACCACCATAGCCGGCATCAATCACCTTCTGACCACAGCTTCTAGCAACTGCTGCCACGATAGAGGCTTTAAACTGGGTCAATTCGGACTCCATGTCCTCAGCCTCCCCCGGATTGTGAGAGAAGTTATTTATTTACCCGAATATAATTATTCCGCTCTGTCTCCACATTAACTTTTCACCCCAGTTTGCTGCAGTGGCATTAAGCCAACCAGGATGCATTCAGCCAACCCCTGGACTGGTGTATCGTTAGCAGAGCCAAGCTTGCTTGAACGCAGAGTTGAGTGAGTACTTGCTGTTTGACCTGGTTCACCCCCTCCCCACTTCCCACACCATGTGGCCTGCACAGTGACGTCGTGGTGTCTGCTGTTTTTCTTTGCAGCAGATGTGGACACGGCAGAGCCCAATGCAGTGCTGGTAGGGCTTGCGCCCGAGAGGTTCCACTACGAGGCCATGAACGAGGCCTTCAGGTGCTACACGTGCCCACATGGCCACACGCTGATCTAATGGCCGTGGAATATCACCACAAATACATACTCGTCACCATCAGCCCCATGTAGAACCCAATTACTTGCTCCAGGTGTCATGGTGCAGGTGGTGCAGCATCATTACCACCACCGACCCCACAGCTCGCCTTGTCCCGTGTTGTTATTCGTTTATTGTATCGCAGGAATCCCACTTCCAGAGTGTGCAAGCTCACTGGGTATTTTCTGCTGTAATAATAAACATCTATCTACACGTTGTTACCAGGCCATGTTCATGGCTACGCAGCAGCCTGTAACCCAGTGCTGTGAAGGCAGTCAAAGTTAGTGGATCGCGCGAATGTCGTGACATTTCCTGCCCATGGATGGGTGTCGCGGTACTGTACCCTGACTTGCTATGAGAAGACAGTACAGCAAAAATGTACACCTTGATCTGTCCCGTCTCTTTGGGATAGAGGGTTGTGCCCCCGCATGGGTGCGTTTTCTCCGAGTGATCTGGTTTCCTCTCACGTGAACACACTTTATTGGCTGAATACATCTTGATGTTTGGAGGAAAGCAGAGCTCGGGCAGTTTGCTCGCCGCATAGCTCTTTCCAGCCAGTGTAGTTCCTCGTATCTCTGAGTCACTGTCATTGAGAGCAAGCAAACGCTATCCGGCAGTGTATTCTCGGGTGAAGTGATCATTCTGGCGCTGTGCTCGGTTGCTCTGGTGCAGGCTGGTGCTGGACGGAGCGCCACTCGTGGCCGTGCACAAGGCGCGGTACTATCGGCGTGCTGACGGGCTGGCATTGGGGCCCGGCCCCTTCGTGGAGGCGCTAGAGTACGCGGCGGGCGTGCAGGCCCTCACCGTAGGAAAACCCGAGGGGCCCTTCTTCCTAGAGGCGCTGCGGGGCCTGGACTGTGAGCCGCACCAGGCCGTCATGATCGGAGATGTGCGTACGACTCCAAGGTCGCGGTGACCCTGGCTGCCAAGCACCATCAGCACTCCGATGCTGTGTGTAGGCACGAGTGCGAATTTGCATGCACGTTATGGTTACTTTTTTGCCAGTGTACATATGTAACAAGTTTTTACCATTCCTGGCAATTATGCACGTGTTAAGATTTCAAAACACCAAATATACACATTTCGCAATGTGTCTATTTGGTGTTTTAAGATCCTGTTACATTCGCATGCACGTGTCTCCGAGTGACTGTGTGCATCTATGTGTGACCGTGTGTACCTGCGTGCATGTGTATCTTTTTTGTACTTGCCATATGCCAGGACGCCCGGGATGATGTGGCGGGAGCTCAGCGCGCCGGTATGAGGGGCATCCTTGTTAAAACCGGTGAGGATTAGGAGGAGACACGGCTCCCGTTACTGATTCACTTTCAAGTTACATTTAACCAAGGGAGAATGCGCTGTAACCCAAGGTGGTGCAATAGTCACTGACATTTCTTCCTGAAGTCTTGTGATGTTGATGTGAATACCTTCTGTATAGTCAAGCAGAAAACCCATTGAGGGCAAAAGTGTCCTATAGAGCCTTGTAGCACAGGTACAATGCACGGCTCAAAGATGGAACTGCATTGTCGTGTCATCCCCACGTGCGCAGGCAAATACCGAGATAACGACGAGCGCCTCGTAGAGCCGGCGCCTGACCTCATCTGCCCCAGCTTCCATGATGCCGTACTCGCGCTGGAGGCCGAGTTTCACTCCTGAGTGGAGAGGGGGGGGCAGGAGAGGGGAGGGGAACGAGGGGAGGGGCACGAAGGCCCGGGCAGGATGGTGCTCGAGCACCCAGACACGTGGACGACCGTCCTTTAGCCACACGGCACTGCATAGGGGAGCGGGGGGTGGTGAGGAGTTACCCAACAGATGCTTCCATTCTCCACCCCCAATGCCGCACCTCTCATGAAGAAGCTGCATCAGAAGGCGTAAACTGTGACCCGAGGCTCACCTGCCCCCAAGGCTGTACCCTGTGGACCAGTTGCAGCGTCACCATCGCGACCTTCACAAAGAGGCATCATCCGCTGCCAGATAACGGCCTCCCAACGCTGTGGAAATCATGGGGGTGGTTATTTGAACATACTTCATCATGCTGGTCATTGCAGATTGGTGAATGAGGGGGAGAGGTGAGAGTCTGGGACCAGTTCAGATTACGTTGCTGTCTGGGGCATACATGGCTGGGGATTAAAATGTGCTGTAGTGCCGTTTGCCGGTGGCGAGGGTGCACAGCCTAGGCGGCTGGTGGGCTGTCAAGTCCTCTTATAAATGTGAATGGTCTCATAAAGATTGTCATGGTTCTTTAAGACACTTCTGCCGAGTTCGCACAATGATGAGGGTGATGACTCTACTGAATAATTTCAACTAAGTAACTTCACTGGGTACGTATGGAAAAAGGTGGGACAGGTCCCGTGTGTTGCCAAAGTCTGGCAGAAACATGGGATTGCACAATAACGGCCACTCCTACAAACGAAATTCCGAGATCTTTAACCTCCAGTGTGAGTGAAGCGGTCAGTGTGTGCTTGTATTGTTAGGGTTAATACACGCAGTTGTCACGTGGCATGACTAGCCAGTAGGAACACTCATTCTGGAATGACACCGAAACTGCCGTATTGTATACATTGGGCGGAGAGTGTTAGCGAGATGGATGTGGCTGGTGTCAAGGTCATTGCTGCATCAACAACAGCAACAGCGTCGTGGGACTCTTGTGGTCAAACTGAAGTCACTGACCTAGCTTCTCATCCGAGTCCTGTCGGGTTCCTGCACTGGTCCTGAGCCGCCTGCGCTGCTGCGTGCCACGCGGCATGATGGGGTGGCAAGGTGTCAATGCAGCGGCAACATGTGCTACTCAGAAAGAAAGCCCTGCCCGAAGCACTTAGATTCCCACCTCTGGTGTCTTGTGTGGAATTTTATGTTCTCCCCTCCTGTTCTGTATGGTTTCTTTCGAGATCTCAGGTTTATAAAACGAACGTGAATGATACAGCTACATGAATGACCGTTTATAGCGTGCGCAAATTCTATGCCTGGTGATGGACGAGATACTGTGGTGCAATGAAACCGCAGAGGGCAGGGGGGGGTCCCAGAGTTAAGGAGCAGTGAGCGAGAAGGCTGTCACCCATCGAATGGAGGCGCGATATGGGCACATACAACTAGCCAGTATTGGAGGATCGAAGTTGTGTTGAGAAGGGTGCCTTAAGTAGGTCATGGATGTATGTCGGAGCAGCGCCAGTGAGAGCATTGTAGGTGAGGAGGATCTTGAATTCAATCCTGTATTTAACGAGTAACCAGTGGAGAGACATCAGTACTGGGGATATGTGATAGTAGATGGGTGTGCGAGTGAGGACTAGCAGCCGCATTCTGCACACATTGGAGACAATTGAACAGGCAGGCAGGGGTGCCAGGGAGCAGTGCATTGCAGTAATGAATTAGTGAAGAGATGAAGATGTGTATTAGCTTAGCATCAGCGGATGACAGGATGTTGTGCAGTGTGGCTATATTTCTGAGATGGAAATAGGCTACCTTCGTCACCTTGTTGATGTGTGTCTCGAAGACGAGTGAGGAATCAAGGGTCACACTTAGACTCCGGACTGCCTTAGCAACTTCAATGGTCTGGTCGTCAAGCATCAATTGGATAGGTTCAGCGCTGGATAATTAGTGCGGGGTTTCGATAAGCAAAACTGCTGGCGAATGGATGTCGCCACCATCTGCCACGCGACTAAAAAATCGACGGCCATCAAGGAGTGGCAGTGTCACATTGCCGGCGTTTATTGGCTAAAGTGGTCAAATGAAGGGACGGGGTCGGTTTGGGTTCGCAACGTGGGCTCGCCCCGGGGGTTCTTAGGGCCGGCTGCGCAGCAGGGGCGGCGGGGGGGGACGGAAGAGACCCTGCCATGAAAGAGATCTAACCAGACGACCGAGCAACGGCCGCGACACCGCATCTCCTCTGCCGGATCGAGGGTTACGCCGAGGCCAGCCAGGGCCACGAGCACGAGGGTGTGAGGCGAGGCTGCCAGCGGACTCCGCAGGGCGAGGCATTTTCCTCCTCCCCGCGCAGCCGATCCCACGTGGCTCCAGGGTAATCCCTACCCTGGCGAACCCGCACTGATCCTCTCCCTTAACTCGATCACTCCAGCCCGTAAACGCAGGCACTGTGACAGGCGGAATGGGCAACCGGGGAGGGTGGCGGAGGTGGCATCCAACCTAGACCGTGCGGAGGAGCAACAGCATGGAACTCAGAAACCCCGGGTAGGTTTGCGTGACCGCCCCGCAGCGAATTGTCGTCCTTTAGCGGGTCTGCGAGGCCTCGAGACCGACGTTCCTAGAGGCCAGAGGCACGTGGACACGAATCGCACTCAAGCTTCCGAGATCGTAGCGCAACGCGTTAACCACTACGCAACGGCTCCCCCACGCACTGACACAAACACAATGCACGGCACACACGCCTCCCACCACCTCGTGACGGGGCCAGGCCGGTCTCTTCCCCACCAGGGTGTAAGCCAGGGGTCCTCAAACTACGGCCCGCGGGCCACATGCGGCCCGCTGAGGACATATATGTGGCCCGC